>CM062811.1:983013081-983358845 GCA_031772625.1 Pinus tabuliformis
CTACTCCGTTATGTTGGGGATTATAGGGCACAATTGTTTGATGTTTGATCCCATGATGGTGAAGATAGTTTTAAAATTCATTTGAAGTGTATTCTTTTCCATTATCAGTGGGAATAGATCCAATATGACATTGTGGATCATTTTCAATCCATGCATGAAAGTTCTTGAATGTTTGAAAAGCATCACATTTGTTCTTCAATAAATAAACCCAACACATTCTCGTGTAGTCATCAATAAATTTCATCATATATTTATTACCATTTGCAAAAGGAATAGGCATTGGGCCACATAAATCTAAATGAATGAGTTCAATTTTTCTATGTGCTCTGGAATGAGAATCATGAAAAGGTTGTTCGTTGTGCTTTCCTAGAATACTAGCATCACTTTGCTTAAGTTTCCTAGGAATTGTAGGCAAACTAGTAACACATTTTTCCTTCAACAAACGAAGGTTGTCATAGTTCAAGTGTCCAAATATAGCATGCCATAAAAGACTTGATGGAAATGTACCTTCATCATAGTGAGAAATGTATGAAATTTTTTTTGCATGAGCAGAGGTACCTTGCAACTTCAGAAGTCTTTCTTCTTCTATCCCCGTTATGATAAGTGAGTGATACGATGATTATATGACCTCGAACTTGCCATCAAATATATGAATGGAGTGTCCTTGCTGGTGGATGTGGACCAAAGATAGCAATTTTCCCCTTAGATCCAAAAGGTATAGAACATCATGTAGAAGAAAGTTAGGAAGACCAGGCAGTTTGAGCCTGATAAACTTGCTATGATCCCTTAACATGTGTCTTGAGAAGGCATTATAGACATACCACTTATATTTTTTCTTCTAAGCATATAATATAAGGCCACAATTTTCTTCTTTTCCTTTCCCTATGTTACGACACTTTTCTTCTTCTTCAGTGACTTTACAATGCATTTCCTTGGTTTATAATAATGTCATAGAAAATTATTACAAGTGATTTCTTATGGAAAAATGAATTACATAGAAATCAATAACCATAGAAGAGTGTATGGTACCTAGGGTATTTATTCTTGCTACTTAAATTGGATCGAATATCTTCCTAAATTATCTTAGCTAATTGTTTTTCTACAACAACTTCTTCCTTTAGAAGGGTAATTGTGTCATTATTTTCCCTTAACTTTTTTGCTATTTCATCTAGCTACTTCTTAGCTTCTTCAAGTTTCTTTATCAAGATTTCACATTTTTGTTTAAACTCTTCCAACTCAAGTTCCAAAATCATAACAAATTTTGCATCTAAATCCATGTTGCTATGATTCCTTGGATCCATCTTCTAGTAGTTAACTATTCCTGAAGATGACTTGCTCTAAAACCACTTGTTGGCCCTGTTGTAACTCTTGGAGACAGTTCCTGGCTATGGGGGAACTAGTTCCTAGGACATCTTAAGATTTATGGGAATTATTAAAATCAGTGGCCAGAAGAATGGGACATGAGGGCTTGTAACCAAAACTTCTAATTCTAAAACCCTAGCTTTCCAAAACAGAATGGCCAGAAAAATCTAAGAGTTGCAAGGTCTTGGACTGAAAGAGTGGTTTGAAGAAAATAAAGATGATAAAATTCATATCCAGGAAATTAAGAATCTGAATATAACTTTTGTAGAAAGAACATTGAAATATTGAGAAGAAGTGGATGAATTTTTAGCATGGTGGAGTGCCATTTAAGGATTCTTTAAATAAATTTTGTAGGAACCCTCTACTGAAGATACAACATTAGTAAATCTATTGATAAAAAAAAATCCAACAAATTCATTATACCCATGTTGATAGAGGAAAAATATTAGATGAAATAATGAAGACACAAAGAGGAAAACATGTCTGCAACTACTCCCAAAACTAGAATCAAAATTGTTGTGTTATTCTATAATTTCATAGAAAAGTTTTTATTACAATGGCATACATAAGGGCTAATCTCTTAGCCTTCGAACCTCTGAACCCCCAAAATGCCTTATTTGTCATATTTTATTTTTGATCCCTAGACCTAACTGTTTCGATCAGTTTCCAAAACTAATTTTTTGACACCATTACAAATTGTTCCTTTTGTTTTCTTTTCTTTTAAAATATTTACAAATAAAACAAAACATTTAAATAGTATATATTATAATATATATAATATCTAATTTTCAGTTACAAAATACAATCATGTCCCTTTCCAATACATTTTGAATCTTAATAAATTATTAACATATTATGAAATGACTTACATAGACCCAAGCTTTGTTAAAAGTCACATGAAGTCAAGTTTTAGGGGAGTTGGAGCGTGGGTCCCAAGTGTTAACCTCCACTACAAGTTGAAAAAACCATGTATGGATTTTGAAAATCTTATACTTCCCACGAGATCACTCATAGTGGTTTCTAAAAATTGAAGAGGGTGTTTCCATACAGTGATGTGTGGTGTGGCGGCTGAGTTCGTTGGGTGAAACTCACGAGGTCAAGGGTCAAATCACATTGAGTATATTATCCTTCTATGGTGTGCGGCTCAAGGAGTAGACTCCCCTTATTCGTGAGTCTTGGCTCTTGCCAAAATCATAATAAATTAGTATATGTGCTTGCAGGTTGTTGGATGTACTCTTGGTGTTATCCTGAGTCTTCCTTAGATTAGGTCTGATAAACACTGATTCACCCTATGCCTTCCAAAAAAAAAAAAAATTGAAGAAGGGGTTTCCATAAAAAATGTAGGTCGTTGATCTATAGGTGAGTCACTTTGACTAAACTGCTTCTGGGAGCTCTCCTTTGCATAAAACCCATGTAGTTTATGTTTTCAGGCTTTTATGGGTCTCAACATGATGATATGTTCAACGTCAATTGTTCTAGAAAATGCATAAGGATTAACTGGGTTAGCGGTCATTTAAATAAATATTGTCATCCCCATTATTTGCTAGCTAACACTAATTCTAACCAAAATATATTGAGCCCAAAGCAAAAACCGGCCATAATTTTCTTGCAATCATCAGAGACAACTGCAATTAATGGCCTAAGAATGTAATTGTATTCCGCATCATCTAGAGTAGTGTCACTAAATTATTGATCTCCATACATGTCCTCTAAAAAAATTATTAATGGATCCCAACCAAGTTTTTCAAGGGGATTTTAATACCGAGCTTCCTAATCACCTCGTTCTTGATTGAAATTGGTAGCTCAAGATAGTCATAAGCTTCCAATACCAATTCAACATTCTATAGCAAAACCTCTCCTTTCGAGAGTCTGACATGAAACTAGTTCTTGTAAATATCTTTCACATAGTTTCTAATTAGCCTACCAATAATTAATGGACCAAACCTCTAACATTTTCGAATATCTCTTCATTTTTTCTAAATCTGGCCTGCAACGATGAAGTCGAGACACAAGAATAATCAAGGAAGAAGCAGAATCAGAGTGAGAAAATTTTTCTGGTGATTGGATGGTAGCATAACATCATGTGCATGGTGATCCCTAATCAAATCTCATGTCAATCAATCTTGTAGGAGCAACATATTTACCAGAAAATTTCCTTGCCAAATATATGTTGTCGGCCTTGTTGATGTATGCTCCCAAGCTACTAAGACAAGGGCACAATTTACCTCAACGGTTTTTGTAAATGTTATGATGTTTGTTGATGATTTTTTTGTTGGTTGTTGAGGTATAAATTATAAATGGACTTGAGATTGTGTCTAAACTTCATATTTTAGAGGTTGGTGGATAAGGAGTTGTTGCTCAACCTAACGATGTTTTTGTTGCGATGAAGGTTGCTTGAGTATTTGGTGTGAATGATTCTAATTCAAAGGATAATTTTGTAGTATATCCTTCCCATGATTATTCTGTGCAGAATTGATGAGTTTCACATATTATTGATGCCACAAGTTCTGATGTTGTTGGTGTTGTTGTATATTGTAATGATTTTGATTTAGCTTTCCTTGTAGAGTTGTTGTTGATGGACCTAAGTCCAATATTGATACCATATTTGTTGTTGAAGACCCCTTCATTGAAGTTGGGGCCCTGACTTAAGCCTCTTTGTATAGCTTGACGTGAATTACTATATATATATATATATAGGAAAAATCAATACTATTGATGCAATCGTAGTAGCTTTCAGCTGAGGTAAATCCTAAGTAGCATGGCCACATCTTAACCCTTGACTAACAACACATGCATCTTGCCCTGGAAAATGAATCCCCTGTTCAGTAGGAAGCTTGCCAAAGGTAACAGCCTTAGTAACTGAGCCTTCAGAAAATGCAATCATGTTTACCGTAGCATCATTTACTATTTTGGCTCAACATTTGTTTGAGAACCTTGCATAATTTTAGAAGTCTCCCATTCACACCTTAATTGATTTTAATAAATATCTTTTGGTTTTCTTCGTGACCACCATTTCCATAACTTCTTCCATTGGTGGTTATACCAGCATCTACAACTGCAGTTGTTACCACTCTCTCTCTTATTGCTAGTTGTTGTTGTTGCTTCTGTTGATTGTGACTGGTAAGAATGCTATATTGGTGAGCTTGTCCAGAGATTGGTTGGTTTTGGGTGGATTTTTTGAATGTATAACTTGAGAAGGAGCAATCTCTTTCCAACCATTCCCTGGTTTATGCTTCATGAGCTTTTTTCTTTCCATCGGGAAAAAATTAGCTACAACAACCCCAAAAGTCACACTGAGAGTGGGGGGGAGGCGGGGTCCATCAATGTGAGATCAATTTTACCATTTCACAACTTTTCATAATAAAAAAAATCATATAGTAATGAATCATAACCATAAGCATCATATAATCAACTAGAAGAATGCATCATCAAGATACCAACACATCATTAACCTATCAAGAAGTCATCACATCACAAAGAGGCACAAGATTTTTACATGGATTTAGCCCATACAAGAGAAAACCATAAATATTCTTCTTCTTTATCCTCAATTCATTGCATGGATTCATAGGCTATGACTTGTTGGAGGCAACTACCCCCAAGATATGAAAGTTATCGCTTGTGGTAGGCACCAACTGATTCAGGCACCAACCTAAAAAATGTGCAAGTAGTTGTTCACTATAGGTCGCAAGCTTATCGAGGCACCAACCTTGAAGATGAGAGGGCTCCAACTTGCTGTAGGTTCTAACCTAATTGAGGCTTCAACCTTAGTGATAAGTAGGCTCCAACCGACTCTAGGCTTCAACCTAAGTGGAGGCACCCATGTCCTTCTTCAATTCCTTGTGGATCTCTATTTCATATCATTTTCAAACTGGATTCATTATCATCATATATGGATGATAATCATTGAATCATAAGTAATGTCACAATCTGCAACTTGCAATATCTGTCACTACACAATCCATAATCACTAACATAACCCACAACCACTTCCATTGTCACAACCTATAACCATTTATACCTCGATCAATGTCATAACCTACAACCATTGTCACTGCAATTATTCTCACACTACCACCCATACATTTCTCCAACTAGTTCATCAATTTGTTCACTCAAACCCCTATTATCACCATGCTTCCAAAACCAATGCAACCTACTCATAAACCCTAAAAAAAAAGGTAAAAGTTATTATGATAATTAAATAAATTTCAAAAATTCTTTCCAAGCCTTCTTAAGCATCCACCACTAAGTCCTAATCACCATGCTTCTTCCAAAACTCAATTTGGACCAATATTGAGCTCAAAAACATATAAAAACCAAAAAATATATATAATAAATTAATGTTTCTACAAATTCTCCCTTTCTAGGTGCACTTCTACAAAATGAAAAGACTTCGGCACTGATGCTACAAAATCCCCATCTACAAGTTGCTAATAGTGTAACAAAATGAATATATATATAAAATAAAAATTTTGAATCGAACCTGTTAAGTGGCGGAGGTCAAACTCATGACCTTAGAGTTAGAACTAGAGCGCAATATCGATTATGGTAACCTATGTTCATTGGGGCTCAATCATCAGTCGACACATAAATTTATGCATGTAAACAAACTACGACCAGTTCTTTGGGCCACCTTGTCTGTAACCATACTATCAATAAGATGTGGTGGGTTTCATCAAATCCATCGCCAAGTATCACTGTAATGGATCCATTTAATATTGATGAAACTAGAACCAAAACCTTGGCGAATGTAAGTGAATCAAAACAATAAAACCTTTGAATGTTATGCAATCAAAATAAATGAATCCTTCGCATGAGACAAAACTGAAAACTTTGTATTATCTCCGAGATTAAGTTCATATGATTTGATTTGAATTATTTATTGTGAAGGATGTGGGCATATGTATATATAAGCCTTCCATGTGGTATATTTCCAAGAGAGCCAACCATACTCCAAGGTTTTTTTTTTTTTTTTTTTTTTTTACAATAACAAATTTCGAAAACAGTGATAGTTACTTCTAATGATGTAGATATTTTTCTTAAAAATTCCAGTTTATCATTAAGCAGTTACACTTCATAAATTCAACCATAAAATCACAAGGACAATAGAGATCACAATGCACAAAAAGAACACTATATTTACCCTGGAAAAACCTAATTGGGAGAAGAACCCAAAAACCTTTTCCTTAGAGAAATTATTTAGTTCAACAAGAGATACACCTAATGCAGCTAGTCAACTATGAGGTCAAATTAACCAACAAGAATATGGTCAAACATGGTAAACAACCGTCTTTTCAATTCAAACTTCTACCCTTCAACTTCGACCCTCTATGATTTTCTTAGGCTGAATTTTGGCCTCGCAGAATATGCCCATAAATTTAGCTCTACTACCTAGAATGTTCTGCCTATAATTTCGACCCTGTTGCCCAAACATTCAACCCATTGCCTAGAAATTTCCCATAAAGTCACACGTGAAATGTTAAGACACAGAGAGAGATACAAAGATAGATGCTAAATATGAAATTTTCCTTCTTCGTCTTCCTTCATCCTTCTTCTTCTTTGTTAGGATGCCTAGAATAATACTTTTCTTGCGAGAGGTTGAATGGTGCCTTTTGGAGGAGGTTGAATACTCTATATATAGTTTTTTCCTATTCAAATGGGTGTGTATTTTCACTAGGGCTAACTTGACTTGAGGGAGGGCCGACTTGGCAAGTTTGGAGCCAAAAATTCAAAATTTAAATTTTAAAGTTTTCTATTTTAAATCTAACATGAATAACATGTCTTATATTAATTATTTTCAGGGCTAAACAATGAAAATGACATGAGGACAATGTATTACAAATTCATTATATATTTCAAGGGCTGAAATTCATATTATGAAGACCAACCATAACTTTAAAAAATCAACACTCCCTCTTAGCTTCGGAGGTATTCATAATGACTAGACAAATGTTATTTTTTTGAAAAAATTCTTTAAGAAAAGTTTATAACAACTCATAATCATTATTCAGTCACCATAATTAGGTAAACAATTGTGAAACATGGTAAATCAATAGTATCAACCTATTACCATAATCTGGTCAAATATCTTTGACACGTGGTAGATCAATAACATCAACAAGTTCCCATAATTCTGGTCGGTACCTCAGATCTATGGTATATCCTCACCATAATCCAAGTCGGTACTTCTAACACATGGTACATCATTTAGCATCAACTAGCCACCATAATTTGTACCTATATGACACATGGTACACATAATATTCTTGGTTCACTATCATTTGGGTCAATGTCCTTCACACATGGTGAATCTCCAAATGAAAAACTCTATCTGAGTAATTTGAGGCCTAGTGCTCTAGGACCATTCTTCCTAATTCGGGTTAACATGCTTGACACAGGAAGAGTGCCAGTCCTATGCTAGACCATTCTACCTAATTCAGGTCAATATACTTGACACGTGGAGAATGTCAATCCATTATGATATCTCATTAGCACTCCCTCTCACTAACAGAGGCATTCTCAACAAGTCCAAGCTTATCATTGAAGTATACAAACTTTTCTCTGGACAAAGGCTTTGTAAGAATATTAACTATCTTCTCATCAATATAGACATATTGGAGCTTCGCTACTCCCTTCTGCACCACATCACAGATGAAGTGGTACTTGATCTCGATGTGATTTGATCTATCATGGAAAATTGAATTCTCTCTCAGGTTCGCACAACTTTAATTGTCACAATATATCACGGTTTGTTCTAGCACCTGATCAAATAGTCCTGTGAGTAACTTCAGAAGCCACAATGTTTCATAACTCGCTAAACTGGTTGCAACATACTATACCTCAATAGTGTCGAATGCAATTTTTTTTTTCTTCCTACTCATCCATGAAATCATAGCACAACACAAACTAAAGCAACCTCCAGATGTACTCTTTTTGTCTTCAACACTCCCTAACCAATCTACATCTATATATCCATGTAGATATTTATCATTATTTGAGACATATCTCAAACTATAATCAACTATACCACACATATCTAAATACATGCTTTGCTGCAATCCAATGATCGTTTCTTAGTTCCACCTAGAACTAGCTTAGAGTATTCACTACAAAGAAAATGTCTGACCTGATATTAACCAAATACACCAGTGAGCCAATCAACTTTAGGTACATGGATGGATCTACCAAATATGACTTAGAGTCTCTCAACTTTCTAATACTTTTCACCATGGGAGTTGTCATCGATTTATAGTCCATCATCCCAAATTTTTGTAGCGTCTTGATAATATATTTTCCTTTTCCAAGGAATATTTCACTAGCTTCTATCATACATCTAGTCCCAAATGGTAGTGCATAAAACAAAGATCCTTCATATCAAATTCAGAGGCCAACTCCCTCTTACACCAAATAATGAGATGCTCCACACCTATTAGAAATAAGTCACAAAAAAAAAAAAAATAATCATAATCTCATTTCTATCAACCTTGATAGATAGGTTTGGATCAACATCACTTTTGGAGAAACCAAGTCTTGTGTGATCGTTGTCAATTTGAGAGTATCAGGCTCTAGGTGCTTGCTTAAGTCAATACAAGGCTTTCTTCAATCTGCAAATGTGAAACTATCTTCCATAAACCTTAAAACCTTGAGGTTGTTATATGTACACTTATTCCTCAATCACACCATTGAGGAAACCAAACTTTACATCCATCTAATGTAAATTCCAACCCATATAAGAAGTAATAGAAATAACAAATCTAATGGTAGTGTACCTGGAAACTGAAGAAAAAGACTCATCGTAGTCCTCTCCCTCTTTCTGGGAGAACCATATAGATGGTAGTATATTTAAATACTACCATCTACTACATGATTTATCTAGTATACCTGTTTGGATGTTACCATTGAATTCCCTTCAGTTTTCAGCACAATATCCCATACATAATTCTTCATAATTGATTGGTATTCTTCCAACATCTCATCCTTCCAAACTTGATGGTTAACTACTTCTTTAAATGTAGAATGTTCAGAATCAATTATACAAGTCATCAATGTTGCATATCCAGAATGCCTCTTCGGTCTCTTTATTTCCTTGAAGGTTCCATGTGGTGTTGTATGTCCATTTTCTTCCTACAAAGTATATTTAAGCCAAGCTAGCATTTTCCTGATTTTAGGAACAACAACTAGGTCCAATGGATCTCTAGGACCTTCTGGATCTTCTTGGTGTTCTGTAGGATGTTTTAAATAATTATATGGACTAGAATATTCTTCCTTGGGAGATTCATGTTCTTCGCCATCATCAAATTCCAAAAGGCTCATTAATGGTCATTAGTGGTCACTTCCCTGCGGACTTCAACTTGTCGTTGTCCTAGAATATAGATTATATAGGCCTTTGATGAATCACTATATCCAACAAATATTCCTTTCTTTCATAAAGACTCTAGCTTCTTTCTCTTCCCTTTAGGTACATGCATATAGACTGGATAACCAGATATTCACAAATGTCCAACTTGTGGTTTTTGTCTAGTGAATGCTTCTTTAGGAGTCTTATCTAACAAATTCGATGATGACTTCTATTTTGAATATAGAAAACTATCATAGATGATTCATTCCATAGAAACATAGGTAAGTCTTGATCATGCATCATTTTCTTGATATATTCTTTAATGATTCTATTCTTTCTTTCATCAAATCCGTTTTGTTGTGGATTGTAAGGGACTATCAAATCCCTCTTAATCCCAGCTTCTTTAGAAAAGGAAATATCCTTTGAATTATATTCTCCTCCATTATATGATCTCAAAAATTGACTTTATTTCCCTTCAAGTTCTCCACTTCAACCTTAAATTTGAAGACTTCGTCCTTTGTCTTCATGAAATAAATCCATGTCTTGCGAGAGAAGTCATCAATAAATGTTTCACAACACAAATATCCTTTAAGATATTTCACTAGCATTGGACCACATACATCATAATGAACTAGATCCAAAATATCCTTGGATTTACTTTCACTCCTTGGAAAGGGCTTCTTTACATTCTTCTCAAGTGCACAAAATTTACATACTTCTTCATGCTCCATCTACAATCCTAGTACACATGAAATCATTTTATTTAAAGCTAGAAAAGATTTGTAGTGAAGGTGAGCAATTCTTCTATGCCAAAGATCACATGGATTGACGCCATTATGTACTAATGCTTGAGCAGGTTGTTTCAAGAGTTTATACAACCTTCCTTCATGAAATCCAATTACTCTAACAGAATCTATACTTGATCCCTTTGGCCACACAAGTACTTTACCATCAACACATGCTACTATGTCTCCTTTACCTTCTAGACATAAAATAGAAACCAAATTCTTTTTCAAACGTGGCACATATAGTGTGTTGCTAAGATGAACATTTTCACCTGATTCCAACTCAATGGAAGTCTTCCCAACGCCTCATACTACATAATTGTTGTTGTCTCCAAGTTCTACCTTTTGAGATAGTCTCCTTTCCATTAAACTTGTGAGATTTTCATGGTCTCCTATCATGCATCTTGAGGCACCACTATCTACTAGCCACAAATCATCACTATCTACAATAGACCTTATGTGAGCAGAAAAATCAAAGAATTATTTTTTACCTGAATCTTCATTCTTAGATTTCTTTGAAAGTTTATCAATGTTTGTTGTGGTAGCATGCTTCTTTCCCTTTCTCTTTCTATCATTCGATCTTTTAGGACAATCATGTCTATGTTGAACAAATTTGTGACAATGATAGCATTGAGGAGCATATCTTCTTCCTTCAGCAAAAAAAAAAATTAATTCTTCTTCCAGCCTTCTTGAAACATGTTGCAAAATCTTGAGAATCGTCTTCATCAAATCTTGGAATCTTTCCTTTTGATATAAGCCTACATTCTTCTTGAGTGCATGCAATCCATAATTCTTCAAACTTTTGGAGTTTCCTTTCTACCACATATACTTTTGTAGTTACTAGTTCTCTTTTAGAAATAATTTCATCAATCACTTGAAGTTGACCTCTTAATTGAGCAATCCTCATGAAATATGAGACTATAGTACCATTTCTTATCATTCTAACATCACAAAGTTCATTATTCAAATTAATTACTTGACCAATGTTGTTGACAGTGTATAATCCAACTGGGGAATCATACATCTACCTTGAAGATTCAAGATTTTCACCATAAGGAATCAAGTGATCTCTGATAGATTCCACAATGATGCTTCTATCTGTGATGTCATCCTTCTCATATTTTATTTTTCCTTCATTATCTGAGGGTTCAGTGACCTTACCTGTCACAATACCCAAGAGATCATTCTTTTCAAGGATAAGACCAATCCTTGTTTTCAAAGCCATGAAATTTGTAGCTCCTTTCAATTTGTTCTCTGATTTAATAAAGGAACCCATAGTCATAGATAAGAAGTTAGATTGTAGATGAGGTCTTCTTTAATGCTCTTCCATTTCCTAGTGATCTTCAAGAGTGCTCTCGATGTCCTTTCCTTCACTAAAGATCTGATACTATGTCGATTTTTCTAGTGTAATAGATAAAAGCACAAATTTATAAAACACTAATAATTACTTCTAATGATGTAGATATTTTTAACAATTCCAGTTTATCATTCAATAATTACACTTCAAAAATTCAACCATAAAATCACAAGGACAATAGAGATCACAATGCACAAAGAGAACACAAGATTTACCCTAGGAAAACCCACTTGGGGAAAATCCCAACAACCTTTTCCTTAGAAAAATTATTCAGTTCAACAAGAGATACACCTAATGCAACTAGTCAACTATGAGGTCAAACTGACCAACAAGACTATAGTCAAACCCGATTAAACAACCCTCTTGTTAAGTCAATATTCTGCCCTTCAACTTTGGACCTCTTTGATATTTTTAGGTCAAATTTTGGCCTCCCAGAATATTCCCAGAAACTCGGCCCTCCTACCTATAATGTTTTACCTAGAATTGTAGCCTTGTTGGCCAAAACTTGTTGCCTAGAAATTCGACCTCCTAGCTAGAAACTGCCTAGAAAGTCACACGTGCGAAGATAAGAGAGAGAGAGAGATAGATGTTAAATATGACTCGCCCTTCTTCATCCTTCTTCTTCTTTGTTAGGATGCCCATAATATTACTTGTCTTGTGATAGGTCGAATGGCATCAAATGGGTGTGTCTCTTCACTGGGGCGGACTTGAATTGAGGGAGGGCTGACTTGACAAGCTTGGAGCCAAAAATTCAAAATTTAAATTTGAAAATTTCCTATTTTAAATATGACATGAAGAACATGTATTATATTAATTATTTCAGGGGCTAAACAATGAAAATGACATGAAGAACATGTTTTACAAATTCATTATATATTTCAGGGGCTAAAATACAAATCATGAAGACCGACCATAGCTACAAACACTCAACATATTTAAGCCTAGAATCTTGGGGCTTAAATAAAGCTGACATGTTGGCCATATGCTCGTGCTCTAAAATTGTCCAATATAATCCATATGATTTGGGGCTTAGGGAAGACGATGCTCGTGCTCAACCCCTCCTTTTTCCATATGACCATGCCTCAAGACTAGGTCCTTAAGGGTCAGTGACCTCTTGCATGATTACGTTAGCATGATGTCATGATGCCATGTGGAATCTTGTGAGGGGTGCCACATGTCACCATATTTAGACATTTCACCAACCAAAACTTGTCATTTGCCCCTGCCACGTGTCACACCTTAGTGATTCCACATCACTGTGATGGCATCATCTGTTGATGTATTATGTTGACTGTGCTAAAGAGACACGTGTGATTCATCCAAAGGGTTCAAATCATCGTTATATGAAATTTTTCCACGTGTCATTCGTTGGTCGGGCCAATAGGTCAGGTTAAGCATCATGCAACTATAGACAACATCTACCATTCAATCATTTCACCTAGTTATCAGATCTATTTAATTTGCGAGAGTTGCTTAACATTTAATAATGTTAATTTTCATGCATGTTTTCTAGAAATTTGTCATTGATTAAAAAATTGAACCATGGATTTTCTCGAAAGATGCACTCTGTTTAACAAATTTGGTTTAAGGGGTCTTTGAACTATAGTTTAGTTCCTCTGCTTATTACTATTCTTCAAATGGCTATAACTTCTAATATGGGAGGAGTTTTTTAGAGAAGGATATACTGGTGTAAAGGTATTGATGAGATCTAAGCAATCATATTATTCATAGGATCATTAGTGAACTATAATTGTAGCAAAAACTCAAACAAATTTAGCCTCCATTTATCTTCATGAGATGAGATCCTGTAAAAGATCTAGTTGTCATATTTCTTCATAGAGTGTATTGCTACTTCCTTAGGTATCATGAATGATACTGGTACTATTTCAAACATCCCCTTTCACATAAATGACATCCTGTTGTCATCAATGACAGCACAATGTGCAACAATTTGCTTTGGCTTATAGTTTGGTAGGGTCTTGTGATTTTTCTTTGGTTAATATTCCCAAGTAAATTGGGCTTCCATTCTTAGCTCATGGTACTATGTTCTACCCTCATTTTAAAGGTATTAATCTTTTGCAATTTTGAAGTTAATAGGGAGTAACTTTGGCTCTAGGTTTTGGTCTTTATTATGCACAAATGTTGTTTGAATATTTAGAATTATGTATAATTACAAGGTTTTGGAAATATTGAAGGGCCAAATGCACTCTTATTATTGTATCCTCTATGAAAATCTAGACAATTGCATAGAAAAATGAAGGAGCACATGCCAATTTGGGATTTATATGTGGTCTATACTAATTACAACAACATGATTACAAGTAAAATTGAATCTTAAAGAGCTAGGGGCATAGAGTTATTAGAAGTCGTGGCACATTAAAGCAAGAAAAATAGAGAAATTGGAAGTAGATTTCAATATGTTTTATGAATTGTTCTAGGCTCTTGTTATAAGCTTACATTCTCTAGCCTACCTTTCTAAGATTTCTGTTTGGTTATATTCAAGGTCAAGGATGAATTAACAATGAAACAAGTGCAAGGAGATATGGAAAATGAAAATGCAATTTTGAAGTACAACCTTTAAGGGGACATCAAATATTAAGCTCTTAATGGGCATGTTTTCTTCAAACACTGGGTCTTTAAATTCAATGTAAAGTAGTTTTGTTACTAGCTTAGTTTATTAGGCATTATCCTAGTAAGCCCTAAATTTATGTTGCTACAGATGTAAGATTTGTTATGATACTAGGCAACCATTTTGAATTTTTGGGTCTTTTTAAAACTTTGATTTCATACTCTTTAAATTATGCTTTGTATTAATTTGTTGAATAATACAATGACAACCATTTTTTAATATAAATAATATTTGTTTCGGTTCAATTTTGTTTGGAAATAATATTTTTTTGTTGGTTTGGCCCATGAGGATTTGAACTTCGAATTTGTAGATTTTTACTTGTAGATTCAACAAATTATGTGATATGCTAAAACATAAGACAAGAATCTACTCTACTCTTTAGTGAAAACCAAAATTCGTTGATGAAAACAATAAGCAGAAGAGGAAGAATTTCAATTGCACATAACACAATATTTCTCTGGGGAAAGAAACTGCTAAAAACCGCGACTATCTATATTTCATTAACCAGAAGATTTGAGAAGAAGATACAATGCTTGTTCAACCCGAACAATTCCTGCACTAGTACAATCTATCTATCTGCCTCACAAGTAAGCTCAAGCCAACACTTAGCCAATTCTGCTGGTTGCCAAGCCCCTACTTCATTGAGCAATTCCTGAGAGAATTCACCTGTATTCAATTGGGAAATCCACTCTCCATAACTGTGCAATCCATCCATAGGTCCTCAACTGATTGCATGAACCATTTGTAAAATTCATAAAATTATACAAATGATAGTACATTGTCCCTGAACTCCAATCTCAAATAGGCGTTCCTCTGAACTGACATTCATGAGTTATTTATGAGTGAATATTCAATTAACTAGTGTGGTATTGGTGATGCATTGGTGCACTACTCCACTATTAAACCACCTACTAGTTCCTCCAGCAGTTAAAACTAGTTTAACTGACTATAACTCAGTTAGACTGATTTATCCAATTACAACTCAAAAGAACTCAACCTGGGCCCATAAAATTTAGGGATCACTCTACATGACTCTGGATAGAATTCCAACTCGAATTTCCTAAGCCAACTAAGTCAACTTAACTTAGTTAACTGTTACAAGTTGCTATGAGAATCGAATTACAATTTAATTCTCAATTTAATTCAAGGACAAATTAAATTGGAATTTCTTCTTGCTATTTTTAACACTCCCTATCAAAAAGAAAGAGATTATCTACTACCCCGATCTTGTCTCTGTGAAACTCGAATTTTCATCTTGACAATGCCTTTGTCAAAATATCTACATATTGCTCCTTTGTGGGAATGTACTCCAACAACATAATTCTCCTCTCTGCACAATCTCAAAGATGATGATACCAGATATCAATATGCTTGGACCGATCATGAAAAAATGGATTTTCAGAGAGTTTGATACAACTTTGATTGTCACAGTAAATTGTAGTTGGATCAATCTGTTGACCAAACAAACCAACCAGAATCTTCCTCATCCAGATAACGAAACAAGTTGCTTGACTAGTAGCCATGTACTATGCCTCTGCTGAACTGAGTGCAACTGATATTTCTTTCCTGTTGTACCAAGAAACAAATGCTGACCCAATAATGAAGATCCCTCCTGATGTGCTCTTCCTATCAGATGGAATCCCTACCCAATATGCATCATTGAAGCCTTGAATCTTCACCCCCACTGTCCATCTGTACCATAAACCATACTGAGTAGTGCCTTTGAGGTATCTCAACACATTTTTGGTTGCCTTCCAATATAGCTTGGTTGGATTAACCATCGCTTGAATAAGTTGGTTAACTGCATAACACATTTTTGGTCATATGTTCACCAATTACATGAGTGAAACCATAAGCTACTTGTAAATTGTATCTTCCACTACTTCACCTGAAGTAGCATCCTCCTTCCTTTAGTTACCTGCTAGAGGAGTCTCCATGGGTTTATTTCTCTCCATGTGGAACATTTTGAGTATCTCGTTGGCATACTTGCCCTTAGAGATAAAAAAATTCCTCATCACCTTACCATACTTCCATGCCCCATGCCCAGAAAGTAGTGCATGAGACCCAAGTCCTTCATTTCAAACTCTCTTGCAATATCCTCTTTGCAATACTTGATCAACTTATCATCACCTTTCAGAATCAAATCGTTGACATATGAAACAATAATTAAAAATTTACCTTGAACCACAATATGGTAAAGGTTCACATCTGCTTCACTTTTGGTGAAGCCCAACCCGGTGAAGTAGCCATTGATCCCAATGTACCAAGCACGGGGTGCTTGTTTCAGCCCATACAATTCTCGCTTGAGTCGGTACACATGCGACTCTCTGTTGAAGGTCTCAAAACCTTTAGGCTACTCAATATACACCTCTTCCTAAATCATTCCATTAAGGAAGGTTGTCTTTACATCCATCTGATGTATCTTCCACCCCATCTGCACTGATAATGCCAAAATGGATATGATTGAAAAAGTCTCATCATAAAAATCCCCTCAACCTAAGAAAAACCTCTAGCCACAAACTTGGCCTTGTATTTCTCCACACTACCATTCACTACTTTCTTTACCTTGTAAAGCCATATGGAACTCACCACTGACTTGTCTACCAGTCTTGGGACCACATCCCAAATAGTGTTCCTCACAATGGAGTCATACTCCTTAACCATGGCATCAACCCAAACTGGTTTCTGCATTGCTTCCTCAAAAGAGGATGGATCAATCTTTACACATCCGCTCATTAGATCCATGTATCTAGTGTATCTCTCAGGTTACCTCCTCTTCGTGCACTGTGATATGGGTGCTCCCAGATTCTCTCTAGGATCATGCAATAACCTGTCAACCTCTCTGGTGCGCTTTCTCCCATCTCTAGAAGACTCTGCAAGAGTGGGTGTCTCCACCTCCTTCTCCTTTGCACGTGGTTGCTCCACATCATCCTTATGTTCCTCCTTAGGAGCTAAGAGATCCTCAACTGCATTCAGTTGTAGCTCCCTCTCAAGGGAACATCTCATGGCCTTCTCTTCATCGAATTTTACATCCCTGTGAACCATTGTCATCTTGTTGGTCGGTAGGTACACCCGATAGTTGTGAGGTGTATCAGTGTACCCCAAAAATATCCCCAACTCTGTTGTTGGCTCAAGCTTCTTCCATGCATCTTTGGTTACATGGCAGTAGATTGATGAACCAAAAATCCTAAAGTGTCCCACATCTGGTTTCTTCCCTGAAAAATCCTCTTCTGGTGTACTCATCCCAAGAATTCGATGAGGGCTTTTGTTTTACAAATAAATAATTGTGTTGCATGCCTCAACCCACAAGTGTAGTGGTAGGCCCTGATCATGCAACATTTCTCGTGTCACTCCCACAGTACTATTGTTCTTCCTCTTAACCACCCCATTCTACTGTGGGTTATGAGGTGCTATCAACTCCCATCGAATGCCTTCTGATATACATAAGTTTTTGAACTCATTCGACGCATACTCTCCACCATTATCACTCTTGAGAGCTTTAACCTTCCTGCCAATATTTTTCTCGACCAGTGCTTTAAATTCAAAAAACTTTGCAAAAGTATGATCTTTCTTCTGCATGAAGAAGATCCAACACTTACTAGAAAAATTATCAAAAAATATAACATAATACCTGTTCTTGGCCGTGGATGCTATCAAGAACGGTCCACACACATCTGAGTGAACTCGATCGAGGATCACCTGTGCTTGATTGTCTTTGTCATGAAAGGAAGCCTTGGTGTACTTTCCTAATGTACACCCTTTTCATGTGTCTACCTTCTCAAGTGTACCCTTAGGAAGACCGGTAGAAATTTCTTGCATGATCTTCAAAGCGCCATGGTGTAAGTGACCCAACCTCCTATGCCACAACTCACCGATGTCTTAGATCTTCACCTTTTTTGCTTTCGTGCTCAAGGAAACACGATTTTCTACCTCCAACTTGTAGAGATTCTTCACTCAAATCCCCATCCTCTTCACTTGTCCCATGGCTATGTGACGAAGGAACACCTTTCCCTTACTAAAGATCTCATCATAGACTCTATCCTCCAACATGGCAATAGATACCAAGTTATTCTTCAACCAGGAAAATACATAACATATCATAAAGTGAGGGGAGAACCTGATTCCCTCTAAAAGGTAACTGCACCGCTCCCAATAGTGTTATACCTCCCTCCATCACCCATCTCGATATGCATCTGGAGATCCTTCTTCTCCAAGTTATCGAAGAGCTCCTTGTTACTAGTCATGTGGAAAGGGGCTCCACTATCAAGGTACCATACACTACCAATCATCGATGAAACCATACAAGCGATGAGGGTAAAGTCCAGTTCGATGTGTGAGGCAAGAGCCTCACCTTCTGCTCCTCCTTAGGGCTTCTTACCAGCCTTCTTGAGTGGACACTTTGTGTCAAAATGTCCCAGCTCATGACAGTGAAAGCACTTGACTTTCAACATGTCCTTCTTCTTGCTGCCATGACAAGAATCTGATTTGGAATGGGATGACTTCCCCTTCCCTTTCTTTACCTTACCCGCTAAGGCATAATTCTCCTCATCATCAGCCTTTGATGAGGATCTGTCTCTGGTGTTCCTCTGAATCTCTTCCTACACCAAATGTGACCACAATTGTTCCCAATCTAGTAGTTTCTCCCTCCCATTAACTGAGTCTTGGTAACTGTACCAGCTCTTGGGAAGTCCTAGAAGAGCTAGGCCCACCATATCATCTTTGGAAATAATAATCTTAAGACTTCCAAGCTCATCCTGACAATGGGTGAATTTGGTTACGTACTTTGGAATTGAATCGTCGTTCTAAATCTTGATCATTTTGAGTTTGTCCTTTAGTGCCAACTTCCTATGGTCACTGATATTCTGAAACAAGTCCGTCGGTGCCTTCCACATTTCATATGGAGTATCCTTACCATGGAGACCCGAGACAATGTGATCTCGAACTCCTTCCAAGATAATCCTTCTTGCTTTTGCCACACACTTTTTCCATTCAACTAGATCTTTAGCATATGATGTTGAAGGCTTAGAAATGTCATGATCTATGAATTCCTTGAGGCCATTGTCTTCCAGCACTACCTTTGTCTTGTCCTTCCAGGCTATGTAATTCAAGCTACCCTCCAAGGCATACTCAAGTCTCAAACCATAGAAAGCCGTAATGTTGATTCTGAAGTATGAACTGCATATTTGATTTCACTTGCACACCAAACTCGAATTCTCCTCTTCTATACTGTCTTCAACTCTGATACCATGTAGATTTTTACTTGTATATTCAACAAATTATGTGATATGCTAAAAGATAAGACAAGAATATACTCTACTCTTCAGCGGAAACCAAAATTGATTGATGAAAATAATAAGAAGATAAGGAAGAATTTCAATTGCACATAACACAATATTTCTATGGGGAAAGCAACTGCTAAAAACCCCGACTATCTATATTACATTAACCAGAAGATCTAAGAAGAAAATACAATGCTTGTTCAACCCGAACAATTCATGCACTAGCACAATCTATTTCTCTGCCTCACAAGCCAACTCAAGCCAACACTTAGCTAATTATGCTGCCTGCCAAGCCCCTACTTCCTTGCGCAATTCGTGAGAGAAATAAGCCATATTGAATTGGGAAATCCACTCTTCATAACTGAACAATCCATCCATAGGTCCTCAACTGATTGCATGCACCATCTATAAAATTCATAAAATTATACAACTGATAGTACACTGTCCCTGAACTCTAATATCAACTAGGTCTTCCTCTAAACTGACACACATGAGTTATTTATGAGTGAATCTTCTGTTAACTAGTGTGCTACTGGTGATGCACTGGTGCACTACTCCACTACTAGACCTCCTACTAGTTCGTCCAATAGTTAGAACTAGTTTAACTGACTATAACTCAATTAGACTGAGTTATCTAATTACAACTCAAAAGAACTCAACCTGGGCCCCTAAAATTTAGGGATCACGCTACATGGCTCTAGATAGACTTCCAACTCGAATTTCCTAAGCCAACTTAACTTAGTTAACTGTTACAAGTTGCTATGAGAATATAATTACAATTTAGTTCTCAATTTAATTCAAGGACAAATTAAATTGGAATTTCTTGTTGTTATTTTTAACAGAATCTCATGGTTTACACAAAATGTCATAACAAGACGATCAAAAAATAATGTTAATCAATCACTCTTTTAACATTTAAATTTTAGAAAGATCCAAAGGAAACAACAAGTGCCAAGAATTTTGCAAGTCAAAAGAAGAACAACTCCCAACAGTAGAATACATCTATGAACAACCCAACGTTTTAGGATCCAATCCAGACAACAGTAGTACGGACACATTCCTTGGTGGAGGAAGATATTTCGAAGAAGGAAAATGAGAGAACTTCAACCATAACTTTGCTTACAATTTGTGGGCAAGAACGTTATCATGAATCAAACTAATTTAATGGTGAGAAAGATATGTCGAACCCACTTGGACCAATGGTTAAGGCACTCTCTCAAGAAATGAGGAGTCAACATTATCCCTAATTGTGACAGATTGTATAATCTATTTTTTAAAAATAATAAATTAAATTTACAAAACAAAAACAAAAATTAAAAAAAAATAATAAAATCAATATTACTTTCATAAAAAAAATAATAAATTTTATAATATCTTATTAATCTCTCAACTATAATTTAATCACGTAATATTTCATAGCAATCTATTTTCAAATCCTCAAAATTTGACCCTTCAAATCCTCAAATAACTTTTGAGATTTTAACCCTTAAAAAATATAATTCATGAAACAAACATTTAAAATTATTCCATTAAATATAATCTAAATGTTATATATAATTTAAAAATATTTAATTTTAATAATAACAATAAAACTAACCCTAACTTTTTCATTTATTAAAAAAAACACACACAAAAGCTAAAAATAACAAACTTACTTTCAACCCAATCCTTTGTTTGTAAGGGTAAAAACTCCGACAGAAGCGAAGGATATATATATATATATATTTTTTTTTAAACCAACAAAAACTCCATAGTCGATAAAACAATTAACTTTAATTTACTGAAAATCATTTTAAAACTATAATATATAACTTACCTGCTATTGACACATCTTCTTGGAAAGAGAAACATAATCATACCGACATTATTTTTCTAAATGTTGTCTATTATTCTCCTTGCTTGCATTTTAGCGGTTCTTATTTCGTATCCTATAGCATAGTAAATGCCCCTAACATCGGGCCGATATAATACATTCCGTGTTTTTTTCTCTCTTATCACCGCGCAACGTGTTATATGGTATTAGACATTACTATGCTATAAGATACGAAATAGGAACTTCCTTACATTTCACCGCAGAAAGCGATGATGGCACATCAGATGGCACGTCAGATATGTCATAGCGATCTATGGTTGCTGAGTCACGATGGTGGATCCGCCGACAAATATCGAACCCTACGCATTCGTGTCCTCTATCGTCCCAACTAGCTGTCCCAAAACCAGACCACGTCCAGCTAAGCTTACCACGTGGTCACCTGACACTTCACCATGCCGACACCATTTTGCTAAATATATTAATGTCAAGGTGTAGGTGTAAGGAATCGAATTTTAGATTTAACCCTATGTTGTAAATGATAAAATCTTTAAAATAAAAATTTATAAATATTATCGATTAATTCATGGTGAGGGAGGTATTTGGGTACTCTCTTATGGTTAAAGGGAATGATGAAAATGTGGTGATGCTTTATGATTTTAACTTAGTTTTATAAAGGGTGATAATTTTGATCATAAGTGTACACTAAGTTTGAAAGGAGTGCCTATAAAAGGAACTACTGGTCGCTGGCATTGATGTTGGGATCAGTCATAGAGCATAGAGGTTAATAAGGTAAAATAGTTATTAATGTACATCTAAGATTTGGAGCTTTGAGTTCATTAGAAAATTTTGGAGCTTTAATGGTTCTTTGGTGTAAGTCATTACAGTTAAAGAAGGCCAGGCCTCGGCCTTTTCTTTAGTTCGTTATTTATATAAATTTGTTTCATTTAGATATTTATATAAATTTGTTCCATTTAGAGTTAGAAAATGTCTTTAGTGTGATCAATGTTTATAACCTTTTAATGGAAAGGGATTTTGAACTTTTTTTTTAGAGTTTGGAATTAGGGAAGGGTAATGTGTTAGTGGGATGGCGCATGGATTTTATCTTGAGATAAGGAGAGCTATGGGGAGAAGTTAGTCTAATGGACTTTTTGGTAGAATTCCTTCTTTAGAAGATTGATGACGTGTTGCTTTATGATATAGAACCTTTAGTTTTGAATATGATTTGGAGGAACAATAGGATTGGGGATGGTGCCATCTTTGAGGAATAAGATAGGTTCCTAGTTGTTGAGTAAAGTATTGACCTTTGTCAAAGCATTAGATCATTGATATGTGAGCAAGGGGCATCTAATCATGTGGGATTATATTTTTGTAAGTAGGGGAGTTTTTCAGAAATCTTCTCGAGCTTTCAAATTCAATTCTCACTAGCTCAAAAATGTGGAGTTTAGAGAAACAATTCAAAATTAATGGAGAAACTATGATATCCATACATGAGGACTTTGATATATATCTTCCTCCACTTCCCGTTCCTCTCCTTCCACTCACACTTTCTCTCCCTCTCCCCCTCTTCCTCTTTGACTTCTTTTTTCTCTTCCCCCTCCTTCCCCACTTCATTTTCTTCTTTCTTTTATCCCGTAACATCCTCTCTCTCTCTCTCTCTCTCTCTTCTTCTTCTTTTTCTTCACCACTTATCTTCTTTTCTTCTCCCCATCCCCCATCCATCTCTTCCTTTTTGTTTCTTTTCCCACTCTCCCTCTCCCAAATTATTGGTGAAGGAACAATGATGTATATAGTAGGTTAGGGTTTCATTTCAACAATGTTTGATCTCACTGAGTCTAGTTTGTAGACATTTATTTTGTTTTTGTTATAACTTCACTAACACGCTTTTTTATATTGACTTCCAATGATAAAGTGAATGAAAGAGTAAATCTAATGAATCATGAGTATTCATGCCCATCACCTAAAGGGTTGAACATAATTGAATACAATTTTTGTAATGGAAAATTGGCAATACTATTCTTAAAGGAACCCCACACATGAATCATTAACTTCCAAGTATGTCTATCCCTATTGATGATAGTTGGTATTATGACTTCACCTTGGCAAACACCATACCAAATACTAATATAACTACAAATTCACTTGGTGTTTAATGGAAAATCAATACTATATATATGCCTCACTCCATTTATTGTAATTCCCACTCATTCAAGGGAAATTGTTATACACTGTGCAAGATTTTGGGTGTCATGAAGGTGAATGAATATATATTATTGTACTACATAGGCATACAAGGCATAGTAGCAAAACCATAAATAATGCTACTATTAGATTGAAGAAGGATGTGATCATATAAACTCTACATCAAATTTTGGTTGAGTTTGGGTGAATTTGGTGACTTTCATCACCTTTTGTTAATAAAATATCATTGCACATATTAATGTTATGCATATATATTTTCAATATTCATGTCAGATTATACATATAGTTTATTCTTAATACTTTCCTTCTTAACATAGTGGTATAATATATCTACGAGTCATATGGATTTTAATGGAGAGGGAATATTAGATAATGACACTAGACAGGAGGAAAGAGATAAGGAAGGTCATAAAAGATAATGTAAAGATACAATAATCGATGATGATAGGAGAAAAAAGGCTTGGATGACTTGTAATTGCATACTTTATGATTGTTATATAATATTGAAATCTATGTATCCACCTTTTGAATTATAATTGCATATATACAGGTGAACATTACTTACTATATTTGATTTTTATGTGTAGAAAATATTGATAGAAAATTGGACCATTGCCAAAGAGTAAAAAGAAAGTCTAATGCATAACGTCAAATGCGATAACTTTGAGCAGGTTAGTCATGGTATAATTTATTATGTATTTTTTAATGAAATTTAGAGTATGATTGAACCTTATATTACATTTTTAATGGTACTTATTCATTCTATGACATGCATAATAATGTTTGGGCACATTATGTAAAGATGTTGAAAAACATAGATGAATATTTATGTTAGAATAAAACAAAGAAGAGGGTTTTGAGAATAATGTTGTCCATGTTTGAGGAAAAGAAAGGTTTCAAAATTTAGAAGTGGAAAATTCTCCACATTAAAAAAATATTAGCAATGCCAGGAAGGAATAGTCAAAATAACACATAATATATATAAAATATTAGGTTAAAGATGTTAAATTAGTATTATTTTAAGTTAATTAAGTTTCTATTACTTTCTTTTTATATTTCATTCATTAATAGAAAAATATTATATTCCTCTGCAATAAGATGATGAGAATGACTGGAAGGAATTAGAGAGTATTGACAACTTTATAACTTATATGTTTCTTATTATATCTTTAATACTTAGTGACTTTTTATTTTATTAAATTCATATTATTTTATTATGTTTTTGAGTGTGAGTATGATGATGGTTCAAAAGATGAGAAGGGAAGTGATAATATTTTAATTAACTTTTCACCTCAAATTTACTTCATTTCGTGCAGATATCATTTGATGTTATGTTGTTTATAAAATTGATTTTTTCTTGGGTGACAATGTTATTTATTTACAAATAATTCAATTAACTTATAATGCTAGATTCATTTCATTTTTCTCTACAAAATCTAATGTTAGGAGAGAGACATTTAAATATTAGGAGAGAGATATTTAAAGGTGGTTGATTAATAATCCTCAGATGAAACATCATCCCCTCCCGCACTAGAGGTTTTGTTATTGAGTTCTATACTTTTATGTTTCAAGATTTTAGATTATAAACCTTATCTAGCATATTTTAGTTATGCTTTTATAAAAACAACCTTTGTGCTTCTATTTTGCATCCCATACTATTGTAATTAGTTGTGGCTTTAACCTATTTGTGACTAGTAGTGGGATATTAATAAAATTATCTTATTGTATATGTATAGATATTTTTTCATGCTATATTGCATACACGGGTTTTAACTTTCATGGTTTGAATATGAGTGAATGTTAGTGCAATGATATTTCATGGTTGTGATTATGGGTATGTGTTTTTTTTTCTTCCTGTGGCGTGAAACTGATATGGAAATTAATGATGTTAGTATATATTTTAATAACATCATTGAATTTCATATCAATTTATGTACATAGTATAACTAATAGATGAAATGGTCTATATGTGTGTGTAGGAATAACACCATTGAATTTCATACTAATTTATGCGCGTAGTCTAACTAATAGATGAAATGGTCCTTTTTCTAATACTTTTTCTGGTCAATTTTATTTAAAATTTGGTAGAGATTTTTAAGAATCACAAGCTGTTTAATTTGCAAAGATCTAGTGATTCAAGGGTTTTTGAGGCTGTTGAATCCATTTATGCATTCAAAAGTGAATTTTAAACAATAAAAAATTACAATCTTTCTAAAAGTTGTTGAATTCCAACCAAAAAACCATTTCGTCTATTAGTTAGACTATTACTAAGATATGTGCTTATTAGTCATTAATATCATTAATGTAAATATATTAAAAAAGGTAATAAATAAATAATGATAATTAAATTGACTCATGATTTTAATAATAATAATAATAATAATAATAGTTTATTAAATAAGAAAATTAAATTAATAATAATAGTAATAATAACACCTTTTATGAAAATTTGTTGCAAAAACAACACAAATTTGACATTTCACATGATGCTAACATGATTTGATTTGATCAAAGATGTCATATTTTTGATGTGAAGTGTAATTTTTGAGGTAGTTGTGTTGTCGAAGTTGTTGAAATTATGCTCATACTTGGATAGGATTTTAGTGGGGAGGGGGTGTTGAATTAATATCATATCTTCTTCTTCTTTAATTTTAAATGATGGTTAATCAATCATTCATTAACTTCAAAACATTAAATGCATGTAAACTTAAATCACAGTACAAATAGTTTAATGAGGAAATCATTGCTAGAGAAAACCAAAAAACTTATCTTTATAGATGTTTGTAGGCACTAATCTCCTTAGTTGGGCACCAACTCAACAAAATATTATGTAGGAACCAACCTACTAGAGACACCAATATCCTTGGCCAAGCACCAAATTACTAAGACGTGTTGATCCGGATTGGATCACTATATTTGTTTTCATTATCTCGGTGCTTTTAAAGTGGAAAAAATGGATGAATCAACTCACATGACCATTTTTAACGGTAAGACCCAGTTTGGCAAACTTAGGTCTAAAACCTTCTAAGAGAATTATAACGCATTAAATGAAATTTTGGTAGTAAAACTTTTCTTCTTTAGTGTTTCTCTTTATTTCATATTCTAAAAATAGAGACTTTTTTAACAATGCTAGAATCACATAAATCAAAGTCCATATGCAAAAGTTATTCCACTTAGAAGTCGAACTTCCTTTTTTCACCACCATAATTCGAGAGTATGCCAAATTATCCCCATTAAGTCATGGAAAATGGGTTAGTCACATGATTATGATGAATACAACTCTAGAAGAGTCTATATTGTAACTTTGGTTAAGAGTTGAGGTAGTCAAAACTATCCACTAGTAGCCTATCAAACTGTGTTATAACTAGATCACTAGGAGGAAAATGGGTTCCATTCTTTTCAATTGCATTTGTTCCATAGATGAGAAAAAATGGCTAAAGTGATAGGAGATAGAGAACATAGAGAAGACTTTTTTCCTATAATATCCCATAGGAAACATACAATACTTCTTTGTACTCACAACCATTTTTGTATTTAGAGAAAGAGAGCAGACCGACCTCACCTTCAAGATGGGTTTTATCGTGAAAGGGTTTCCTAGGCTATACCTTGTGTCAAATCATGGTTTGTCAGTTTCTATTTTAACGTTCTCTATTATTTCATGATTTTAATTTGCATGCATACACAATTAAAAATAATCTACATATTCAAAAATCTAAAGAGAAATAAAACCATAATAGTGTATATTTCAGATTTTTAAATATAATTCTATCAAATTTGTTGTGTTGAACAATCCAAGGGAATATTCATGTGAGTTTACATATCATATTAATATCATAACAAAATTCTTCAAGTATATTATGGAGATTTGCTAGGGATATAGATAAGCTAAGCCAAAACTCATAAAACCCTTGTCATGGCTAACGAATCTATGAATATCCATCTTAATCCTGTAAAGAAGAGGTTTCTATGGCTAGAAGCACAAGTTGTAGATATAAACCATAATGTAAATCTCCTCATGTCATCCTTGAGAAATAACCTTGGGATATTCATAGAATATGGGGGTTCTAATGCAAAGAAAATATTGGAGGGGAGATTAGGATATTAGGAAGAAACATAGAACCAACCAAGAAGCGACCCAAAAATGATCAACACAATTCAAGTGTTATGAATCATTCACATTCCATGTTCAAAATGGAAGGAGAGGTTGATATTGAGCCATAACAAGGTGATATCAACTCTTTGATGCTAAATCACTGGTTTTAGCAAGTAGAATTTTATTTCAGTGTCCTTCATGTTGATGAAGAACACGAGATTTCATTTGCATGGATGAAATTAGAGGACATTTCCCTCACTTAGTTGTAAATACGCACATAGACCATGAGGTTGGAGGGAGATCCTCTAGTGAATAAGTGGGAGGAATTCAAAACCATTATAAATTCACAATTTTATCCTATTGGGTATGTAGAGGACCAGTGGATCTAGTGGCAGTACTTCAGGAAAAAGTAAGGGCGGTGCATACAATAGTACACCATAGAGTTCAGAAAGATGACCATAATGTTGGGTATCTCCCCAAAGAACCCAAATGTACTCCTCAAGTATCTGGGGGGATTACACAACCATCCGCAAAATCAAGTAATGCTATTCAAGCCTAGATTGGTGGACAAGGCTTATGTATAGGAACACTACCTAGAGAATATAGGCCTAAAGAAATAACAATCAAGTGGATCAAAGAAGGAGGAATAGGATGCTTGAAAGGAGGGGAAGAAGAAGTTGAAAGGAGGAAAGGTAGAAAGATGTTAGCCACAACACACCATTGCAAATATTTTGAAAACCACCGCAACCACTATGTAGTGTCGATTCTGGTTGAATGACCCTAACAAACATTAGCCTTGAAATGCTATTCTTTGAGGACCTCAGGTTGATGATCCAGATATTTGATTTTTACTGTATATGGATGTGATAGTAAATATTTTCAAGATTCATGATATGATGAAAATGGATTCTAATTGTATGATGGATTCATTATGTATCTGTTTACATAAGTTCTTGCTTCCTTACAAAGATGTTGATGCTTATGTCATGATGATGATTTAGAATACACAATTATATTCATGACTAATATTATGAATCAAATATTACTAATGATCATTGAGTGTGGCAGGATACCACCCAAATTCACTTGGATAAATGAGTTGACAACCTTTGATTTGGTTTGAATTACATACTATTGTCTCAAGAATTTTTTTGAAGTCAAAATTTTGTTGTGAATCCTAATGACATGATAGTGGCTACAAGCACAAGTTAGTTTCTTGCTTGAATGACTCATACATGGGTGATGGGTTTGTACAGATAGTTGGGAATTCATGGGAGGGGTGGGGAAACGTCCCTGATCTCTCCTGCTAGCACTCCTATTGTGGCTTGGGTTGGAAGGTGTTTGGATACCTTTTCCTTGAAGACCACGATGTCATGAGCATAGACCCATGATTGGGCCACTCATGAGGATTTTATTGGGGGATGTGCATCATGGCAAACTCCTTGATCCCCAACACCATTGGTCTTACTATAGCAGGCGACATAGGAGAGGATAGTGGTCTCCAGTGTTGCACCTAGATTTTCTCCTTTTAGTCACTAGATACTTGAAGGGAAAGTGATGTGGCACTCTTGGGACTTCAAGAGAATTTCTTGAAGGGCATGACTAACTTAGCACCCTTGGCATCAAGAAGAAACTGATTGGTGTGGCACCCTTGGAACTTTGAATGGAAGTTATTTAAGGGAACGACCAACTTGGAACCCTTGAATCAAGACGAAACTACTAAAATATGATCAAGATATGATCATCGTACTAATTCACATAATGTGGTAATTGAGGTTTTATAACGAAGGTATTTGAATCAAGAATAAAACTTGGGATAAAAGGAAAATACAAAGAAATAAAAATATTGTACCACTTGATAACTCTACCCTTCCCATGTTTGGAAAATATTCGGTAGAAAATGTACATTATTGTTATAATAAGCAAAAGAGGGGGGAGAGGACATAAATTCAATTAGAAATATTTATCCTAAAATAGTTTAACCTCATTAAGAAAAGAGGGTTTTGAATGAAAATAAAGAATAACAAATTAAATTAGAGAAATATAAATTCATGAGAGAATCTCCATGTGGAAAGAGCCATCATAAGGATCTCCATATAAGAATCAAATTGAGTTAACCTAGGGTGTAGTTGGGGGAACCAAATCTAAAACCTATTGGTTGACTTCAATGATGAACACAAATCAATGAACACAAAGGGGGAATCAAGAGACAAATAGGAAAATAAATAGGGAATCATGTTGGGGTGAGGAAAAATATTATTTTTGAATTAAATTTTAGGTAAATAATTTTGGAGAGCCTTGTTGAGAGGGTGATGCATGGGTGTGTGAATAATCAAAATTTTGAAATAATAAAAATAATTTTTTCTGCATGAAGTGCCAAGTTTCACCTATGAAACTCCTATAAAATAAGGGGCATTGCATGTGAAAAGGGACCTTTTTCCCCTATTGTTGGATGGATGAGATAATGCTATTGTGAGTGACTACAAGCTATAGTGATTTTGGTGAGGTGGAGGTCTTTAAAGAGGGGACTCTTGAGCCAAGAGTGTTATCCTCTATCAGCCAAGATTCTTCCTCTATTGTACAAACCCATTATAGCTCGAGGGTTTGTGGGGAAGAAGAGTACCCAAAAAAAGGCTAGAAGGTAAACCACTGAGTCACTAACATTCAATTGGGATGCATCAACATTCAGATGTGAGTGCAAACGACAATAAGGGAGCACAAGAAATAGCAAGTCCGAGAACCAAAACTCCACTCTTAGGTGAACGATACATTGTGTAATCATAGTTTATGTTATATGATTATTAAGATATTTATAATTACCAGATTGTAAATGTGAATGTCAAGATGGTTAAATTTCAATTTATGAATATGGATGTATGCCTCTCAATTTATGTGTTCTCAGTAGTGATGTAAATTTAAGTAGTGTGGGAACTTGATTTCTACTCTAAATTGTAAATAAATAAATAAAAATGGTCATCATAGTGAAGGTCCCTACACATTCTAACATAGAAGACTATACAAAGGAGAAGTGTTGGAAGTTCCATCTAGATCTTAACTCAAAGAAAAATAAAGAAATACAATAAGAAGAAGAATCTCATAGCCACCAATTTGAGAAACCAGGTTGAAAGAAGCTTATATGTGGTTGAGAAAGTTGTATGTATGTTAGTACAAAAGGAGGTGAATATGAGTAGCCTTAAGCAACAAGAAGAGAAAGAAATGACTGAACTCTTCCATATAAATATATAGGTCAAGTAGACAAATATTGATGATCTATCTCACTCAATATTGTAGGTGAATCTCATTGCAATAGAGTTGGTCAACAATATGGGATTGGAAGTTCATGACCATCCAAGCCCATATCCATTGGGATGAATAAAAAATGATGCAAAGTTAAAAGTAACAAAATAGTGCAAAATTAGATTTTCCATCAGTGTTGATGTTATTGATGAAGGAGAACTAGATGTAGTTCCCCTTGATGTATGTTCAGTCATGTTTGGGAGTCCCTACATATACACGTGAGATGTAATATTCATGCAAAGAGCCAACCAGTACTAGTTCTACAAGGATGCAAAATTGTTCACCATCAATGCACATAAAGGTAAGTCAAAAATATTTGGTAAGTTCCAACCAACCCAAGAAATTGATTACTTCTAGGAAGTGTGTTTTACTGTTTTTAAGAAAAAATTGGTCTGTAGAAGAGTTTGTAAGAGGTAAGAAATACCTAGAGGGTTTTATTAAGAAAAAAAAAATTAATTGGAAGAGTTTCTACAGGCCTATAGGGATGTGTTCCAGTATCCAAAATAGTTACCACCCAAGAGGGAAGTGGAGCACGATATCTAGCTATTACCGAACTCCCCATTCCCAAACATTGAGTTGTATAGGAAGTATGTTATCGAATAAAGTGAGTTGAAGAAACAACTCCAAGAACTACTAGAACATGGTGTCATTTGACGAAGTAGGTCACCCATTATCATTGTACCAAAGAAGGATGGGAATTTGAATATGTGTATATATTATAAGACATTGAACAAAATGATGCTTAAGAATAGGTACCCCCTTCCCAAGATAGATGATATGTTGGATTAGTTACAACAAGAAAAATACTTCACCAAGCTAGAATTAAAGTCTGGATATCACCAGGTTTGAGTTAGATCACCTTCAAAAATAGCAAGGTTTGTATGAGTGCTTAGTCATGCCATTAAGCCTATGTAATGCACCAACCACATTTGTGAGGTTAATGAATGATAAACTATTCCCTTTTATAGATTAATTTTTTATTATATATTTGGATGGTATACTAGTATACAATGCTACCTAGTAGGAGCACATCTCACATTTTACGCGGGTTCTGGAGAAATTAAAGAAGCACCAACTGCAAGTAAATATCAAGAAGTGTGGTTTTTCACAACAATATTTGGTGTGTTTGGGGTATGTGATATGTGGAGGAACATTGAAGACAAATCTTCCAAGATGGAGTCCATCATGAAATGGTCAGTGCCTACTAATTTTTCTAAGGTTAGGATTTTCTTTGCGGTATCATAATACTTAAGGAAATTCATAGACTCGTTTTTAGTGGTAATATCACCACTCCATGCCATAACAACAAGTGGAAAGTGTTTCTAGTGTGGCAAGGGTCAACAAAGAGCCTTTGAGGAGTTAAAAAAGAAGATTAGTTAAGCACCAATTTGTAACACCCTCCTCCCACATCTACCCAAGTAACTATCCAACTGAGGTAAACATGTGACAAAGAGTTACTATCATATGATTCAACTACCCATGTGACAGTTAAGGAAGTGGAACTAACGAAACAGAACAACACAGTCCATACCTACTGTAGAAGCCCCAGGAGCTATCTAAACCTTCTAGGTGACTAGCCCCTAAGATAAACTAAATTTATATTACATTAATCCCCTAGTCTCTCCCATGACATGGGCATGAGTGCAATTGGGACCCTCTATTCACTCCCACAACATGGGTATGCCTACGACTAGGGACTTTCCCACACAATTCTGTGCCTACAACTCCTACTTTTGTGCCACTTTTCAGGCCTATGGCTCAAGTCAATGCCCATAACTCCATGACACTTCCAAAAATTAAATATAACAATGGAATAATGATACAAATGTAATTAATTGAATAATGACTTGACTGGATCCCTACTAGCCATGACAGGCATTTCGTCAAACATGTCACAAATATGCCTTCTACAAGTTTAAAAAACATATTTGGGCATAGAGGTTTAATACTTATATGAGAACTACTAAGAAGCATTGATGCCTCATCACAATAACCGTGTTACCATCTACTAAGCCATATATTCATTCTACATTCAGTGATTAAAAAAAACATGATGAGATTCATATATTTCCACTGTCATAAAACTCATTCATAACTAGCATATAGCCAACAGAAATATCAAGAATATAACAACCATATAAGCCACATATCAACAAGTATATTTACCCATACAAATACCAAGGAGAAAGAGAGATATTATTTATTATTGAATAAGCCAAATAGGTATGGGACTTCCATGTACCACCTGACCATAGATTAGGCTAAACCAAATATTTCTTTTAGCCAGACACCCCTGTGCCATATTCCAAGCATGAATATGGGATCTCATAAAATAAATCAATCAAAACCATTCAGGGATTCCAAAGGCCAAACCATCTCAACCCTCAACTAGTGGTTCCACCTCATGGTCAAACATCAGTAACCATCACCATATTGGTCTCTACCCAAGCTGTTTAGGGCTCTAGAGTGTTTGTTCCAACCAGGGTTTCCAGGACTAGTAACTCAACCCACATCTTTTGTCGGGCTTCTAAGGCATTTGTCCAACTAGGGCTTCGAGGACTAGTAACTCAACCCGCCAAGGGCTTCCAGAGGATTTGTATAACCAAGGCTTCCCGGATTAGTAACTCAACCCAAGTTGTTACAGGGCTTCCAGAGCATTTGTCGAACCAAGGATTCTAGAAACTAGTAACTCAACCCACAATCAAAGGCACCAAAAAACCAACTAGAAAATAAAAGGAAAATCCACAACACCATGGCTACCCAGGAAATTGCAAGGCTAGGAAAATCCATTTTCAATCTACACAATCCTCCATGCCAATGAAAAATCATAACAAATAAACCAGATGCATATGCCATGCATGCCAAAACTAGTGATATCATGAGAGACATAATCAACATGAAAACCATAACAAAATGACACCCATATCGCTTATTGGAGCTTTATAACACAACGCGATGTGTTATTTTCGACATACGCTTATACAAACATAACCAAACACAACATAAAACATATACCAAAGTACATCCGCTCAACAAGTGAATATAGAAGGATGCATAACTAGCATCTGATCATCCATATCCCATGTAGCTTCATCGGTCCCAAAGTGCTTCCAGTGCACTTTAACTTTCTTGATTGCTCGATTCTAGAGAATGAACATCTTTCACTGCAAAATGCACTAAGGTTCCAATTGGAATTCTCTTTTTGGTTCCACCTTCAATATAGACCAGTCAATCACATGATCAACATCTTTAACATATTTCTTAATCAGTGAAACATGGAAAACATCATGGAATTTCATTGTTAGAGGAAGTGCAAGTCAATAGGCTATTGGTCCAATCCTTTTAAGAATCTTTAAAGGTCCACAATATCGAGGAGCCAACTTGGCACATGATCCAATCCTCAAAGATCTCTTCTTGGGATTGATGCACAAGTACACATGTTCCCCAACTTGAAACTCCTTAAACATCCTATTTTTATCTACATAACCCTTTTGTCTGTCCTATGTTGCTTTAGATTCTTCTTGATTACCCGAATTTCCTATTCCATCTCTACCAACATGTCAGGTCCTATCAACACTCTTTTCAATGGATCACTTCAACTAATTAGAGTGTTTCAACTCTGCCCATAAAGTGCCTCAAACAGAATCATCCTTAGTCACTCTTGATACCCATTGTGGTAATAAAAATCTTCCAGTGGAGTATACTCTTCCCACCTTTTCTGTTAATGCATCACATACATACCCAACATGTCTTCCAATATCCTATTGACCCTCTCTATCTATAAATATATCTACGGATGATAAGATGCACTGAAGGCCAACTCCGTACCCAAACCAACAAATAATTCTTTCTATAATCTAGAAGGAAACTTTGAATCCTTGTCTAACACAATCTTCTTTGGAACACCATGTGGCTTCACTACATCTCTAATGAAGACCTATGCTACATCATTAGCTGAATATGTAGACTTCACTGGAATGAAGTGTGTTACCTTAATCAACCTTTCAATGACAACCATGATTGAATCATGTTATCTACATGTCCTCAGAAAACCTATAATGAAGTCCATGTCAATGACCTCCCATTTCCACTATGGAATCAAAATTGGTTGTACTAGACCACCTAGATGCTTACACTATGATTTTACCTGTTGACAATACAAGCACCTAGGCACAAAATCTACCACTTCTTTCTTCACGTTCGTCCAATAGTATAGATTCTTCACTAATATCAATGTCTTATTATATCTTGGTTGACCTGAATATGGTTTAGCATGAAATTCCCTCAAGATAAGATCCTTGAGCTCACTGTCGTCTGAAACGTATATCCTATCCCTAAATTTGACCAAGCCATATACTGTGAGATGGTAGTCCACATCCTGATCACCTGTACCCTGTTGTAACATGTGCATAATCTCCCTATGCCTATCATCCTATTGACTTTCCTACAAGAGCCGATCCAGTAAATATTTCCCATAGGAGCTCATAGTTGTTATATGATTCACATGTATCTTCCTACTAAGAGCATCTGTAACCCTATTCTCTTTACCTTTAATGTACCTGAGCTCAAAGTCAAACTCACTGATCAAAGCCAACCATCTAGCTTTCCTAACATTCAGATTCAGTTGGTCAAATAGATACCTCAATCCAATGTGATCACTAATCAATACAAACCTCATTCCAAGGAGATAGTGTCTCCACATCTTCAATGCATGGATGATCATTTCCAACTCAAGATCATGTGTCAGATAATTTTGCTTGTCATCATTCAGTTTCCTTGATTCATAACATACCACCTATCCTTCCGACATAAGGACTTCACCAAGCCCTCTCTTGCAAGCATCTGTACATACCACAAACTCTTTTCCAGATTTGCAAACTTTAGAACTGGAGCATTTGTCAACAATTGCTTCAACTGCTCAAAGTTGGCTACAAATTCCTATGTCCATTCAAAATTCTTACATTTTATTTGCAACAATGTAATAGGATAAGTAATCTATGAGATTTCCTATGAACCTCCTGTAATACCCTGTTAACCATATGAATTATCTTACCTCATCCATATTCCTTGGAGTTTCCCACTCCATAATAGCCCTTATCTATTCCGGATCCACTGCTATGCCTTCCTTGGAAACCACATGTCCCAATTAATGTACCTCTTTCTAAAAGAAACTACATTTACTAAGCTTAGCATACAACTGATGCTCTCTCATTAATCTAAATACTGATGCTAAATGTTCAGCATGTTCTTCCTCTTTTTTAGAATATACCAATATATCATCAATGAATACAATAACAAACTTGTCCAAATAAGGGAACAACACACTATTCATCAAGCACATAAAGGTATTTGCAGCATTAGTCAAACTAAATGGAACTACATCAAACTCATAATTCTCATACTTGGTCTGGAAAGTAATCTTATATTTTTCTTCTTCTTTAATGTGTACGTAATGGTATCCTGATCTCAAATCGATCTTCCAGAACATTGTTTCTCCCTTCAAATGATGAAATAAGTCATCATCCTCGACAATGGATACATGTTCTTGATGGCCGCTTTGTTCAACTTCCTGTAATCTATGCATAACCTGAGAGTACCATCCTTCTTCTTCACAAACAACACTTGTGCATACCAAGGTGATACACTTGGCTTGATGTATCCTTTGTCAAGAATTTCCTTCAACTACAATTTCAATTCTACTAACTATGGTGTGCTCATCCTGTATGGTTCCTTTGATGTTGGTGTTGTCCCCAGTACCAAATCAATAGAAAAGTACACTTCCCTATGAGGTGGCAAGTCTGAAATCTCTGCCAAAAACAAATCCTAAAACTGTTGTAAAACAGGATACCTCCTCGAGACATCAGTGTACTCAACTTCCTTATCTTTGTCACTATAAATATTCACTATGAAATACACACACCCATTCCTATGTTTGCGCTTTCCCTGCATAGATGTCACCATTCTAACTGATGTCAAAATCTATGTGTTGAGGTAGGCATGCCATTCAAATCAAATGTGAAAGCTCTTACCCAATGATGAACTCTCATTTTTGTACTTGTAGCCAATTGGACTAACCAATATTTTGCATGCACTTATTTATTGAAACCACACTTATCCACCAGGTCACGATTAACATAACTATAATTATCTAGGTTCAATCAAAATAGAAACAACTTGATCATAAATATGTCCATCCATCTCGATAATAGATTCCTAAATATATGCCTTCCTGTTATACAACACTCCATAAATGTGAGGAATACTTTGTCCAACATCCCCCATTGTTTGTGCCTCTTGAGCATTGTATATCTGCGGTCGACCACCCTAATGTGGTGCACAATCTCTTCTGTGATTCTCTCCTCCACAGTTCCAACACTACAATGGTTTCCTACCATCACCCTTATTCTGCTCCTCATACCAAAATCCCTGTCCTCTTTCAGATGCATTGGACTTCTTAGGCAGTGTTGCATTCTCATTGTTACCTTGTCCCGAGGTCTTGTTTGCTTCTTATCCCACTTCCCTTTATTCTTATCATTACCTTTCCAATCCTTCTTAGTCTCAGATCTACGCTTTTATTGCTCATAATAATGTTTTAGCTTCTGAATGGACTCCTTCAATGATCTAGGATCATCAAACTCAATATTGTCCTTGAATCCTACTAGCAACCCACTTATGAATCTTTGAATCTTGGTATTCTCCTCTTTGAGGTAAGGAAGATATCTAAATAACTCAAAAAATATGCTAGTGTAATCCTCATTAGTCATATATCCCATATTTAGCTCATATAATTTGTTTGATGTGTCATCATAATATCTCTCCAATAGGTACTTCTTCCTGAATAGTCTCTCGAACTCACTCCAAGTCAAATCCTTTTCATGAATACCTCTGAAATTATTTACATCTTCCCACCAAATATTTGGTTTACCTCTAATAATGAATGTAGCTATTTTTGCCTTCATGTTCATTGAGTAATCAGGCAACCTAAAGAACGTATTCATCCCAAGTAACCATGCTTCTACATCCTATGAATTCTTCATTTTTCCATAAAATGTAGGTGGATTTGCTTTCTTGAACTCATCTGGAAAATATACCCTATCACTCCTCCCTTAAGGACAATAACGATGATGACCATGATATCTATCTAAACCATAACTAGAGTAGAGTCCATGTCCAAAGCCTCATCTGTCTGGTGTATCCAAGAATCTTCCATCTCTAACTGTGTCATCTTTATCCAACTTGTTCACACCATGTGACATGCTACCATATGCTCTGTTAGTCTTATCCTTTTTTCCATGACTGATTCTAAGCAGTCCCTATCTCTGCATTTTTGACAACTCTGAAGGATCACCACATTGACTTCTACTTGTTTCTCTTGTGCCCTAGCAAGTCTCTCTTGTGATTGAATGATTCGATCATTATCTTCTTTGCAACTCATTATTTATGCCTTTAAACTTCTTAGAGTGGCTTCTATGTCAAGAGAATATCCTCACCATGATGCTCATATGATCTCTAGGGAGAATCTCATGAGTTGTAGTCTACCATCTTGTTAGTCCTCTTTGATCTTCTCTTCCTACAAGGCATATCATGTCATCTAAGCCAAATTATAAACAAACCAATGTACCTCAGTTTAGTTTTGGGAGGAAATCTCATCTACAAGGTCAACTAGATTAGCATAATATATGTATAATCATAATCATCACAATATATATACATGATCTTAATCATCATCCATTTACCATGCATGATGCCACAACTACACACAAATTAGACATAATGCATGCATAACAACATATGTACAACACCATGCATACATAATACAAACAAACACCGACATGCATTCATGACGGACACATTCTAACAACAACACCATCAACTTTTGCATGGCATCACAACAACAACCATGACCACCGCCATGCATACACAATGAGCACATAAACCACAAGAATAAGGGCACATATGAAACCAACATGTACATATGACAACACATTCATCAAAGGAGAATGGGAACCACTCTGTAACACTCTCCTCCCACATTTACCAAAGATAACTAGTCCAGTGGGGTAAAAATGTGATGCAGATTTACTATGATATTATTCAACTCCCCCTATATAGTTAAGGAATTGGAATCGAGATGAAAAAACTAATCTGACCTTCCTCAGAAGCTACAAAACCTTCAGGAGTTAACCAACCCCTAAAGGTGTCCAACCCCTGAGAGAACTTGATTTTTCATTGACCTAGAGCCTTAATCACTCTCATGACAAGGAATGCATGCGATTGGGACCCTCCAACTTCTCTCACAGCAAGGCATTGATGCAACCATGGAATTTTTCAAGTAGTTCAGTGCCAACGACCTCAAATTTTGTGCCACCTTTTCAGTGTTAGGACTCAAGCCACTACCCAAAACTTCATGAAACTTCTAGAAATGATAAATAACATTGAAACAAGGTTACTAATGCAAACACTTGACCAAGGACTTGATCTAACCCATACTATCCATGACAAGCATTTTGTCAAACACATCAAGAACATGTAATCTACAGGTCACATCAACAGATTTGAGCATAGGGATCTCATACTTATCTAAGTATCATCAAAGAGGACTAATATCTCATCCCAATAGTTGCATTGTTATCTATTAGGTCATTAATTCATAAACATTCCACATACTAACCAAAACATGATGAGAACCATACATCATAATTGTCATAAATCATGCTTATAACCAACAAATAACTAGAGATATATCTATGAGGAAACAACCATTAAAGCCACATAATAGCAAACACATATACTCATAAAATACCAAAGGAAAAGGAGCTCTTATTAACATATGCAAGTCCAACCAAGTAAGGGACTTCCATGTACCACCTGACCATAGATTTGGCAGAACCAAATCTCTTTTTCAACCAATCACCCCGCACCATATTCCAAGCATGAATTTGGGATCTCATGAAACAAATCAAACAAAACCAAACCATGGATTCCAGAGGCCAAACCACCTCTGGTCTAGGTGTATATTGGTGGCCACCCGCCGAGTGCACTTGGACCCCCACCATTGTTTCTTTTAGCTTTTCAGTTTCCTTAATTTACTAATTTTCGCATTTCTTTAGGTCCTGAACTTTCGGAGCTGTTTTGAGGCCCTAAACGATGTTTTTTGGGAAAACTGGGAGCAACATGAGTCCATGGACCAATGTTGCTCTTCCCAAAGTTGTATTTCTCGGATAGATCTTTCTAACGAGATATTGTGTGCGTCAAACGAAGATCGTATGCCAAAGATAAGACCCCGGGAAGTTGATGCACCAATTTACCCAAACGAGGCCCACAATTTGATGTTTCATCTTCTAGGGTTAGGTTTTTGGATGTTTAGGGTCTTCCATTATTTCTCAATAATAAATAAGCCTTCGAGCCTCATTATAACACAGTTCAGAGGCATGTAGCCGCCACATCTCTTCTAAGAGATAAGTTACCATCGCCCTAGCTGGTTTATTTCCATTCCTGTTTGTAAGCATATTTCAGTATTTTACATTAATGAAATGAAGTATTATTTGCACTGCATCTTTGTGTTTATGGTTATCTCTATAATTTGTTGTGTTCTTGTTTAAATCCGGATCAGTGGTATCAGAGTTGCAACTGATCGGATCATGGACACATAGATCAAGCACACTTGCCAATAGCATATCCAACTATATCGAGTTGTCAAAGCAGGCCAATTCCTTCATGAGGGCAAGTGGCTCACTAGGGACCAAGTTCAACAGAAGTTTCCTCATCTCATGGAGGAACTCAACGCAATGGGGACCATTGCTTCCTAAGGGGAGAGGAATGATCCAGGTGGATATTGGTGGCCACCTGCCAAGTCCACTTGGACCCCCACCATTGTTTCTTTCAGCTTTTCAGTTTCCTTAATTGTAGCATAGTTTACTATTTTTAGCAGTTTTTCGGGTGTTGAACTTTCAGAGCCGTTTTGAGGCCCTAAATGATGTTTTTTGGGAAAACTGGGAGCAACATGTGTCCATGGATTGATGTTGTTCTTCCCAAAGTTGTAGTTCTCGGATAGATCTTTCTAACGAGATATTGTGTGTGTCAACGGAGATCGTATGCCAAAGTTACGACCCCGGGAAGTTGATGTACCAATTTACCCAAACAGGGCCCACAGTCTGGCGTTTCATCTTCTAGGGTTAGGTTTTTTGATGTTTAGGGTCTTCCATTGTTTCTCAACAATAAATAGGCCTTCGAGACTCATCGTAACACAGTTCATAGGCATGTAGCTGTCACATACCTTCTTAGAGATAAGCTACCATCGCCCTAACTGGTTTATTTCCATTCCCATTTGTAAACATATTTTAGTATTTTACATTAATGAAATGAAGTATTATTTCCACTGCATCTTTGTGTTTATGGTTATCTCTGTAGTTTTTTGTGTTCCTGTTTAAATCTGGATCAACCTCAACCCTCAACAAGTGATTCCACCTTACAGTTAGACATCACTAACCATCATCAGATTGGTCTCTACCCAAATTTTCTAGGGCTCTAGAGCATTTGTTCCAACCAAGGCATCTAAGACTAGTAACTCAACCCACAACTATTGTCGGGCTCTAGAGCATTTGTCCAACCAAGGCTTCCAGGACTAGTAAATCAACCCACTAAGGGCTCTAGAGAATTTTTCCAACCAAGGATTTGAGGACTAATAACTCAACCCAAGTTGTTATAGGGCTTCTAGAGCGTTTGTCCAACCAAGGGTCTAGGAACTAGTAACTCAACCCACAACCATAAGGAAGATGAGAACCAACCGAAAACAAAAGGAAAAACCCACAACACCATGGCTATAGAGGAAATGGAAAGTCTAGGAAAAACCATTGTCAATCTAAGAAATCCTCCATGCCAAGATAATAACCAAGAAACCACATGCATGTACCATGCATGCCAAAACTAGCAAGAAAATCATACATGCAACTCGATACCTACAAGCAAAACCCATTTTAGCTACTCATCTCGAGGTCCTCTTGCACTTTCCTACTCTTGTTTTGCCTTCTTGATCTAAATCCCAAGTATACCACACTCCTCCAAGAGTGCTCCATGAAAATTATAAGTGTCCAAGAGTATGAGAGAGAGAGACTATAGAATGAGAGCTCTAGAATTGAAATGACAAAACAATAACACTAATCAAAATATGTGAACTAATCCTCATAAGCCTTTTTATTAATGAGGCATCTATTTTATTATTTTTCCATTATTTTTCCTTCATTTGCCTCCTCATATGCAACCCGTGACCTTTCGCCTCCCTTTTCTCCTATTTTCCATTATTTTCATAAATAAAAATGCTAACAAATTCCACTTTTCCTTTTCAAATCCTTTTCCATTTCCCTTGCCAATTTCCATAATAATTAACTAATCATAAGTGATCCTCCTCACTATTTTTTTTTCCAACATTAAGCTTGGAATACGTGTCCCATGATCTTGGTTATTATTTTTCCTTTATTAAATTTATTACATGGATTTTTGACTAGGGTTGTTACATGGAACATCAGCAACAAATCTCATCACAAATTCATTATCAGGGTGAAGTATATTGAATATATGAAGAGGTAAAAGTGTTGGAAATAACTATTGGAGTATTGTAGGCTTTGGTTTCACATCAATAAAAGGACAATATAGGAAGACCTTGCAAAGAATTGGTTTAGATATGTGTAGAAAATATGTGATAGGTTAACCCATAATGCAATATAAATCAAAGTAGAACACTGTAACCTACTTCTACTATCAATTTGTGGAAGCTTAAATATTGAGTTGAACAATATAACCAGAAGAAGGACCAATGGCACAATACACATGAAAATACTTTGGGGAAAGTCTTAGATAAAACCCCACACTGTTGTATTATCATAGATGGTGGAAATACATAGGAATTATACAAAGCCTTAGCTCTCACAGCTAGCCAACGCTTAGTACAATCCTCACAGATGCTCATAGGCAATCTTGACTTCTCTCTAGCCTTCCTTTCTACCCTCCAAGCTCCTATTTCCTTGCAATTTTCATTGTGGATGATTAACCTATTACCAAGTGGAAAATAAGCCTTCAAAACTACGCAATCCTCAAGGATGAATCCTTGACTGCATGCATGAGTTTTCTCCATGAGAAAACACATGCAACTGATAGTACATTGTCCTTGAACATTAATCTCAACTGGATCTTTCTCATAATAGACATGCATGAGTTTCTGATGAGGGAATCTTCAATTAACTGGAGTAGCACTAGTTGAGTGCATTAATGCATCAATTGACTGTTAACTCACTATTAGTTCCTCAAACAGTTTGGAACTAATTTAACTGGACTTAACTCAGTAAACTGAGTTAACTAATTACAACTCAAATATAACTCAATCTTATCTCCTTAATTTAAGTGATAACTCTTGCATGACTTCAGAAAGACTTCTAACTTGAATTTCTCCAACTAATTAATTTAAAATAAATTAATTAATTATTTCCAAGTAGTTGTTAAGACTAAATTCGATTTTAATTCACAATTTAATTCAAGGACAAATTAAATTGGAATATTCTTGTTGCCATATTTCAACAACATGGTGGTGATAAACTAAAAAATAAATTACTCCAAGTTTGAAGGATGTGTGCGAGAAGATAATAGTAGAATTTCTAGTGAATTTCAACATTAAAAGGAGGAAAATGTTGATGTTTTATGCAAACTCATGGAAATTATTGCTCATGGGACATATTTTTTTTATGTCCAATAACAAAAAACTTCACATTTCTTTCTATGGTGGATGGATTGGATATTTTTTATATGATACATGAGGTTTCAACAAAAAGAAGGCATCATGTGTGGAAAATGTTTAGTTGCAACCCTAATTGAAAAGGAAACCATTGAAACACATATACAAACTATTTTTATCATCCTAATTTGCAACAACCAACTACTACTGTGGGTCAAAAACAAATATATATTGATACTAGACTTTTACAACAACTCATAGGTCCTTGAAGCATCTCACTTATTACTTGATTTCTCCTAAGTTCAAATTTCCTCTACCAATATTAGCACCTATCATAACCTGCCAACAAGGTTAGTGCATTCCTTGCCATGCTTGATATTTCTATGGTTGTTGTTTGCACTAATAACAATGAAGTGTATATCTACAGAGAATCACCATAGGATAATTTCATATGGGATAGAATAAATATATTTCAGGAAAGATGATCATTTGTTTGAAGGATAGACTGGGGTACAAGAATTGTGACAGTGTCACATGATGGGAATTCACATGTTTGGAGTCTATAAGGCAGAAAATGGCTTCCAACTCTTGTGATTCTTAGACTTAATCATGAAACTATATATGTTAAATGGATTTCTTATTGTATATTTTCACCCTTCAAATGTATATCATATTGCAAGTTGTAGCATGATCAATATAGTCAAGATTGGCTTATGAAGGAATTTGGAATCTATGTTGAGAAGTCATTTTCTCAACCAATTTGTCATCAAAATTCCCCACAAAGTACATTCAATTCCCATTTTTAATGCTACAATGCATACAAACAATATGCATTGCACTAGATGGATTGGAAACTTCATCTTATCAAAGAGTATCAATAATGAATTAGTTTTTTGGGAGTCTTACAACAAAGAACAAAATATTAGTGATGGAGTTGTGGACATCGTATAAAGATATCCAGTGCCAGAATGTGACATTTGGTTCATATAGTTTTCATGCACTTTCCATACAATTCTATGGAAGTTGGAAAGATGAAGGACTAGGCATATGAAATTAGCATTCTTCCTAGAGCCTTGTGTTCATGAACATGTTCCTTCAATGACTGCAAATTGTAATTATTATCTTAATGGGGGGAAGGGAATCTCTTGAAACATTAGTGAAACATCATTCCTATGAATAGTAGTGCATGTCTTTAAAATAGTGCATGATGTCTTGGCTTAAAGTGGAAATGAAAACAAATTAAGTAAAGTTCCACAACAATGCATTGCATTCTTGTCAAGAGCCATCTCCATAGTTGTTTTTGGACAAAATGATTACAATAACAAGATCTGAAATTCATGAAAGTGTGGTGAAATTACTTTTGCAGCACAAGGGATGGTAAGAGGCGTTGAGCAAGGTTTTTGAAAGAAAGGGACCAAACATAGGGAGAAGGATCAATGACCAATTTGTTTTCATGAGGACATGCAAATATGCAGGTGTGGGGAAGATGTTAGGTTTTTTATTTTCCATTATTTTTACCACTTAAAGAACGTTTTCCTGGTCACTACCCCACATGTTGCTCTCCATTCATTTCCTTTCTTACATAGTTTTCCAGTGAATGTGTCATAATGATCCAAAGAATAATAAGTAGTCGATTATTGTCATTTTATTTTATTTTTAACGGATTAAAGAAGATAACGTTCAATTTTATTGACCATGCTTTTTCCCAGTTAGTTCCTATAACCTATATGAAGGTCCAATAACCAACCTCCAAGGTTGACTTATGTATGTGACTCTATGGAAAATTTATTGACATGGTTTTTTCTCCTAGCATCAATGACATGGTTCCATATTGTTTACTTCATACCTAGTTTGATTCCAAAAGTCTCTAAGAAATGGTCAATAGTCAGGACAAATTTTACTAGGAAGAATTGAGTCATCAACTATGGGTGTGATTTCTAGGAAAATGGAGTAGAATTTGGAAAAACTAAAACAAGAGTTTTGTTCAAGACATCCCCAATTAGGTTATTCATGATAATTTCGTCCAAAATGTGCATATTTTGGATATATATTAGATTCTTTGAAGGACATGTTTCTAGTTATGCCATTAACCAAAGACAACCCAAACCTAGCAATGAGTTAGATAAACACACGATAATAAGATATTAGTAGAATATTTCATGCCAAACAGACCCCATATGGTTAGATATTCAGCTAAGAATGTATCAAATCCAATACTTTATATTAGTCATGTTTTGGCATACCATTTTTGGAGCAATTGGTTCCAACTCGCCCCTGATATTTTCTGTACAAATTCATGAGAAAACGTTAGGATTTGTAGTTGTTGAACAAAATGTTTTGTCATTGTTTCAAGGTTGTGGTATGATCCCATGTGGTTACCACTGGGTTCAAGCTCAATTGCAATGATTATGATGTAAAGTCTATGGATTTTTTAATTGGATTTATGAAATAATTAAATGAAATACATATTTAAACAAGAATGTAGAGATACAATGAAACACGACTTAAATTAATAAATAGAAATTTTTGAAATTGTTTACATACATAAGAGAAATAAACTAGCTCAGGTAATGGTAGCTTATCTTTGAGAAGAGATGTCATGGCTACATGCCTTCTGAACTATGTTATAATGAGGCTTGTAGGCATTTTTGTCATCAAGAAACAATGGGAAACCCTAAACATCCAAAAAATCCTAACCATAGGAGATGAAGTTCTGAACATTTGTGGGCCTTGTTAGGGTTAGTTGGAATGTCAACTTCTTGGGATTGTAAATTTGGCATACAATATCCAGTTGGTGTGTATGATACCTAGTTAGAAATATCTACCTAAGGACAACATATTTCTACTACAGGCCCCTATCATAGGATATGAGCTTTCCCCTTTTCCAAAATAACATCATTTAGGGTCTCAAAACAGCTCCAGAAGTTCAAGACCCAAAAAATTGATAAAAATAGAATGTATGCTATAAAATAGGAGACTAAAAGTAAACAAAGTTAGGGGTCCAAGTGGAATAGGTGAGTGGCCACCAATATCCACTTGGATCAAGTTTTCAATAATCGATGTGGATTCCTAGGTTTCATTACTCTTTGTTTTAATCTTCCTCTCTGGGATCTAATTTATGAGAGAGGCAATGTCATTGGCTGGTTTGGGCCCACAAACCAAGCACGTTGCCTCCTCATGCTTGCAATATTTTTATGATTGAATTGAGTGTGCTTATTGTATATCTATAAAGTTTGGCATTGGTTCAAATATATCTTGTGTTGTTTTAGAGATTTGAAGTCTAACAAGAGGTGGAAATGTGTTGTTGATCTTATCTGGATTATTTCTTTTGATATGATGCTCTAAATGTCAAGATTGAATGCATGAAGAATTATATCTGAGGTATGTGATTTATATCATTGATTAAAGCCAAATGGTAAGGGGTAGCCACAATAATGACGTGGGCTCAAAACATTGTTTGCCAAAATTATGTGTATGAATTGGATGGCTTAACAACCCCAACTTTACTTCAAAGTGGGGGTAGGTTTACCATGATAATATAGAATTGGGTATCTGTTCATTTTGATTAACATGTTCGTTTCTTAGTATAGTTACTTCAATGTTCCATACTAGCCCATTTATTAATCCATCTCATTCCAATTAGCTATCACATTAATCATACTGATAGTAACCGAGGAAAGAACATAAATTCTAAATGTAGAGGATAAGCTAAAAGCACAAGGATATGGCGCCAACTAGGGGAAAAACCCAAGAAGGGGAAACCATTGATTGATTCTTCTTATTATCAATATCAAATATTCAGAGAGAGAGAGAGAGAAAGTACAATAATTCAACATCCATATTTGAAGATCCAATATCACAACCTTTAGACAAGAAGATGACCCAACCAATACTGCAAATCAAGTACGCTGTCAACAACAAACAAGTTCAGCCTTGTCCAATGTCAATGATGTTTATGGAATCAACAAATTTATCTTTATTGAGCTATAACTTCTTCAGAAAAAGACTGAATCCTGATAATGGTTTATTGGTTAATTGCTATAACTGATTTACATACCTCCATACCTCCTTTCAGGGTTGTGACTCTTCTACTAGTAATGTTGATCATATTCTCAGGTTGATTTGGGCTAGATTCAACCCTCAATATTTCCACAAGGCTTTCCAACTATCAATGTAATGACTGTGGCCAACCCTAAGAAGTCTTATACTCCTGTTTGACCCTTGATTAAACACCTAAAGTCTGTGGTCTGCCTAAATTAACCTTACATTTATATGACCTACTTGAATGAGAGAAACCCTATCTTAAATAGGCTTGAAACTTATACCAAGAAATCCTGAGGCATGTGACTTCTTTCCTGAGGGATCTCAACATGTAGAGGATGATGAAAGCTACCCAAAACAATTATTCAATTAGCCCAGATTATCCCTTAAATTATTCGGTCTTGTTTTCCTAAGAAACTCGACCCACTATCCAGCAAGGTAAGGTTTGTAGGGTTGATTTTTTAGTAGCTTAGGAGGTACTCCAAGCCCTAGGGTTTGGGGCTTGGAGGGAAAATCACCAAAAGAGTCACTTGTGGGCTTGGAACCCAAGCTTAGGGTTTTGCACCCATTAGTATTTTGGCCAAAACCATCAAGAATTTGAGCATGAGAAACTTTTAAGTGATAGAGCTTGGCATGGCGATTCCAACACTTCAAATATCACTAAAATCAGAGCTCTAGAAAAGGAGATATGGATTTTTGAAGGTTATGTGTGGGTTTTCACAAGAAGTGTCAAGGTCAGATTAATGTTATTTAGCCTTGTGGTAGCTTGTCAAGCCCTAGAATGACGTCAAAGGGAGCCCTTCTTATGTGTATATATAGGAGGTGATGGAGGACTCTAATCCTCATCCAAAAAGTGCAACATACGCATAAGGAATAACCCTTTGGAGGAGAGGATAACACTATTTTGGGTCGCAGGCAAGAAGGATCGACCAACAAGGGTTTGCAGGACTATTTGGGATTTTTCTTGGTGATTGAAGTGTAGGAAAGGACACGAAAACTCTATTTGAGCAGGCCGTGGGTACATGGGGTCATCTGTGGTAGGTTGCAGGCCCTAACCCCACAACAAAGGCCTTACGTGGGACTATTTTGGGGCTGAATTGTGCCCTAATCAACAACGTGGAGGAAGAGGGTTCATATAATATGAGGCCATAATGATTTAAGGACTGTTTGGGTATGTTATGAGGGCTTTTGCAGTGTTCAAGTGCCATAACCAAGAATAATCAAGATTAACAACAGTACAACAAACTTGCAAGTGAGTTTGTCATATGTTGGATCCATGTTTTAGGGTTAGTTTTGCATCTTTTTGTTGATAAACTTGTGGGTGCTATTTGGAGCTTTTCGTGGAGCTCAAAAGTCTATCCTAGGAGCAGAACTTGCAGTGAAGGATTGGGTTTCATTGATCTGGTGGAGGGTAGTGTGTTGGCTAAAGTAGCCCTAGACTAGTAGTATTGAAGTGATGAAGATAGATGAAGATTGGGTGAAGCTTGGAGCCTTATGATTAGGTATTTGATGAATTAAAGAGGCTACTAAAAGGAATATTGTAGCTCAGGTATTGGCTAGCCTAGAGAAAAAAATAGATGATCCCATGTACATGCAACGATAGTGACTTGTAGCAGTGCTAGGTGGAAACCCTCATGGAGTTTCTATGTGTTGTCCTTTGATGGACTATGAGGCAGCTAGAAAGTAGTACAAAAGTGAAGGACCAATAGGACACGATACAACATAGAGTTTGCACAACATGTTCGTCATTGTATATTGTATACCATAGGCTGTTGTCTTATTCAGATTGGTTTAATATAACAAAGATTGGGTTGTACATTATTGTACCATTTTGTTGAAAATTGTGTATACTTATGCATATGTGATCTATTGCTTTATATTTTCCACTGTGAAAAGTAGTTCTAGTTGAGATTCTTAGTTTGGTAACGTTAGAGATTTTAAGATTCTAACCTAGACCCAAGATTGTGGAAATTCATCATGTAGTTGCGGCCTTCTTGAAGGAGAGTTTACACATCATAACACATACCCTAACACACCATACATCACTTATTCCCACAGTCAGCCTCAGAGAAAAACTCAGACCTGAAATAAGAGAGATATGCCCAGATTCTTCCACGCCTAGTCCCCAATCAACTTCGCTGCCTCAGAGATATATTATCACAAGAATGAGAGCCCAAGAATATGTAAATGAGATTGGATACCACTCCTTTATATATAAGTTGTTTAGGTTAAGAGTCATGTTGTTTGGGGAGTCATGTTGTTTGGGCTCTCATGAGCCTACATTAGGGTGAGGCTGACCTTGAACATTTGCACATGAGAGAGTTTTAATTCAAAAACACATTTTTCCTTAACCAAAATTTGTGGTATTTACGTCGATTTTGATCCTCTCGAGAAGAGGAATTTAATGCAATGATTATCTCCATTAGATGAGTTGTCCAAAGTGGAATTTGGCCCTAGTTTCCAATTTTAACACTCCCTCTCAACTAGGGAGATTTCCACGTGCCAATTTATTCAATCATGCCATTTGGTCATCATAAACTATCCCAATGACATGTACCATCTGTGTATCTCATCTCATATCTTCTCTACCATATAATGATATGAATAATGAAGAAGAATCGACCGAGAGAGAGTCACAGTAGCTTGCCACTCTCCACTAACAAAAGCCAGTCCACATAACCATGGGTTGAACCCCAATAGGACTTGATCCCAAGTTATCAAGTTGTTGAACATCATGCATCCTAGACATAGGGACTACAACTATACATGATGTGTCCATCGATAGTGCTATGGTCCCTATCCACTTTTCCTAACTCATTGGGCAGATGCGAGGTACTTCCCATGTGTCCCAGACTACATGGGTAGGATCTTATTAAATCAATAGTAGGGAAAGAATATATCACATCCTACTCACAACCACGTGTAGGGAAGGATAAACCATATCCTACAGTCACACATCACAACCATCATATGGAAAGGATGAAACACACCCTACACACATGCAAATCACTGAGAGTAGGGAAAGGATGAACCACGTCCTACACACATGAAAAAGCACCGAGAGTAGGGAAAGGATGAACCATGTCCTACACACGTGAAAATCACCGAGAGTAGGGAAAGGATGAACCACGTCCTACATGCATGCCAACCAACAATAGTAGAAAGGATGCTACACGTGGGGAAAGGATGAAGCACATCCCACTGACATGTCAACCACAGATCGTAGGGAATGAGAACCCTACATGTGGGGAAAGGATGAACCATGTCCCACCGACATTTCCACATATGCCTATATGAATCTCTCATTGGGTATCCATAGGAGAAGGTGAACCACTCATCCTAGTCATATGCCATAGAACATATTATCAACCGTATGGGAAGGAGAATCACTCACTCTACGCACATGTGTCATTAATTGTAGGTGAAGGTTAACCACTCAACCTACACATATGTCATCCATCATGGGGTATCATAGGGGAAGGTTAACCATTCTCCTTGTTCATATCGCACCTATAGGGGAAGTTGAACTACTCACCCTATGGTAACTCATATCTCCAAGAAGTACCCCAATTCCCCATGGGCTCCCAGAGCTCATTATCCAACTCAAGTGTGACCCTATTGAGATGGTCCTTCCATGACTCCTAGCCTCTTTCTGAAGGTTATGATAGTAATATGCACATCCAACCAACAATGATGGAGATTGGTAACTCACCAATGTACCATATCAAAATAAAATGGTACCCAATACTTGGAGCAGATGTGGAACATGGATTATCTAAATCCTACTCTGTAATATACAACAATCATGATTTCTAGCTTGTGCATAAATGGTTGATGAAGAGTTTACTTAAATGTCCATGATTGTTGCTTTATACATTCTACTTCCATAGTGCTTCCAGAGAAATAGGCTTTTGTCTTTGAAATAAAGATGGATCCCAGAAGATACAACCCTTATATGTTCTCTTCCATTCTTCACATTGACAACTCAAATTCCCGACATAATATGACAAACCATAGATAAATAGACAACCATAAATTGTAGCAAGGTATATACCAGAATATCAGGGTCCCCAAAAATTGTCTATGCTTAGGAAGTAGTGCATCAAGGCTAGGAATTTGACTTTAAAAGTCAATGCCCTCTCAGGTTTGATAAATGAGAGGATTATCATCTCATAATGGTTGCACCTATGACTATGACTTCCTCTAAATATCAAGCTATTTACAACCTACTACCATTCTTGCCAATATTCCATTGGTTTATGAGCCACAGTCATTTCCATCCAACACTGGAGATATAACATATCATCAGAGTTAAAATATTAGAGACATCCAGGGATTCTATAGCTCCCTTTGAAGTCTTACTTTAGTAAGCCTTCATCAATCTACCCATCTTATTTAATATGGGACTTTATCATACTGCAATTGTATTAGTAAACTTCTAAATCAGAGACAAAATTATTATCACGATCCTTCTTTAATGAGGGTGAAGAAATCCTTTTATGAGATCATCTAGACAATCAACTGCTTCATGATTGCTACCAATCCATTTTACATAGGTCCTTTTCATTCAGGCATCCCAAAATCTGGGCTTTCAAAGGATCCAACCGCTATCCCTTATGATTATAAGGGTTGCTCCAAGGGTCTGATTCAAGTTCTCTTTTAAAAGAAAAATAGACTTCCAAGGTTGCTCATATTGTAACCTTCATTACCAAATTTTAACTAGTTCAATACTTCCTTATGATAGATCCCTTATCTGAAGCATGTTGCTGCTAGACAAGTAAAACAAATTGGTGTTCGAGTTAAAAATATCTACAAGATAGAGATATATTTCATCATGTATGCAACCATAACTTCAGGAGTGAGGTGGGGCAATGTAGAGCTTAGTCCTAGGGTTGGAAAGATTTGGGAAGGGTCCATAGGAGAGCAACAACAGTTGTAGTATTCTCTTATCATGGATCATTACCCTTCCTACAAGGGTCCACAATATTAGTAGTAGAAGAATCAATGTCAGTTGATGCATTCAGAATTTAGGCAACAGTTGTAGGCTAGTAGTAGTCATATTCTCAGGAGACAGTCACAAATCATAGAAATAGTTGTTTCGGTATTTTGGATGCTTCTCAGTTGCAATTGTTGTAGTAGAAACAATAACAATGAGAGGGAGAGTTATTTATGTTACATTACATTCCTACAAAGGAGAAATATGCAAACATATTGACAAAGGCTTTGTTAAGAGGAAAGTTTGAGTTCCACGGGAGAAGGATTGGGATTGTGCAGAACCCTTTTCTTGCTAAGAGGGAGTGTTAAATTGTAGCAATAAAATTCTTCATTTGATTTGTTCTTTAGTCAAATGAATAAGTTCGAATTTCCGCATCAACAAGATGACATGAGTTGAAGTTAGCAAGAGTGACATGGCCAAATCACTTAGTTAATTCAGTCAATTCTAGTTTGTGAGTATGAAGTAGAGTTGTGCATGAGTTTATTACTAAGATCTAGCAATCTAGTGGAGTTATAGTTAGTGAAACTTAGTTATCTGAGCTCTATTCAAGAATAGAGTCAATATGAGTTCAGTTGTAACTATTTTTAACTCACCGATCTCTCAGTTAACTAGTTAATTTACTAAAAATAGCCCTAGTCATGCATGCAATTTGAATTTCCTAGTTGAGTGAAGGGAAATGGCAGAATTGTATTTATTGTTGTATATTGTTGAGTGTATAGAGTTTGCATTAGCAGGTGAGGAATTCCCTTTGGATTGCGCAAGTAGATAGGGGCTCTTCCTATTTTTTAGGAGAAAGAATTGCACAAGGAAATAGGAGGAAGCATGAGGCTTATTTTGGCTAAGTATTTGCTAGAGAAGACTCAAATGAAGGAGAACAATATTGTAGTGCAGGTTGAGCTTCAAGGTTTGAAGTTCTCATTGTAATAGATCAATTTTTACATCTAATATAATACAAATAGAGAAGGGGTTTTTCCCAGTTGGATTCTCTAGTAAAAATATTGTGTTCATTGTGATTGATTATGATTGAATAATTGCATATGTTTCTATTGTATGTTTTCCTTTCCTCATATTGAGTAGAAGAATTTTTTGTCTATTGATTTCAATCTAATTTCACTAGTAACTACAAATTTTGAGTTATTTCTAAACACCTCTCACTTCTTATACTCTTTGTACTTCAAACTATGCTTTCATTTAGATTTCCTTTTGTAAAATTTATGAATATAGGTATTTTAAAATTATGATGTGTTAGAAAATTCTCTCTTTGGCTTTATTTGGACATTATTTTGAACAAAACTATACTTTGTCATCAAAACTAAAAGCCTTCATTCTTTACTTCAACAATAATTTTTCATTACATTTTTTATATTATTACAAATCTTTTCAACATTTTATTAAAAAATGTATACATATATGGATTATAGGAATAAAAATGTTAAAATAGGTTACTTCTAATGAAATGTGATTTCAAAAATATTAATGCAAAATACTTCACAAATATAATAAATATAACTTTTCATAATAAAAATTTTCTTGTTCTTGATGATGGCAATTTCTATTCGAAATGTTTAACATTTCAAAGCTACAAACAAAATTTATACAAAATTTAAATAAACTCTTTAATGAAATAAAAATATCAATATGATAAGGACAAACGGGTTGATAAGTTTTCAAATTATAATAAAATCCCTCCAATGACTACAATAAAATAATAGTGTATTATGTAATTTTATTTTAAATTTTAATCCAAACATTTTAAATAAGATAATTTCTCTAAAATAAACATCTTCGGAATAAATCATTTGTAATAATTTAACCATCAATACATTAGATGATTTCCTCAATCTCATATTAACATAATGCCAAACAAACTCCATTGTGTTATAACTTAGTTAGAAAAAACAAGCTCAAGCCATAATCAACATTATAATGCTGCTTTTTAAGTTGTGAGGCCTTCTTAAAGTTTGATACATAAAAAATGAAGGTGAAGGTGAATTACACAATGCTTTCTTACATGAAGTCAAGCCAAACAATTTTAAGGAATATGACAAAAGCATCTCTAAGGATCTCAAATGGGTACATCGCCATTTTTAATGGCATGTCAATGATTGTATAAAACTTGGTACTATAGATGGATGTTGGGTTGTTATTAAAATCCTTATCTTTGACTGGCCATGCCATAATAATTGCAAAAATATGCCCTTATAAATTATATATGGAATTGAGAAAAAGGTCATCACACATGAGAGAAGAGGTAGATCATTATTTAATTCATAAATTTATAAGGCAGACAGTGATGATAAGAAACAATGTGCATGTGAAACATAAATCCTAGAAAAATGGTCATCCACACAAAGATATTTATTTGAAACACTGAAACATATGGAAGTCCTTAAAAATTGGTCATTCACACATGAAATGTAGGTATTTTTTTGTCTTTATGCATTTAGGTTCATTTAAACAGGGCCAGCACACAAAGATATGTATTTTAAACATATGGAGGTCCTTAAAAAATGGCCATCCACACATGAAAGGTGGGTGTTTATTGTCTTTACACAATTATTTTCATTAAAACCAAAAGTCCTTGTAGTGAGGGGTGATCATTATTTCTCTTTACACCCGTACATATGTATGCATATGTAAAATTTGTATTTATATAATTACATTTATATCGAATATAATCAATTTAGTGTTATAAAAGATATAACTAAAATTTTATAAATGGTTTTTAATAAAAAAAATATATAATATATTTTTATAATATATTTTTATTAATATTTTTAATTATACTTTATTTTAAAAAATTATAAAAATATATAAAAATAATTAAAATTAAGAAATAAAAATTATATTATATTATAAATAATTCATGTTATATCAATGTATTAATTCACTTTATATAAGAAATAATTTGTATTAATGTTGAACTATGAATTTTTTGATAATCAAAATCATGTGGTAAACTAGAAAATGGTTAGTGGTAAACCACAATCACCACATTATTCAAATGAAATTTGTTTGTGTTCATCTAAAGCCACCACATTGGTCAAGTTAAAGCAGTTAGTGCTAAACCATAAATCACCAATATCAATAGAACATGATTAATGGTCAACCATAAGAACCACCAAATGAATTGAAGATGGTTAGTGGTCAACTAGAAAAACCAACAAAATGAAGTGAAGATGGTTAGTGATCAACTAACATAATCATCACATAAAGAATTCAAAGCTCCAACTTAGGTCCTTTAAAACAAATTTACCCTTGCACCTGACGCGGGGACTACTAAATGTCAAAGATGATAGTCAACCTTCAAGATTTGAATTCCTATCATTCAATCATAAATTCAACCAACATTTGAGAATTCCAACATAGTAACTAGTCTCCTAAAAATCAATGACATTTAGAAAGAATGTGAATGCCCATAAATGGTAGTTATTCACTTCTAGAGGAATTGGTGGTTTTTTAAGAATATATTCCTTAAATCTTAGTTCAATAGTTTCAAATTGAAGATGGCACAAATTATTGGTAAAACTATTAGGAATTATGATTGAGGGGCAAAATGTTAGACTATGAGTCCTTATACAATCACAAAGTCTAAGACCACATAGATATGAGTCGTATGCCTTATCTTTGATGAGATGTTGTTATGAATCACTAATGAGTTTTCAGAAAGATCTAGATCTAGAATGGTCCAATTGATGCACTATAAATTCATATCCTAATATCAATATAATTAGTTGAATCATGGCTTAAGGCCTTTTCCACCAACGTTTGTCTTGTCTCATTTGTGTTCCAACTAATTACAATTAATCCATGTCAACTCTTGTAGTAATGTATTTATCCACTTCATATGAGGAATAATTGTTATTAGAATCATTCATCTCATATGACGAGTCATTGGTAATAGAATCATTCTCAATGTATGACAAGTGCAATAAAAAAAGAAAAGCTAAGTTGTTGCATTCACTTGTGGGCCTGTAATGAAGAATGGTTTGTAATGGGGTGAATTTGATTTTGCATCTCACCATCATCCCTGTTCATTGTCATATTTTTTTTATTTTTTATGTATGCTCTTCCCAAAATCGTAGTAGTGACAAAATGTGTGTCACAATATCCTTTTTTTTGTTAGTTCTACATAATTTTGCAACTCAACTAAAAGAAAAAAAAAACTTTGTGTTTGCATTGATTATGAAGCACATGTTATTTTCATCTCATAAACATCAATTTATATCATTTTTGTGTCACTATTATTCACTAGGGCATCGTAATTTACATCATAATAGTCATATGTGGATCGAAATATAGAACTTTTGCAACTTGTTAGTGTTGTATCAACATCAAGTTCGTAAACTTGGAATCACCTTAAGACCATGTTAGTGTACAAATTGCATTGTTTTTGTTGGAAATATTGTTGTCATTGACTTCAAAGTTAGCGAGAGACTACATAAGTCCAAAATAAAGATTGCAAGATGAATATTGTTCAAAATATTGTTTTTGGACTTTTGATGCCTAGTTTGGATACCCTATCCTTAAAGGAATTTTTATTCTAAAGAACTAGCTCAAATATGAGAACATGATATATGGTTAAAAACATTATTTTTAAACCTTTACAAAACTATAAAACACTCTCTCTAATTCTATAGGAATAATGAGATATGAAATATTATGTCAGGTTGGCCTAGCCAAAAAGTATGGGTCGAATCAGTCAATTTTTACAAGTCATGCCCATAAGTGAACATAGAAACATTATAAATAAAAGATATATAAGTGCATTTGAAGTGTATTCAAGCAATAACATCAATAAGAAGTGCAAAAAAGAGATATTATGTGCATAAGAGGAGTTTGAGGAGGTCTCTTAGAGCGTTAAGGGTGCACTATGAAGGACTAAGGTCTACATTGTTGTGAAATGCACTATTTTAAGGTCGTGATGATGTGAAATGCACTATTATAGGATTATATTATGGGGAATCATACTATGAGGTTCACTAGGCAATGAATGCTAAATCTAACTAGGTTTTGAAGCTATCTCTAGGGTATGAGATAAAGAGAGGCATTGGAACATGAAATTTAAGGGTATGATGATGTTGTGAAATTCATGAAGTATGAAGCATGAAGGTTAACTGAGAAGTATTGTGTATGAATACCTTATGTTGGTGCCTATATAGGTTATCCGTAAACTTCCATGGATATTCCTCTAGACAATTCGTCACAATAGATCTGATAAAATTATATTTAAAAATATGAAATCTACATTATTATGGTTTTATTTCTCTTTCAATTTTTGGATTTGTAGATTATTATTAATTGTGCATGCATGAAAATTAAAAACACATAGAAAATAGAGAGAAATGAAATAAAAAACCACAAACCATAATTTGAAACAAGATATAATTTGTGAAATCCTTTCAAGAGAAACCCAACTAGAAGGTGAGGTCACTCTGCCCTTTTTCTCTAAATAGAAAAATGGTTATGAGTACAAAGAAGTATGGATTATGGCCCATAGGATAATATAGTGCACAAATTCACTTTGTATTCTCTATCTCATATCCTTATTAGTTTCCTTTTCTTGTCTATGGAATAAATTCACAAAAAATAATGGAACTCCTTTTCCTCCTAGTGGCCTAGTTATAACACAACCTGATAACTTACTAGTGGTTAGGTTTGACTACCTCAACTCTTAACCAAATTCACAATATAGAATATTCTAGAGCCTTCTTAATAATAATCACATGGATATCCCCCTTTACATTATTTATGGGGGCTAACGTGGCATCCTCTCGAATTATGGTGATGAAAACAAGAAGGTCAACTTCTTAGTGGCATAACTTTTGCATATGGACTCTAATTGTGGCAATTCTTTCACTGTTGGAAATGTATTTGTATGTAGAATATGAAGGAAGGGTGTGGTGCTAAATTGAAATTTTTGTTACTAAAAAAATATCATTTAATGCCTCAAAATTATTTTGGAAGGTTTTGGACCCTAGTTTTCCAAACTAGGTCCCATTGGTAAAATCGTTCCTATGAACTAATTCCTCTATTTTTTCCACTCTGAAAGAATTGACATAGATGAAAAATAATATAATAGTCCAATTTAGCTCATACATCCTAATTTTGGGATGATTTTGGTCACCATAATGTTATATTGAATGAGGTGGGGAACTTTTTCCTCCACTTTATCTTGAGTGTACCAATTAACTTTGCCTAAAAGTTGTCATTTCAAATGAATATTCCAAAATTCATTCTAACCTTGTATTGTAATTCTTTACCTCTTATGCAAAAATGTATCTCCTATCAACTTTGACTAAGAATTTGATGCCAAATCCTCCATAGAATGTAGGGCATGTTCCTCTTCTTGATCTAGAATGGAAGGCTCATAACATCTCAAATATTCCACATTCACAATTGAGTAAATGTGCATGTAAGGTGGTAGTCTGAGTCAATATGCATTGTAACACACCTTTTCTAGTATCCCCTCCTTGTTCAACTATATCCATACTCTATCTCCCACCTTGAATAATTTCTCTATTATTTATTGATCATGCCTAGCCTTATATTTTTCTTATGACGTCTGCATTGTCTCTTGTACTTGTATATAGATCTTGTTGATATTCTCTACAAGAATTTCCTCCCTCAAGGTGTCCCCTATGAGATCCACCCTCACTCCTCGCATCCCATATGAAAGGTCCAAAGGTGAAGGCGAAAAATATCCAAAACAAGTTTTAAATGGGGACCTAGCAATAGAAGTGTGGACGGCTCTGTTATAAGAGTGTTGTATGTATACCAATTTTTTATCCAAAGTATTCAGATGCTTCTAATTGTAACGCCTCAAAAATTTCACCAACTTCCTATTGAATACTTCTGTCCCATTTGTCCAATGATGGAATGTTGTAGACATCTTCAAATTCATGTCCATATTCTCCCACAATGTAGTCTAAAATGCATTGAGAAATCTCATGAACTTGTTTAAAATAATTCTCCTTGGTATCCCAAAGTGCACCCAAACCTATCAAAATAACACATTTGTTGCTTCTTTCCCATTGATAATATTTTTATAGGGCATTAGAACACACATCTTGTTGAACATGTCAACTACCATGAATAGGTAGTCATGTACCTTCTTGGTTATTGGTAAACCTCCCAAACATTCCATGGAAATTCCTTCCTGAGGAAGAGTGGGTACAAACAAGGGATGACATAGGCTTTGTTTGTTATTACTAGGATTGTTAGTACAACAAAGTATGGATCCTATTATGAAGAAAAATATTCATTCTTTCATCTTGGGTCAATACACATACCTTTATAAGTTGGCCACTATCTTCCCTACACTAAATTTCCCTACAACCTTGGAGGTGTGAGCCTCTCTAATTGGTTGTAATCGCTCACCATTAGGAACACATAACTTATCCAAAATATAGAGTAACCCATGTTGGAGATGATATTCAATGGTGCTATCGCCATCGTGCATATGAATCTGACTTTTCAACTACTGAAACACCTCCCTAAAGTCCTCATCCCCTCAATATTCCTCTCTGTATGCATCATGGGTGAATGGCTCCATGTGCATCAGAGATCCCAAAGTTGTGATATTTGGTGTGGGTGGCCTTGAAAGCATGTCGAACAAGCTTTTCATGCTTCCCTTATTGTACTTAATCACTAAATGAAACTGTTGTAGAAACCCCATCCACTTGTAATGCTGGATCTGTTGTAGCTTACTCTTGGCCTGCAAGTATTATAGTGGTTGGTGATATCTGTGGATTAATGTCTCCTTTCCCATCAGATAATGCTTCTAATTCTTCATAGCTTGAAACAATGCATAGAGATCTTTGTGATAGGTATGGTAGTTAATAAATTCCCCATGAAATACTCCATAATAGTAGGATATAGACCTTCCTCCCTACATCAAGACTTCTTTGATATCATACCCACTCACATTTGTCTCCACATGGAAGGGTTCTTGCATCTTTGGTAATTTACGATTGTGTAATAGCCCTGGTAAAAAAATCCATGTAAAAACTAATAAAGGTAAAATAATACCTTGGCCATGGGAAATGTATTCCAAGTTGAATGTTGGGAAAAAAATAGTGATGGGGATCACTTGTGATTGATTAATGGCTAAGGAAGTGGTAAAGGATTTGGAAAGGAAAAGTGGCATCTATTGGCATTTTATTTATGAAAATAATGGAAATTAGAAGAAAATGGAGGTGAAAGGTCACAAGTTGCATGGGAGGAGGAAAATGAAGTAAAATAATGGAAAATAAATAAAATAAAGGCCTCATTAATAAAAGGGATTATGAGGATCAGTTCACAGACTTTTGTCAGTTCAATTTTGGAGCTCTCTCTCTATGCTATCTCTCTCACAGTCTTGGACACTTAGAGTTTTCTTGGAGCACTCTTGGAGGAGTGTGGCATACTTAGAGTTTTTGAGCAAGAAGGAAAAGGAAGATCGGGAAAGCGTAAGAGGACAGCGGGATCAATAGCTATAGTGGGTTTTTCTTGTAGGTACCGAGTTGCATGTATTTTTCCCCACTAGTTTTAGCATGCATGGCATATGCATGTAGTTTCTTGGTTATGATATGTCATTGGCATGAAGGATTCCCTGGACTAACATTGGATTTTCCTAGCCTTGCTATTTCCTTGATAACCATGGTGTTGTGGGTTTTTCTTTTGTTTTCTAGTGCCTTTGGCTTTGGGTTGAGTTACTAGTTCCTGAAAGCCTTGGTTGGACAAACACTCTAGAAGCCTTGTAATAGCTTGGGTTGAGTTACTAGTCCTAGAAGTCTTGTTGGAAAAATTCTCTGGAAGCCCTTGGTGGGTTGAGTTACTAGTCCTAGAAGCCTTGGTTGGAAAAATTCTCTAGAAGCCCGACAATATATATGGGTTGAGTTACTATTCATGGAATCCCTCATTGAAACAAACACTCTAGAGCCCTGGACAACTTGGGTAGAGACCAATCTAGTGATGGTTAGTGATGTACGATTATGAGGTGGAATCACTGGTTGAAGGTTCATGTGGTTTGGCCTCTGGAAGCCCTCGATGTTTTTGATTGATTTGTTTTATGAGATCCCATATTCATGCTTGGAATATGGCATGGGGGTGACTCACTGAAAGAAATATTTGGTTCAACCTAGTCTACGGTCGGATGGCTCATGGAAGTCCCATACCTAGTTGGCTTATGAAATCATCAATAATAGCTCTCTTTCTCCTTGGTATGTGTATGGGTAAATATACTTGTTTATATGTGGCTTAGATGGCTGCTATATTCTTGATATTTCCATTGGATATATGCTAGTTATGAATGATTTTTATGACAATGGAAATGTATGGCTCTCATCATGTTTTGCTTAATCACTAAATGTACAATGATTATATGGCTTAATAGATGGTAATTAAGTTATTGTGATGATGCATCAATGTTTCTTAGTGATTCTCATATAAGTATGAGACCCCTATGCTCATATTTGTTGTGTAAACCTATAGAATGCATATTTGTGACATGTTTGATGAAATGGTTGTCATGGATAGTAGGGGACTAGTCAATTCCTTGTTCAAGTAATTACACTTGTATAATTATTCCACTACTATCTTTCATTTCTTAAAGTGTCATGGAGTTTTGAGCAGTGACCTAAGCCTTGGGCCTCAAAAAGTGGCACAAAAGTCAGAGTTGCAGGCATAAAACTTCTTGGGAAAGTCACGAGTTGCAGGTATACCCATGTTGTGGGAGTGACTAGAGGGTCCCAGTCACACTCATTCCCATTTCATGGGAGATACTGGGGGATTAATGTAGTAAAAATTTAGTTTGTCTCAAGTGCCAGTCACCTAGAAGGTTTGGATAGCTCATGGGGATTCTGCAGTAGGTTTGGAGGGTCTATGTTGTTGTGTTCCATTGGTTCACATGGGGAGTTGAATCATATCATAGTAACTCTTCATCAAATGTTTACCCTAGTTGGTAAATTACATTGGTAGATGCGTGAGGAGGTTATTATAGAGTGGTATCAGAGAGGTTTTGTTCTTTTTGGGTCGTGTTTATTTTCTATTCTCTTTGCATGATATCTGATACTATAGAGTGGTATCAGATCATGCTTCACCCCTCGGACTGGATGGGAGGTGTGTTGGTCTTGCATTCATGTCGGTTTCATATGTGCGGTCTATGTTCTTGTTACATATGCATGATTTTTATCATGGTTGTAGTGATGTTGATGTGTGAAGGTTAATGGTGTTTTCATGGAATGTGTCGTCATGAGTGTATGATTGGTTATGTGTGTTTATGCAAGTTAGGGTTTACATGTTGTCAAGTGTACATTGATATGGTCACTTTTGTCATGCATGAGGTCATGATATGTGTAGTTGATATGGTCATGCATTGATGACTAGACTATAGTTGGACTGATGTCTATATGTTGTTATGATTATGTTCATGCACGTGTCACGCTAAATTGGTTGATCTTGTAGGAGATATCCTCCTCAAATTATGCTAAGGTACATGATTTGTTTATGATTTGGTTTAGATGATATAAGATGCCTTGCATGAAAGAGATAAAAATGACTAGCAATATGGTAGACTATAGTTCACGAGATTCTCCTCATGGATCATATGACTATCATGGTGTTGGGAATTATTTTGACTTAGCAGACACATTGATAAGCTTAAAGGTAAAATAAGGAGTTGCAAAACAGATAATGATAGAATCATAGGGGCATAGGAGAAACAAGTAGAGGTTAATGTAGTAGTCCTTTAGAGTGTGTTACAATTGCAATGACATGGGCCACTTCAAATCAGTCATGGACAGGAGGACAAAACTAATGGGGCATATGGTAGTAAGTATCCTAGAGGGTACAAGTAAGATATGTATGACATGATCAAAGATGGTAGGTTGTTGGATACTCTGGATAGGAGAGGTGATAGACACAAGTATTATTATAATTTGATTCTGATAGGCACTATGATCATCATCATGATCATCCTTACAAGAGGAGTGACAAGGGATATTTTTCGGATGAGTTTAAGAAAGAAAATCCACCTACATTTGATGGAGAGATGAAGAAGTCACAAGGTGCAGAAGCATGGTTTCTTGGAATGAATAAGTTCTTAAGGTTGAATGATTATTCAAAGAACATGAAGGCTAGAATAGGTACATTCAATCTTAAAGGTAAAGAATATATTTGGTGGGAAGATGTAAAGAACGTCAGAGATATTTATGAGGAGGATTTGACTTGGAGTGAGTTTGAAAGGCTATTCCAGAAGAAGTATCTATTGAAGAGATATTATGATGATAGGGAAAAGGACTTTTATGAGTTGAAGATTGGATATATGAGTGATGAGGAGTACACTAGTAGATTTCTAGAGTTGTTGAGGTATGTTCCTTACCTCAAGGAGGAGAAGGCCAAGATTCAGGAATTCATCATTGGGTTTCCAATAGCATTCAAAGACAAGATTGAGTTTGATGAACCTAGATCATTGGAGGAGGCCATCTGAAAGCTAAAGCATTGCTATGAGTAATAAAAGTTCATATATGAGAGGAAGTTGGACTGTAAAGTGTATGCAAAGAACAAAGGAAAATGGGACAATAAGTGAGAAATACATTAGGGTACATGTAATAAAGATAATGAAATTCCATCTAAGAAGTTCAATGCATTTGACAAAAGACAGAGGCTTCGATATGAGGAGTAGATTAAGGATGAATGTTGGAAGCCTTTGCAGTGTTGGACTTGTGGAGGAGAGCATCATAGGAGATATCTCCCACAACATTAGGGTGGTAGACCGCATATCTACAATGGGAGATGTTGGACAAAGTATTCCTAGGATCTATGTAGCATTGGATAATAGGCTAGAAGATCACCAGGCATCTATTATTGAGATGGACAATAAAATTTGTGATCAAATTGTTTCTATTTTGATTAACCCTAGATATAATTATAGTTATGTTAATCCTCACTTGGTGGATAACTATAATTTGAATAAAGAAGTACATGCAGAGTCTAGGTTAGTGCATTTGGATATAGGTACAAAGAAGCGAGTTCATCATTGGGTAAGAGCTTGTGAATTTGACTTGAATGGTATGCCTACCTCAACACATTTGAATGTATTACTATTGGGATCATACAATATGTTGTTGGGTATGGATTGGTTGTATCTTCATATGACCAACGTGGATTTTTATGACAAGGTTTTTGAGTGCCTAGATGACAATGGGAAATAAAGAGTCTTGCAGGGTAAGAAGAAAGCAACATCAGTGAGAATGGTGACAGCTATGTAGGCCAAGTGTAGTCACAAGAAAGGGTGTGTGTTATTTGCATTGCATATTTCTAGTGACAAAGGTAAGTAAGTTGAGGATCCATATGCTTTGAGCAAGTACCCAGTTATACAACACTTTCAGGATGTATGTCTATTACAGATTTCATAGTTTCCACCTCACAGGGAAGTAGAATTTTCTATTGGGTTGGTACTAGGGGCAACACCAACATCTAACGAACCTCACAAGATGAGAACTACAAAGTTGGTAGAGTTGAAGCTATAGTTGAAGGAAATATTGGACAATGAATAAATTAGGCCGAGTGTATCACAATGGTGTGCAATAGCATTGTTTATGAAGAAGAAGGATGACACTCTTAGGTTGTGCATTGATAACAACAAGTTGGACAAGGTGACCATCAAGAACAGGTAGTCGTTGTCAAGGATTGATGATTTGTTTGATCAGTTGAAGGGAGCGATAGTGTTCTCAAAGATTGATCTGAGATCCAAATATCATTAGGTATGCATTAAATAAGATGACATTCACAAGACAACTTTTCGGACTAGGTACAGACATTATGAGTTTGGAGTAGTTCCATTTGGTTTGAATAATGCTCCAAATACTTTTATGTGCTTTATGAATAGTGCTTTGCATCCTTATTTGGACAAGTTTGTTATTGTATTCATTGATGATATATTAGTATATTATAGAAATGAAGAAGAGCATGTCAAAGGATTAGCAAAAATATTGAGATTGTTGAGAGAGAATTAGTTGTATTCTAAGATAAACAAGTGCAGTTTATTTCTAACTGAGGTACATTACTTAGGACATGTGGTTTCCAAGGAAGGCATAACAATGAATCTAGAAAAGGTAAGAGTTACCATGGAATGGGAATCTCCTAGGAATGTGTATGAGGTGAGATTTTTCATGGGGTTAGCAAGGTATTATAGGAGGTTCATCAGGAACTTATTGCAGATTTCTTATCCTATAACATCATTTCAAATGAAAGGAAAGAGGTTTGAATGGACAGAGGAATGTGCAGCCAGTTTTGAGAAATTAAATCAGTTGTTGACACATGCTCTAGTGTTAAAGATCATAGATCCAAATAAAGCATTTGTGGTATGTACATATGCTTGCAAGAGAGGGCTTGGTGGATTCCTTATACAAGAAGGATAGGTAGTGTGCTATGAGTCACAAAAACTAATTGATCATGATAATTACTATCTAACACATGATTTTGAGTTGGCAATGATCATTCATGCATTAAATATGTAGAGGCATTATCTACTTGGTAGATGATTTGTATTGAGGAGTGATCAGAGTGGATTGTGGTATCAATTTGACCAATCAAATCTAAATGGAAGGCAAAATAGATGGTTGGCCATGATCAGTGAGTTCGACTTTGAGATTAGGTATATTAAAGGTAAAGAGAACATGGTCACAGATGCTCTTAGTAGATAGATACACGTGAATCATATAGCAGATATGGGCTCCTATGGGACATATCTATAAGATAGGATCTTACAGGCATGTCAGCAGGATGTGAGGTATAAGGAACTTCGGCACAGATTGTAGCAAAGTACAGGTACATGTATAAATAGTGGTACAGGTACATGTACATGTATAGGTAGTGGTCCAAGTATGGGTGCACAGGATGTGGACTATTGTCTCACGAAAGATGGCTTAGTCAGGTTTAGAGATAGGATATATGTGTCAAACAACAGTGAAATCAATGTGGGAGTTTTAGGAGAAACCATATTCAGGTCACTCACACTATCAGATGACACTTACAATAGTGAATAAGTTCTACTATTGGCCAAATTTAAAGAGAGACGTGGTATATTTCGTGGCTAGATGCTTAGATTTTCAACAAGTGAAGAAAGGGTGTAAACACCCAAGTGGACTACTACAACTGATTCTGATTCCAGAGTGGAAATGGGAGGTCATTTACATGGAATTTATCATAGTTTTTCGAGGACATCTTCGAAACATGATTCCATCATGGTTGTGGTGGACATGTTGATGAAGGTAGCGCACTTCATTCTAGTGAAGCCTAAATACTCAAAAAATGATGTAGAAAAAGTCTTCATCAGAGATGTGGTGAGATTGCATGGTGTTCCATAGAAGATTGTGTCAGACAAGGATGTGAAGTTCACTTCCAAGTTTTGGAAGAAGTTATTTGGAGATTCAGGTATAGATTTTACCTTCAGTACAACTTATCATCAACAGACTATTTTGGAGAATTTGATATCTACGGATAAATACTAATTCCATAGATAAGTAGTTGTATCTAAAACAACAGTTTAAAGTGTTTTAGACTTTTCCTCTAAAAAATAGACAAGATGAGAAGATAAGAAGACCTACTTTTAATTCTTCTTTCCTCTCGTCTCCCTTGTATCGATCTTGTTGCTCCTTCCCGTACTTAATACGCTTGAGAAGTACCCTGCAAACATAACAGAAGACAAAGAATCGATCAAATCATAGAATCTATTGAATATAAGTGAAAGGAATCAGATACAATTCACACATATAATCATTATGAAACAATACAAACATATGGGAAAAAGGTTCAAACACTTTATTAGACAGAAGAAGGAAATACAACCATTGGTGTCTGATTCAAAGCCATTCTTCTAGCTTGGATCCCATCCACATCACATCAAAAGCATGAAAAACTTGTAGCATTACAATACTTGCTTTAAAACCAAATCTCATAGCAGCATTATCTCCTTACAATTCAACATAATCCATCCCCTGATCACTTAGATGAGTGGTCAATTTATAGGAAGATGAAGGAGGTTTTTTCATAAATGGTGGCATTGAATGGCCTTCCATACTTAGAATTAGTTCCATAGAGGAAGGGATGAGAGGATAGGATGCACCTTAACTCATTCCTCATCCATTTTCGAGATCGTAGGAGTTGATAAGTGAGGTAACCTTCCAGATGACTCCAAAAGATAAGAATATTTCCCAAACCCTATGTGAATTTCACTCATTCTCGCCCAGCGTAGGTGAAAGGAAGCCTAAGTTCTTTGCAGAGCACCCTGGTAGTGGAAACAACTGCTCTATAGTGCACCCTTATAAGGGCTTACCTACCCTGGTTCCTCTAAAGGCTATTTCTGGATGTCTTCAAGTCATGAAACTATCTAGGAAGGAGGCATTCAAATGGGTGACTTTTTTAGGGCATGAAGCAATTGAAATTAGGGTTTGATGAGCCCTAAAACATTGATCTGGATGTTGGGATTTGATGTGCCCAAATGGATCTGTAACAACTGCCCCCTAAAGCATGAAGCCGAAAAAATGGCAATGTTGAAAGAAATACTTTATGATGTGATGAGGAGGTATCAATGTGGAAGGTGACCTGCATCAATTACAATACATATATCGTGATATTTGATTTTACATGAATCGCTGAGGGAAGGCATACCCATGCTCAGCTTATAAACTTTCATTACATGTACATAAACAATAATCCACATATATACACCCATGATCAGAATGACCATGTAGCTTTTAACCTCGCACAGAAATTACCTGCATATGAATTCTAAAACACAGAAAATAAACAATGTGAGATCATAACACATAAAACACATATACACATAGATTTTCCCCTGGATCCCAAAATCGGGACTACTAGCTTGATTTTTCATTATGTTCCTTTCAATGTTACAATACATATTTATACATGCTAAAGCATCGAATACCATAGAACAAAAACTGTCGCGTCAAAAAACATGGACCAAAAACCATCGCGTCCAAAACCATGTTGCGAAAATCATGCAAAAAACCATACGTAGGTCTGCCCAACCTAATATAGGGTCCAAAAACAAAATTTTCCAGGGCGCTACCTTGGAACCCATAGAGTGGGGTTACTTGAACCCCTCAAACCCCCTGTGACTCTCCCCTCTATGTAATCGGTGCAACGAAGGGGGGGCTCCGCCCCCCTTCTAACCCCCTGGTTAACTATGTGAGCTAGTCGTGGAAAGAATATAACACAACCCAACATTCTCCCACTTGTTGTTTCCTTTCCATAGGGGGCCACAAGAGAGCTTAGTCATTTATCCAGCTCTACAATGCCCATTTTTCTCTACATCAAGAAAAATTCTCAAAGCTCACAAATTTTGTCAATGCATCTGTAGTGTTCAAAGTTTCCACCTTTACCAGCAACACCTTTTTGTCTTCTATCATATCCCTCACAAAGTGATACTGAACATCAATGTGCTTTGTCTTTGAATGATATGCAGGGTTCTTTGCCAAGAAAATTGCACTTTAGTTGTCACAGTCCATCCTTATAGCTCCTTGTACTAACCCCATACTTGAACACAATCTATGCAACCAAACTGCTTCCTTGCTTGCATGTGTGGATGCCATGTATTCTACCTCTATAGTTGATAGTGCCATTACAAATTGTTTCTTACTCATCCAACTGACTACACCTCCAAATAGGTTAAACACATACCCACTTGTAGGTCTTCTTTGATCCAGATCTCCAGCCCAGTTTGCATCAACAAAACCATGAATATCCAACACTTTGTCCAATCCTAGTCTTCCTTGGTAGCACAAACCATAATCACTAGTGCCACGCAAATCCTGTTGTCCAGTGCTCCTTCCCTGGTTTTGACATAAACCTGCTCAATACTCCCACTGCATGTGTAATGTCTGGTATAGTACAGACCATCACATACATCAAGCTACTGACTGCACTTGCATATGGAACACGGGACATGTCCTCTTCCTCTTCTTGTGTCTTGGGACACTGTTCAGTAGATAAATTTACTCCTACAGGAATAGGAACCTTCACCGGTTTACTATCCTGCATATTAAACCTCTACAATATTGTCTCGACATACTTCCTCTGGTTTAACCATAGTTTCCTCTTTGCCCGATCTCTTTTAATTTCCATGCCCAAAATAAGTTTGCAACACCAAGATCTTTTATGTCGAATTTGGAGGACAATTGGGTCTTCAAATCCTGGATAATTTCTTTGTCATTTCCAACCAACAACATATCATCCACATACTATACCAGATAAATAACATGGTCACCAAGTAATTTAAAATACACACAATGATCTTCTTTTCTTCTGGTGAAGCCAAGTCCCCGTATAAATGTATCAAATTTCTGATACCACATCCTTGGTGACTGTTTTAACCCATACAAAGACTTCTTTAACCTACATACCAGTTCTTTCTAACCCTTCACCACAAAGCCTTCAGGTTGCTTCATGTAGATTTCCTCTTCCAGATCCCCGTGAAGAAACGTTGTCTTCACATCCATCTGTTCTACCTCAAAATCAAAAATAGCAGCAACAAATAAAAGTAATCTAATAGAAGTTACCTTGGCAACAGGAGAAAAAATATCACCAAAATAAATTCCTAGCACCTGGGAATAACCTTTTGCTACCAACCGAGCTTTTTATTTCTCCACCTTTCCTTATGCATTTGTCTTCATCTTGAACATCCATTTGCTGCCAATGGGTTTCCTTCCAGCTGGCAACTCCACTAGATCCCAAGCCTCATTTTTGTGCAAAGATGCCATTTCATCAACCATGGCCTCTTTCCAGGGTTTTCCATTCTCTGAGTCTACTGCTTCCTTCACAGTTCTGGGATCATCATCAGTAATAGATAAAGAAAAATTTGAACAGAAAACAGATGGACTATACCTTTCTGGCTGCCTTCTTTCTCAAACTGATCTTCTCACACCCAGAGTTTGTGGCTCTTCGTCTTCTGATTCCTCCTCTGTTGTAGAGTCTGATTCTTCCTCCTTAAGCTCAAACTCTATCTTCTCAAGTTCCTTTGGTTGGAATTCATGTTTAATAACATCTTTTACCTCTCTGAACACCACATCTTGGTTGTACACAACCTTCCTTGTTACTGGGTTCCAAAGATTATAAACCTTTAAACCATCTTTATACCTAATAAAGATGCACTTTTAAGATTTACTATCTAACTTGGTTCATTTCTCCTTTGGAACATGTACATATGCATCACATCTAAATACCCTCAGATGTGAAAGAGAGGGTTTCTTACCAGTCCATACCTCTTGTGGAGTCTTATCCTCCAATGCTGATGAAGGTGATCTGCTGACCAGGTAACATGCTGTCTCCACCGCCTCTTCCCAGAATTCGTGTCCTCACCCGACACCACTGAGCATGCTTCTTTCCCTTTCCATCAACGTCTTGTTCATTCTTTTTGCAACTCCATTTTTTTGAGGTGTATATGGAGTAGTCTTCTGCCATGATATACCACACTTCTTACATAATTCTTCAAATTCCTTATTGCAAAACTCTCCACTATTATCTGTCCTTAGCACCTTTATCTTCTTCTCTATTTGGTTTTCCACCAGAGCCTTAAATTCTTTAAACCTGTCAAAGACTTCAAATTTCTTCTTAAGGAAATATATCCATGTATTCCTTGAGAAGTCATCTATAAATGATACATAATCCACAGACTTATCCAGTGATGGAACCTTCACAAGTCCAAACACATCACTGTGCACAAGCTCTAATATCTGTTTCGCCCTCTTACCACCAGAGGGGAAACTCTCCTGATTCTGCTTCCCATATACACAATTTTCATAAAAATCAAAATCCAGAGAGCTATTACTCATACCTTCTACCATACCTTTACCATGAAGTATTCAGAGGCCCTTCTCTCCAATATGTCCAAGCCTTTGATACCACAACATGGTCTTCTCTTCAGAGACCACTAGATTTTCTGCTCCACTTTCCAGAACCACAGAATTGTTGCACCCATTAACAACAGTGCTACCTTGCAGCTTGTATAGAGTTCCAATCCGAAATCCCTGCATCAATACTAGTGCTCCCCTAACCATCTTGTAGGTATCCTTCTCGAACACTGTTTTACACCTGTGTCATCCATCTTGCTTACAGAAATCAGATTTTTGGCTAATGCAGGAATATGTAGAACACTTGGAAGTGTTCTAACCCTTCCAACTTGCAACTTCAATTTTACTTTTCCATGACCAATGATTCTAGCCTTCCTGTCATCCCCCAAGAAGAAATCACCACCATCATATTTCTCATACTCGCAGAACCACTCTCTATGGGGAGTGAAGAGAAAGGATGCACCTGAATCAATCAACCATGCCTCATGATCTACATGTGTACTTGAAGAGGCCAAGTACATATCCCCACCTTCATCTGAGGTGGTTTTCACCTCTATAGAAGGAGCATCATCAGATCCATTTCCTTTATCAGGAGCTTTAGATTTATAATCCCTTTTGTAGTGCCCTTCCTTTCCGCTTTTCTAGCAAACCACCTTTACAAGTTTTCCTGGGGATTTAGATATCCCTCTAGATTTAGATCTCCCACTTGATGACTTATTTTTGTTTATGTTCTGGGACCTTCCTCATATATACAAGGCATCACCATTCTAGCTCTCCATATTTTTTCATCTCATCACCTCCGTAAGTAAGGATGAGACTATTTCATCAAACTGCGAGGCAGTTGCATTGCTACCTATTGCAATAACCAAATTATCCCACGAATCTGGTAGAGAATACAACAAACTAATGCACTTATCTTCATTTGAAATTTTAATATCAACAGATAATAACTGACTTACCACAGTATTAAACGCATTCAGATGCTTTGTCATTGAGTCTCCATCTTTCATCCTCAGGTTATACAACTTTTTCCGTAGGAGCAATTTACTCACCAGAGACTTAGATTGGTACAAAGTCCCTAACTTGTACCACAAAGCCTTAGCCATAGCTTCCCTTGATACATTCAACAATACTGAATCTGAGACACACAATCGTATTGTGCTCTTTACCTTCCGATCCAACTTATTCCATTCTTCATCAGACACTCCCGTTGGTTTAGTACCCGGATTTACTATGATCCATTGATCTTTATCCACCAATAGATCCTCCATCTTGAGTTTCCACAACTCAAAACTCTGACCATTAAATTTCTTGATCTCTATCTTTCCACTACCTGCCATATTCTTTCACCACCAGAATGGATCCTGCAGATCTCCCACTGAACAGGGTCTACCATAGGCCCGAGTGAAACCCCTCAGCAACAAAGGCATCCCCTTAATGCCAAAACATCTCTAATACCAAATGTAGGTTTTGACCCAGTACAGAAATTACCTGCATACGAATTCTAAAACACAGAAAATAAAAAATGCGAGAACATAACACATAAAACACATATACACAGATATTTTCCCCTGGATCCCAAAACCGGGACTACCAGCTTGATTTTTCATTATGTTCCTTTCAATGTTACAATACATATTTATACATGCCGAAGCATCCAATACCATGGACCAAAAACCATCGCGTCCAAAACCACGGATTGAAAACCACCGCGTCCAAAACCATGTGCGAAAATCATGCACAAAACCATAGGTAGGTCCGCCCAACCTAATATAGGGTCTAAAAACAAAATTTTCTGGGGTGATGCCCCAGACCTCATAGAGAAAGGTTACCTGAACCCCTCAAACCCCCTGTGACTCCCCCTGCTATGCAATTAGCGAAATGAAGGGGGGGCTCCACCCCCCTTCTAAGTCCCCAGTTAACTATGTGGGCTAGTCGTGGAAAGAATATAACACAACCCAACAAAAGCCATTGTACATATGATTTAGTCCTGAAATCACAACTCGGATGGATGAAAATAGATCCAGGGTCTTCTATCTCGTTCAATCATTCACTCAAGTACGAGTCTAACCATGTGAATATGTTATCTGAAGTCAAACATGGGAAGACACCATTTGATTACCAGTCAATGATGTAAGCTGTTAACAGATGCAAGAGAAATCACCGATAATGATAATGATCCTAAAGGTACTGCAACACATTTTTCATGATGTGAATGGATGCTTTGATTTCAAACACCATACAAAGTATTTCGGTTGAAGGCCATTTATGTATACCTATCTCTAGAATTGAGAAACCTGCCATTGATGTATGCAAGCCTCAAGGTACTGAGAGGGTGTTTTTAAGTCAACTTCTTGGATAATGTGCTAATGTCAACAAGAGGCGGCTCACAACAAGAGGGCCTTGATGTATCCCACATCAACAACACTAAACGACTGTAGTGATTTTGGAGATGGAATTTGAATGACAACACAAGGTTTAGGATTGGCGGTCATGAAAATGAAGGTTTATGGTATTGCAAAGGATGAATTTTGACTGAAAGAATTCTCTTGAACATGTCCGCGACACTAAAATGAATTGGTAGCATTGACCCAAAACAAAGTGATGGATGGTATGATAGACCAACAGTGTGATAACCATCAAGCTAATAACCCAACCCAAATATTCACGGTGATGGAGTGAAAGTGTCATGTTCAAGAGCGACCTGCTACCATAAAGTGGTTTTCCCCTTTTTCCCATTTTCCCCAGTCATTGCTAACCAGTACCTATTTATTTTTATCAAGCTTGAGGAGGATAACATATGCTTGTTGTATAATTTCACCCTTCGAGTGAATCCATTGCTATTTGATGTTTTAACGAGTCTAGCGAAGGTGAAACTCGGTCTTGTCTAGATGGACAAGTTTGTCGCTATTTGATGTTTTAACGAGTTTAACGACAAAGATAACTCAGTCCTTTTCATGTTTAGAGAGTTTGAAAAGGGACAAAAAGAAAACTCCACAATTTCTTTTTCGTAAATTAATCTCTCAAGTCCGAAAAAGCGTAAAATAATACAAGAGAGATATCATTTCCAATCCGTTAACGAGCTAGAAAGGACAAGTGCTCGACAATATTTTCATGTTTAGAGAGTCTGAAAAGAGCTTAAAGAGGACTCCATTTTGAGGAACGAGTGGTGTATAGGGTAGCAACTGGTTCCGGTGATGTTGGAACTTCTCAAAACATGTTGATTTATGTAAAGAGGCTGGCTAATAAGATGACTCATTTCAACTGTTCCTAAAAAAGGGTAAAACAACCAAGTGAAAGCATATGATTGGCCAAAGGGATGGTGGTGATGGGATGAAAAAAAAACAAGGCTCATTTGATGAAAGAGACTGATAGAGTGGAAATCATGAAGTTTAAAATGGAGATGGGTTCATTTTTAGAAAAGCTTGAACCATAGGGAACTATGCTTGGATTCTGTTTCATTTTTGCACAAGCTTAAAATGAAGAACTATTCTAGAATTCAGTTTCATATTTACACAAGCTTGAAACGAAGAACTATGCTTAAGATTGGTTTAAATGCCCTTAGCATGATGAAAGGGAAAGTCTCTTGTAACCAGATGGAAGTCGCTGCAGTGAAGCAGGACGATTATCCAACACCTTTTTGGCTTCATGTAGATAGGGACAAAGGTGAATGGGGTGATTCCCTTCACATAACCTACAGGGAATCTTAACTTTGCACTAGGTTCATAGACACCACTCTTTCCTCAAAATGGAGTCCTCTTTAAGCTCTTTTTAGACTCTCTAAACATGAAAAGATTTCCGAGTGCTTGTCCTTTCTAGCTCATTAATGGATTGGAAATGATATCTCTCTTGTATTATTTTATGCTTTTTCAGGCTTGAGAGAATAATTTGCAAAAAAGAACTTGTGGAGCTTACTTTTTTCCCATTTTAAAATTCTATAAACATGAAAAGGACCAAGTTATATTTTTCTTTAAACTCCTTAAAACAACAAATAATGACAAACTTGTCCATCTAGACAAGACCGAGTTTCACCTTCGCTAGACTCGTTAAAACATCAAATAATGATGGATTCACCTGAAGGGTGAAATTATACAACAAGCATATGTTATTCTCCTCAAGCTTAATAAAAATAAAGAGGTACTGGTCAGCAATGACTGGGGAATGTTATCAATTGGATTGAACCTCAGGCTGAAGGAAGGCAATGCCAGGGTAACCATAAACCACACTTAGCCAAGTAGCTAGCCCTACTAGGCCAGGAGAGGGCTTTCTCCATAAGGATCTCAGCCAAGATGAATGGATCAAGAAAATGATATTAGGCTAGGTATAGTAGCACAAGGTTTGATTTTATTTTGAAAGGGTTTTTTTGGATCAGGAGGAGCTAGACAGTTAGGGAAATGAAATTAGGTCAAAAGTGTAGGGTTTCGATGGGGCAAGGTAGGCACAAGGCTCAACACTATAGGATTTTATGGGTGAGGTGATTTCAAGATAGGTGAGAAGCTAGAAAGAGCATGCAAGAAACATGGATTCTTACTAGACTGAAGAAAACATGGACTGTGAAATGTCTACCCAAAACAGAGCATAAAGATATGGATTTTGCCTCTCAGACTTGTATACATTCACATAAAGACAATGAAATAATGAAACGGAGTCAACAATACATTCTAACACATGAAAACATAAGAAAAACTAAACTGAACAACACACCACATGGATCCCAAAGAAATAGTTGCAACTTTTCATTAATCTCCTACTAAAACTGATACAAAATGATGTCTCTTCAAAGCATAAGCATCCCACTAAGTCCAACCCATAAAATTACTGAGAAATTACATAATATAGGCCAAAAAACAACTCATCCTAGGCATCAGGGGTTAAACCCATGAGTGGGGGAGAAGTTGCAAGAAAGGCTGAACTGATCACTGGAGTGTAGGGTGCTCAAAGTGACTCATCCCTCACTCTAGGAAACTGATTCATTACATGCCACATAGGTCATATAACTGATGTATCTACCCTAGGTAAAAGTAAAAACATGATAATTACATCATCTAGATCAATTACACAGGTAAAACATGAATTTCCCATAGATAAAAGTCAACCTGGAATGAAATAGTGAAAATTGTGGAAAACTGTCAAATACGCAGCGACCTTGATCAAACGTGCAACGTCCTCTTCAAGATGAATTTTGACCGCCTTCCAGATGTCCAAGTATAGACCATGATAGTTCATTGGAAAAATTATCCTCTCTAGTTTCCAGAAATTCCCATGGTTTTCACAATGGGCTTCATTTACCCCTAAACAATTGCAATCTCCCAACACTGCTCAAACGTGCAGCGACCAGGCCAGAAAAGAGGTAGAAAGGTGATTTTTTGGTAGTTTTTGACCCTTTTGGCTGACCATTTTTGCTCCAAATTATTAGAAAAAGTACAGGGTGCATGTCCTCATCATTATGAATCCAAAAATGGTGACCATTTACTCAGTGGATGCCCCAAACAAAAGCACAACGTCCTAGGTGCTACGCATTTGACCATGTTGATTGTGCCAAAATTTCTTCAAAAAACACAACAAAACATATCTTGCTAAAGTTGTTCAAAAATGGCCAAAATTGGTGGGTTGATGTATGGATATATGTTTTCATCATGGAGTGATGCCTTGGCAAGGATACCAACCTCTTTTTCTCCTCTTGCTTGGTCAAAGCCTCAATCTTTGCATGAGCTCTTTTGAGCTTGGCTCTTAAAATTTTGTCTCTCATAGAATAGTGCTTCTCCATCCTTCTTTGAATATCATTGTTCTTCTTGGCCTTCCCTAGGAGGTTCGCAAGATGATCATTTACCTTCTCAAGCCAATATTCTCGGTTTTCATATACCATCTTGGAAAATTGCTCATTCAAGGTGAGCTGATTAGCCATTTCTTCCTCCCTTTTCCTTTCCTACTCCAAGGCTCTTTTTAGGTATCTATTCCTTGGCCTTCTTCTTGGCACCTGTTCATTAAGCGGCTCACCATATTGTCCATATGCCTCATCAAGTAAGGCCTTTTCCTTTTCAACCTCTCTCTTTGCCTTTCTGATTTTAATCTCCACGAGCCCATTTTTGACCTCAAACTGCCTATTTTCCTGCTCATAGTAGGAAATGATCCATTTGGCCCTTTGCAAGTTGACCTTGAGCTCTCCTATGAGTTCATTCTTCTCCTTGATGATGATAGTTGTGATTTTACTAACATCATGTTCATCAGATTCAACAAATTGAAAATCATGCTCTATCTCATGGAGGTCTTCTGCCTGCTGTTGGAACTTTGCCTCTACAACTTTTTCCTTACCTTTCTATACCTGCTTTGTCGATGAAGAAGGCAAGGCCCCTCCCACAATCAATGGAGAAAACACTTTCCTATGCCCTTTCTGATAGGTATGTGCCAAGGTACCTAAACCAGCCCTTTTGGCTTGTTGCTCTCACCATGCTCAATATGCTCCTGATCAGTTCCTTTATCTCTTCCAGGTGAATGAATAGGTTGATGAAAAGGTGATGATGGAGGTCATGGTGTGGCTGAATCATGAGATGAAGATGAATGATGTATAGGTTGAGATGGAGGAATTGAGGTGTGTGGATGAGAGGATGAAGGGGCTTCTTGTCCATGCTGAATAGGTTGAACTGTGAAAATCTCATTGGATATGAAAGTGTCCCATGCAATGTTAAGATGATCAAGGTGGTGTAGGACTATCACCTTGATGAGAGAATGGTGAAATATACTATGCATTTGATGATCAGGATCTTTCCTTTGGGCAATGTACGACATCTTATCAATATCCCGGTAAAGATAGTAGAGCAGATTGAGCATTCTGACTCTTGTGAAATGCATGAGTAACCGAATATGATAGGAATAGAGCCTAGAAAACATTCCCTCACATGTGAAGTACTTCATGATGATTTTCATCATAGGAACATAGCTATCTAGGAGGTAAGAGAAATGAATATAAGCCAGATGATGGAATAGAGAGACCTAGGATGTAGAGAATCGGGACATAGAGAATACAATAGATGCTCCTTCTCATCTCTAAAAATCCTCCTTCTTTCATTCTTGTGGTTGGGTTTAAGATATGGCTCATAGTAGCAGTAATCCAAATCTACCTATTTAAACCATTTTTCCCCAACATCTGGGATCCCAGTAGTAGCTGATATGATAGAAGAAGATATGGTAAAGGTGAAACCAACAAGGGTTGCTTGGTTGTCATGGAGGCTGATGATGAACTGTCTAGTCAATTTAGAATGATGTTTTGTCCTTTCCACCTTCTCACAAAACTCAAAACAACCCATATGTTTGAATCTTGTGACAGTGATGGGAGATGCCATGAGTTCTCTGGTGTTTGTTGGATCATATTTGATAAATTTTCCTCCTTTCTTATATTTCCTCCTCCATTGTGTTTCTTCCTCACTCTGACTTTGATGTTCTTCTTCTACCATGATTTGTTGCTATCAAAACCCTATGGAAATGGTAGAATGGACTATGGCTATGGGAAATGTGGAATGATACGAAGAGAGATGATAAGGAGGAGATGGGGATGTGTGGAATGAGGGAGGTGATAGGGGTTATTTGTTAAGTGAAGGCAGAATAGTGATGAAAGCTAGGAAATGTGTTTCGAGATGATGGGAATGTATGACGAGGGTTTGATCTTAGGAATAACAACAAACAACGTAAACCCTATCTAGGTGAATAATGGAGGGAAGGAGTGAGTAAATTTTCCACCAACCTAATTTTCTGAAGTATATGATGACCAACTTGGAAACTTGGTGGCGATGGAGGGTTTCTAGAATGTTTTAGCTCCTTCCAGGGGAGCACACATCGACCTGGTCAAATGTGCAATGACCTCTACAAGAGTGCAATGTTGTTATAAATAACGATGGGATCTTTGGAAAGTGCGCAACAACCTTTACAGGAGCACAACGACCAGGCTAAACGCGCAATGACCCTACTGAACACGTCCTCTCACTCTGCTTTGCCAAACTTCACTTTAAAATCGCCAATTTTCTTTTGCTAAGGAGTTGTGAGAGTGCTTGAGTGAAAATGAGGCTTTCATGAGTGTCTTGAGAGGCTTTATACTTGAATTTACTTGAATTTATGAGTTTGCATACCCACTTTCTAAAGTTCTTTGTCATTTTTCAAATTCTCACTTTAATGAGTTTTTGACTTTTTGACCATTTTTTTCTATTGACAGGTGGATGATGCTTTGATTGAATTGATTTCTTCAATGTTTTCATTTCTTGCAGTAAGGAGACATGCTTGGGTAGCATTGGGAACAATTATTTCTATAATGACTTAAATTACATCAAGAAATATAAGAAAACTAAAATACTATGTTTTCATCTCAAAAACATGTTTTTGAGATGAAAATTACATCAGTGACAAAAGATATTTATACACTCATTATGACTTATTGACAATCACTCTTTGTTTATTGGTCATCCTCATACCTTTGCTACCCTTTATTTACACTTGAAATCATGCTTTTGACTTTGGAAATGAACCCTAAGACCCAATGGAAATACCTTGGACATGAACCCTAAAACCTAATGGAAAGACAACTGCCTTGACATCTAAAGTAATATATTTGAAATCTCAACTGAATACAACATGGAGATGGGTGAGAAAATGTACCTCATGAGGGAAGATTTGATTTTTAGAGAAGAAGACAACCATCAGTGGACCATTTTAACATGACCTAATGGAATGATTAAAAATTCAGTATGAGACACCTAAAATAAAAATGCAAAGAGCAGATTTGATCCCTGATGGAAGTATGCATATACTGACACTAACATTGGCCTTAGTGGGGATGGAAGCTCCTTGGAGGTGTCAAGAACACCGTAGACCAATTTCCTAGCTGATTGGGCCAATACAGTCAAACAAATGAAAGACTGAAAAATCTTTTGAAAATTTTGAAGAATGATGACTCGATACAAATTGAAAACTGACTCTAAACTGACTCAAAAAAAAACTAAACTCAACAAAAATAATTTAAGATTTATAGCCTTCACTTCAGGCCCCAAGCTCAAATGACATTGTACTTCAAATCTTGCAAGGAAAGAAAACTGGTATATACAATGACGGTGAAGCGACTTCAACAAATTGCATAAGAAATAGTAGTGTTTCAGGAGCCTACCATTCACTAGTCCCCTTGAGAATTCTTGACCATCCATTTCTTTTAATAAAAATGCATTCTGTCCTCAATAGGCTAAGATTTTATACAGTCCTTTCCATATATTGTTAAACTTACCATGCTTTCCTTTTTCTTCATTTCGTGCATCCCATCGTAGCACTACATCTTCCAGATGAAACTTTTCTGCCTTGGTTTTGTGGTATAAATCTTCTTTATCTTCTCTTGTAGCCAGAAAGTGTTTTGGGAAACATCTTCTCTTGTTTTTTGAAGGTGAATCATTTGATTAATCTGACTATGAATATCATCTACTTCATTGCCATCTTCCTGCAACAATCTCATGACTAGGACTACAAGGGATGTGGGAAACACTGTATCAGTACCATATACCAACTCAAAAGGTGACATACCTATTGATTTCTTATTGCTCACTCTATTGGCCCATAAAGCATTGACAAGATTCCGATGCCAATTATTTTTGTTTGCTTCCAACATCTTCTTAATAATGTTTACCAAGAATTTATTTGAAGTCTCAACTAGTCCATTGCCCTGTGGGTAGTATGTTGTGGAATGACCCAATGTGATATTGCATTTATTGCAAAACTCAACCGTTCTCTTTGACTTAAATGCTGTTGCATTATCTGTAATAATATTGTGAGGGAAACCACAATGAGACAAGGTATTGGACTCTAAAAACTGAATGATTACCATGTCCGTAGCTTGCCTTGTCAGAATGGCTTCAATCCATTTGGTGAAGTAATCGGTAGCCATCAAAATCCATCTGTGCTGTGCTGATGATGTAGGATGAATTTATCCTATGAAATCAAGCCCTCAATACTAGAAAGGTGCATTAACTACAACTAGCTTCAAAGGAAGAGGAAGCAACTTCTTTTCTCCCTAAAAAACTTGACATTCGTGGTAGCTCATGACTGTCTTATATAAATCTAAAAACAAATATGGCCAATAATATCCTACTCTCAAAACTTTATTAACTGTTGTTTTCCAAAAAAAATGACCACCACAATCTCCTCTATGGAAATCATTCATTACCTGCTGAGCTTCATCTTCAACCAAACAATTAAGGAGAACCCCTCCCAGATCTTTCCAATAGAGAGCACTATCTAAAATGCAAAATTTTGCGGACTTTAGTTTTAGTGATCTAGCTTTACTTCTTGACATTCCGGGAGGAGGAGAAAGATGCTAAAGAACATATACTATATCAGAATACCAGGGTGATTTGAGAAACATCTCTGATACTTGAATGAGTGTGCTACCATCTTCGTCATCTGACATTGCTGCAATAAGATTATGTCTAGAGCATGAAGATTCGACTCAACCATGAGTTTTTCCAAGCCTTTACTTTGATCATTTTGGTAGGCTTAATCTCAAGATCATACTCTAACATCACTGCTGTCCACTTACCTCTTCTTCCCTTCGGATCAGTTTGCATGAGGACATCTTTGACAGCTACATTAGGAACATATGCTATGGTATGTGAATGCAGAATGTAAAATTGAAAATCCTTTAATGCCTCTATAAGAGCCAAAGCTTGTTTCTAAATGATGTTATAGTGCAAAGCAACATCTCTGATAATCTAACTAAAAAATGCAATTGGCTGCTCCATCTGATCCTTCTTTTGCATCAACACCACAACCAATGTGTGCTCAGATGCAAATGAAAATATAATAAAATCATGAGTATAATCGGGATTGATAAAAACTGGGGCAGTGGTCAAAGCGAGATTTACCAAGTTGAAAGATTTCATGGCATCCTTCTTCAACATATTAGTTAACTCACGTAAATGCTTAGCCAAATTTGGTATAAATATGTGTAAGAAGTTCATCTTACCGTTGAAAGCTTGAATCTCCTTTTTGTTGCGCGGAAAGTCTATTTGTTGGATTGCCTCCACCCTTGAAGGATCAATGCGAATACCATCTTTAGAAATTATATGACCGAGGAGTTTACCTTCCTCCATGGAAAAAAGACTCTTCTTTGGATTTAAAGAAATCTCGAACTTCCTGCATTTCTGAAAAACAATCCTTAGGTGGTGTAAATGCTCATCATCAGAACCATAAAATACTGTTAATTCATCTAAATAAACTACCAAGAAAACATCATTCTCGTTAGCGAAAGCTATATCCATTACCTGCTGAAAAGTGGCTCCATAATTCTTCAGCCCAAATGGCATCTTGGCATATTTAAAAGTTCCCCATGGTGTTGTGAAGGTTGTTTTGTCCTGGTCTCTTTCATGCATGAAGATCTGATTGTAACTTGAGTAGCCATCTAGTAGTGACATCTGTGATGCTCCAACTACTCTTTGCAGAATATGGTCCATCTTAGGAAGAGGGTAATTATCTTTCAAGGATACTTTATTCAGGTTTCAAAAATCAATGCACAACCTTATCTCTCTGGTATTTTTTCGTACCGGGACCAAATTTGAAATCCAATCAGAGAATCTAATTGGAACAATGATATCAACTTTAAACAATCTATTTACCTTTTTCTCAATGGATGGCAATAGATTTGGATTGATTCTCCTCAACTTTTTTCTAAAAGGTTTTTGATCTGGCTTGATAGGAATAATATGCGGAATGATGTTCTTGTCATATACTTTCAAATCTGAGTAATCCCACGCAAAAACATCAGAAAATTTAGAAATAAACTTAACGTACTTAGCCTTTGATTAAGGAGACAATGTTTTTGATAACTTTACAAGCTTAGGCTTGTCTGCTGTCCCAAGGTTTACATCTTCAACTCCCTTGTCAGTAGTAACCAAGGTTGGTTTTCTCGCCACATCATCTTGATCAAACAACTCCTCTAAAGGTATAAGACCGCTAGGAATAACATTATCCTTCATATGTAAAACCTACATATGATTTACCTCAATGTCTTGTTCATCAAAATCACAAAAATCATCAATGAAAGCATTCTTAAACTTCCCTTCATTCTGAAAAAAAGAATTAATTTCATTGTCATCCCAGAAAACTTGCCAATATCTCAAATTATCAGGAATAGTAGGCCTATGTTTGACATGAATTTCAAATTTATTGCTAGAATTCATTGGAATTTTCAAATTGCTTGCTGCTATAGCAAGTGAATCGACAATGCTATTTTGACTTCTCGGCACCGCTTTCAAGGTGTATTTTAGAAAAAAATTCAAGATATCTAGAACTGCATTCCTATAAGCTCTCATCCACAGATTCTTTGCTTGATATTCTCCTTTTACTTGTTTAACCACCATCTCTGAATCACCATAAATAAAATCCTTTTCGCACCCAGTTTCTTCAAAATTTTTAGACCTGTAATCAATGCTTCGTATTCTGGTTCATTATTAGAGCAATCAAAAGCTAATTTATAAGAACACACTCTAACATTACTTGGGACTTTTTCTGGCTGGAAAATAGGACTTCAAATCCAAATACCAATACCTGCACCATCTCTACCCAAAGCACCATCGAAGTCCATGCTCCGAAGACCAGCTTCATCTTCTAGATGTTGGAATTTTGCTTTAGTTTCGATCTTACTTTGGCTGGTTACTGCACTTTTTTTCTCTTCACCAACTTTTTGCTCCTATGGAGGCTGCTTAGAAGGAATTGCCATTTTTTCCTTTTCTTGATTAAGAACTGCTCTAAAAATCTCGGAAATTTCTGGTACATCATCTACTTCTACAAGTTGAATATCTACATCATTCAATCCACTATCAGTGTACAAAACAAAAGACTCTAAATCTATATGTACAACATTTATCCGATGATTTATGGGCTTCTCTTTACTATTGATCATATACTTCATCTTCTTTTCGTGGTACAACTTTCTCAATTGGCCAAAAATAGGGATTGTAGCATAAGAGAAGTCAAGTTGTAAAGTTCCTTTAAGCTTGGCTCCCCATGATCTAGACAATAACATATCGAATCGAGGTGGTATATCAGCTACTACCACATCCATCAAGACATTTTTGGCTGGGATTTGATCTAAAGAAACCAAAAAATATTTGATGAGACCAATGTAGCGAACTCTACCAGAATCAAATGAGTACAAATCATGATATTTTCAAGTGATATCCAGGCCCAAATTTTCCATGATGGCCTTGGGCATCAAATTGTGGGAAGCTATGGAATCAAGCATAACATTATGAAGAATATACTCATGCAGTCTAAGACTTAGGTAAAAGGGCGGGACTTCACTATCTTCTAGTTGACCTTCTATAGCTGGACCAAAAATAAGTTTAGGGTGATCATCCTCGAAATTCACCATGTTAGACAAAGGATCAATTTGCAGTATTCTAGATACATGATGTTTGCAATTGCTATTCTTAACAAGTTCAGTCAAAGGAATGGACACTTTCAATTTAGTAATTTCACTTTCTAAATTAAAAGACGTGGCTTTTTCTACCTATTTGACACTGATGTCTCTCTTGTCTGTTTGATACTTCATTGCACTATCCTTTTGCTGATTGTCTTTCTCTTTTGCAGCTATACTTGTTGATGGATGATTTACCTTGCTAGAATTCTGATCGGCAAGCTCCTTTCCCTTTTTCTGATTGTTTGGGGGATCTTTTTTTGATTGAACATCCTTCCTCTTTTGAATAGGATTGACCGATACATCTCTGCTCCTCAAGGATAGTGCCTCTACTGTGCGCTCAAAGATTCACGTAACTACGCTAATGATCATCAGATTTAACCTCCAAAACAACATCATTTGCCAAGATGTAGTCTTCATCCTTCTGAATGTGAGAACTTTCTGTATACCCTTCAGCATCGATTAGAAATATAGGCATACCATCAACAATGAAAAAGTGGTTTGTTTCAATTACTGGATCTTCCTCATCTTCTTCTTCCACTCCTTGAACATAATTTTGTTGTAAGGGAGTTCTGATCTGCTATTGTTGTTGTGCTGGTTGTTCTGGTGCTTTTTGTTCTCTTTGCCTGATTCAAAATTAGGGTTGTTGCTGCCCTCTAATGTATGGATTCTGGATCTAAGGTTCAGGTCTATCTGTGATGGACAACCAGTCAACCATCCTTTCCATTGTTTGAATCAATGTATCCATTTTTACATCTGAAGTAGATGCTTCTTCTTTTACGGTCACTCTTTTCTCTGATCTCATCCTCGCTCGTTTGGCTAGCAAGTTCGCTTCTACGCTCACAAAATTCTTTTGCATGTCTTCTAGAGTTGTAGGATCACGTTCATGCAACTGATATGCCATATCAGCATCAAATCCATCTGGAAACTTAAGCAAAGCCAATCCCTCTAGTGGTTTGATGTTTGCAAGGATAGCATTGTACATTGCATTAAATCTTACACAATAATCTTGCACACTCTCGCCAACATTTCTTTTTATGTTCTCATATTCAGACAGAATTTGAAGTGGATTTTTCTTCACCTCCCACCGATCTAGGAAATGCCTATGGAGGATGGGTAAAGTAGTGATAGAACCTGCTGGTAGGGCTCTGAACCATTTCCAAACTTCTCCTCCAAAACTTTGTACAAATAGCCTCATCGTCACATCTTCAATTTCAACTTCATGGAGGTCAAAGAAATCATTCATCTTGTCTACGTGCTATTGAGCTATAATGGTTTGGATGCTGTCAAAGAAAGGAATTTTGGTTTGATAATTAGCAGGCATGGCACCAGTATTTTGAGGTAAAACAAGGGGTGCATATCGGGCAGCCATGACTGGAGGTGGGGGAGGTGGTGGATTTAAAGCAAGGATTGGGGTACTTGGTATACTCAAATGGGGATTAATGATAGCTTGAGTAGAGTGAACAATATGTAAAGATGAAGGCAATGGGTAAGGGATTGTTTGGGTGGAAGTAGATGTAAAGGAGATATTTTGAAAATCAAAAGATGGCCTATGAGTCTTATTTTTCACCCAAGTGTTTAAGTTAAAAGAAAGGTTTTTCAACCGATTGAGAGTATGAATAAGCTGTGACCCTAATTTAATTTGTGAAAACAAGTCTTCAATGGGGTTATCAAAAGATATAGAGGAATCAACAATTGTTTGATCAATCCAACATAAAGATTTACCACAAAATAAACTTTGCTCAAAATTAACATCAAACTCAATGTCTTGCAAAGTGTCTAACCTTCCCAAGAGTGAATTAACATGAGGAATGAAATTCTCACTTGATGGTTCTTCGACTAAACTGAGTTTGTCTGCAACTTTCTTAGATTTCCACCCAATTTTATGAGGATCACTGAGAATGGTTGGAGGATTCAGATCTGGATTGGATCTGGTGTACTTTCAAGAAGCTAGTATGTCTAATTTTGAAGTTTTATATATTGCTTTACAAATTTCCAATTCAGCCTAGTAAATTCTAACACTCATCATCCACAAGCTTAAGAGTTCAAATGAAACATCTTACTGGGGTGATTAATCTTTCATTCCCCAGTATGGTCACCACTATGTTATCACCTGGATTGAACCTCAGGCTGAAGGAAGGCAACGCCAGGGTAACCACAAACCATGCTTAGCCAAGTAGCTAGCTCTACTAGGCCAGAAGAGGGCTCTCTCCGTAAGGCTCTCAACCAAGATGACTGGATCGAGAAAATGATATTAGGCTAGGTATAGTAGCACAAGGTTTTATTTTATTTTGAAAGGGTTTTTTCTGGATCAGGAGGAGTCGACAATTAGGGAAAGGAAATTAGGTCAAAATCGCAGGGTTTCGATGAGGCAAGGTAGGCACAAGGCTCAAAACTATAGGATTTGATGGGTGAGGTGATTTCAAGATAGGTGAGAAGCTAGAAAGAGCATGCAAGCAACATGGATTCTTACTAGGCCGAAGAAAACATAGACTGTGAAATGTCTACCCAAAACAGAGGATAAAGATATGGATTCTGCCTCTTAGACTTGTATACATTCACATAAAGACAATGAAATAATGAAATGGAGTCAACAATACATTTTAAAACATGAAAACATAAGAAGAACTAAATTGAACATCATACCACATGGATCCCAAAGAAATCGCTGCAACTTTTCGTTAATCTCCTGCTAAAAATGATACAAAATGACGTCACTTCAAAGCATAAGCATCCAACTATGTCCATCCCAAAAAATTACTAAGAAAATACATAATATAGGAAAACAAACAACTCATCCTAAGCATTAGGGGTCAAATCTATGAGTGGAGGAGCAGTTGCAAGAAAGGTTGAGCTGATAGCTGGAGTGTAGGGTGGTTAAAGTGACTCATCCCTCACTCTAGCAAACTGATTCAATACATGCCCCATAGGCCATATAACTGATGTATCTACCCTAGGTAAAAGTAAAAACATTATAATTACATAGGTAAAACTTGAATTTCCCATAGATAAAAGTCAACCTAGAATGAAACAGTGAAAATTGTGGAAAACTGTCAAACGCGTAGCATCCTCTTCAAGATGACATTTGACTGCCTTCCCGATGTCCAAATCTAGCCCAGGATTGCTCATTGGAAATATTATCCTGTCTAGTTTCTATAAATTCCCTTGGTTTTCAAAATGGGATTCATTTACCCCTCCAAAATTGCAATCTCCCAACATTGCTCATATGCGTAATGACTAGGCCAACAAAGAGGCATAAAGGTGATTTTTTGGTAGCTGTTAACCCTTTTGGCTTACCAATTTTGCTCCAAATTCTTAGAAGAAGTACAGGGTGCATGTCCTCATCATTCTGAATCCAAAAATGCTGACCATTTTCTTATTGGATGCCCCAAACAAAAGCACAACGTCCTAGGTGTTGCATGTTTGACCATGCTGACTGTGCCAAAATTTCTTCAAAAAAACTTATCTTGCTAAAATTGTTCAAAATTGGCCAAAATTGGTGGGCTGAAATATGGCTATATTTTTTAGGCATGGAGTGATGCCTCGGTAAGGATATCCAACCTCTTTTTCTCCTCTTGCTTGGTTAAAGCCTCAATCTTTGCATGAGCTCTTTTGAGCTTGGCTCTTGCAATTTTGTCTCTCATAGCATAGTGCTTCACCATCCTTCTTTGAATATCATTGTCCTTCTTGGCCTTGCATAGGAGGTTGTCCAGATGATAATTTACCTTCTCAATCCAATATTGTCGATTTTCATTTACCATCTTGGAAAATTATTCATTCAACGTGAGCTAATTGGCCATTTCTTCCTCCCTTTTCCTTTCCTGCTCCAAGGATCTTTTTAGGCCTCTAGTCCTTGGCCTTCTTCTTGGAACTTGTTCATCAAGCATCTCACCATATTGTCCATATGCCTCATCAAGTAAGGCCTTTGCCTTTTTAGCCTCTCTCTTTGCCTTTTTGAGTTGAATCTCCATGAGCTCATTTTTGACCTCAAACTACCTATTTTCTTGCTCATAGTAGGAAATGATCCATTTGGCCCTTTTCAAGTTGACCTAGAGCTCTCCAATGAGTGCATTCTTCTCCTTAATGACAATAGTTGTGCTTTTACTGTCATCATGTTCATCGGATTCAACAAATTGAAAATCATTCTCTATCTCATAGAGGTCTTCCTCCTGCTGCTGGACCTTTCTCTCTACAACTTTTTCCTTACCTTTCTGTACCTACTTTGTCAATGAAGAAGGAAAGACCCCTCCCACAATCAGTGGGGAAAACACTTGCCTATGCCTGATAGGTATGTGCCAAGGTACTTAAACCAACCCTTTTGGGCTTGCTGCTCTCACCATGCTCAATATTCTCCTCCTCAGTTCCTTTATCTCTGCTAGGTGAATGAATAGGCTAATGAAAAATTGATGATGGAGGTGATGGTGTGGCTGAATCATGAGATGAAGATGATGATGTATAGGATGAGGTGGAGGAAAGGTGTGTGGATGGGAGGATGAAGGGTCTTATTGTCCATGCTAAATAGGCGGGACTGTGAAAATCTCATTGGATATGAAAGTGTCCCATGCAATGTTAAGTTTATTAGGGTGGTGTAAGACTATCATCTTGATGAGAGAATGGTCAAATATGCTATGCATTTGATGATCAGGATCTTTCCTTCGAGTAATGTATGACATCTTATCAATATCCCAGTAACATAGGAACATATCTGTCTAGGAGGTAAGAGAAAGGAAAAATCCTCCTTCTTTCATTCTTGTGGTTGGCTTTAAGATATGGCTCATAGTAGCAATAATCCAAATCTATCTGTTTAAACCATTTTTCCCCAACATCTGGGATCCTGTAGTAGCTGATATGATAACAAAATATATGGCAAAGGTGACACCAGCAAGGTTTCTTCGTTTTCATGGAGGTTGATGATGAACTATCTAGTCAATTTAGAATGATGCTCTGTCCTTTCCACCTTCTCACAAAACTCAAAATAGCCCATATGTTTGAAGCTTGTGACAGTGATGGGAGATGTCAAGAGTTCTCTGGTGTTTTTTGGCTCATATCAGATAATTTTTCCTCCTTTCTGATATTTCCTCCTCTGTTTTGTTTCTTCCTCACTCTGACTTTGGTGTTCTTCTTCTGCCATGATTTGTTGCTATCAAAACCTAGGGAAATGGTAGAATGGACTATGGGTATGGGAAATGTTGAATAATGTGAGGAGAGATGATGAGGAGGAGATGGGGATGTGTGGAATGAGGGAGGTGATAGGGGATATTTGTTAAGTGAAGGGGGAATAGTGATGAAAGCTAGGAAATGTGTTTTGAGATGGTGGGAAAGTATGACTAGGGTTTGATATTACGAATAACAACAAACAACGTAAACCATATGTAGGTGAATAATAGAGGGAAGGAGTGAGTAAATTTTCCACCAACTTGATTTGTTGAAGTTTATGATGACCAAATTGGAAACTTGGTGGCGATGGAGGCTTTCTAGCACGTTTTAGCTCCTTCCAGGTGAACGCACATCGACCTAGTCAAACGCGTAGCGACCTCTACAGGAGCACATCGTCGTTGTAAATAACACTGGGATATTTGGGAAATGTGTAGCGACCTTTACAGGAGCGCAGTGACTAGGTTAAATGCGCAACGACCCTGCTGAATGCGTCCTCTCACTATGTTTTGCCCAACTTCACTTTAAAATCACCAATTTTATTTTGCTAAGGAGTTGTGAGAGTGCTAGAGTGAAAATGGGGCTTTCATGAGTGTCTTGAGAGGATTTATACTTGAATTGACTTTAGTTTATGAGTTTGCATAACCACTTTCTAAATTCCTTTGTCAATTTTCAAATTCTCACTTTAGTGCCTTTTTGACTTTCTACCCTTTTTTACTCTTGACAGGTGGATGGTGCTTTGATTGAACTGATTTCTTCAATGGTTTCATTTCTTGCAGCAAGGAGACATGCTTGGGCAGCATTGGGAACAATTATTATATATAATGACTTAAATTACATCAAAAAGGTATAAGAAAACTAAAATACTCTATTTTCATCTCAAAAACATGTTTTTTAGATGAAAATTACATCAGTGACAAAAGATCTTTATACGATCATTATGACTTATTAACAATTACTCTTTGTTTATTGGTCATCCTCATACCTTTTTTGCCCTTTATTTACACTTGAAATCATGCTTTTGACTTTGGAAATGAACCCTAAGACCTAATGGAAATACCTTGGACATGAACCCTAAAACCTAATGGAAAGACAACTGCCTTGAAATCTCAACTGAATACAACATGGATATGGGTGAGCAAATGTACCTCATGAGGGAAGATTTGATTTTCAGAGAAGAAGACAACCATCATTGGACCATTTTAACATGACCTAATGGAATGATTAAAAATTCAGTATGAGACACCTAAAATAAAAATGCAAAGAACATATTTGATCCCTGATGGAAGTATGCATATACTGACACTAATGGGGAAAATGGGGCAGAAGAGCTATGCATGTTAGAAAAGTTTGTTTAAGGAGTTGCAGGTTTGCTAGTAGGTGTACTTGCACATCAAACCAAAGAAGAGATCCTTGAGGATTGGATCATGTGCCAAACTAGCACCTTAGTTTTGTGGACCTTTCAAGATTATTGAGAGAATTGGGCTAGTAGCCTATCAACTCGCATTGCCTTCGACAGTCAAATTCCATGATGTTTTCCATGTGTCATTGCTTAAGAAGTATGTTAAAGATGTTGATCATGTGATTGCATAGTATATATTGCAAGTGGATCCAAAAGGAGAATTCTAGATGGAACCTTAGTGCATTTTGCAAATAAAGTTGTTCATTCTCTAGAACCTAGAAATCGAGCAGGTTAAAGTGCAGTGGAATCACTTTGGACCCGATGAAGCTACATGGGATATGGCAGATCAGATGCGGGCTATGTATTGTTCTCTATTCGTTGATTGAGCGAATGTTTTGGTATATCTACATATGTATATGGATGTAAATATCACCATGAGATATGTTATAAAGCTTCAATAAGCGATATGGGTGTCATGTTGTTATGTTGTCATGAAGGTAGATACAACCCCTTTATCCTTTGTTCTTTGTGGATCAATTTTCAGACTATTTCAAGATGGATCCATTCCAAATATTAGATAGAAATATCAAAATAAAAATTGTATCAAATCATTGAACCAATTGGATCACCAAATCAAATATTGAAATAACTTATTCAAACAACCAAACCAACTTGTATCACTATATACCCATTCATTAGAATACCACACTACATACTGTTCATTAGAGAAACTAGATCCTATCACTGCAAGCCTTGATTAAACACATATAAGAATATATACACTATTATTTAGAAGCATACGCACATATATACACGCTTTCCCTTCTGATGACCTATGTACAAATCTCAAAGCACAAAAATATGAATCTGAATTACTGCACTACTAAAACAATCATTGAAACACATAATGATCCCACCATATATCTTTGAACCAAATATATATTATCGCATAGCAACATCATTATCATCAACTCATACTTAAAAACACCAACAGATGTATGCTATGCTTATAAAGTATTTTTGTGTATGTACACACCTTTCATACTTGACACCCATGTAAATATTTGTCCATACTGTAGAATATATACGCGACTACCCAGAAGAAGATTCACACATGTACGTGACCTTTTTGAATACAACCTGCGTACAAATCTATAAGTACTGATTCAAACCTTCGCTACACACCAGAACACTTTTCAAACCCAAATCCTGGAATACACAATAGATACACATCATAAAATCATCATGACAAATCTATCATACAATAAGCAGATTATTCAATATATAGTCATTTTAGATCTAATAGATCTGATCCATTATCATACTCCTTGGTACACACCTATTTCAAAACAAACCAATCATCCATAACCCAATACATTCACACTTAGCACTTTTATCTCGATCTCCCTATATAGCTTACGCCTTAGTCAAGACCTTAGGCAAATTATTTAGTTATATTGGTGGTATTCATTGATGGGATCAAATATCTGTTGTCGTGCTCAATACTAAGGGCCAATACCATGGTAAATACCCCTGGTATTGAGAATAATATGGTGTAGAAATTGTACATGGGTTTACTTCACCATACCCATATATGTATGTGGTCTTTGTTCACAAGACCCGTGTATACTTCTTAAAACATCACCTTTATCCTTCCTCTGTCTCTGAACTGATATTCGTTTGTCTAATTTCTTTGTCACATATTTAATGGCCTACATACTCATTATGCTACCATCATGTTGACATGTTTATCAAGTAGGTTACCATCAAGGACAACACATTAGTCATAATGCCAAGAATCTCCCCCTTTGGAATTGATGGCAAACACTTTGGTGTTTGGTCACCACCACTTGTAGATACCTGTAACCACATATGTAGATATACCTAACTTCTCTCCCAAGTCATCAATAATTCCCAAACACCAAGGTTATCTCCCTCTTTGACATCAAGGGAAAAGGGCTAACCAATGCAGAATGGAGGCCTCTTTTGTAGAGATGAGCATCATAGATATGATGCTATTGAATATGAGTATTGAATATGCTCCCACTAAGTATATGATGAAACTTATAGATGATATATAAATAAGTACATGCTACTATGACTCAATCAAATACGACCTTTCCTATCACCAAGGACTCATGCTTAAATTAATTATCCAACATATTGGGGTTACATATTTGACTCAACATTACATCAAATGTGCAAAATAATGGGATTACATACATAATGAAATTGACTCCAATAGTTCAATCATGACTGAATATAACAATTTTACATCAAAAGAAAAATATGACATTATAACAAAAACCAAAGACCTCAATAGTGAGGTAGTGAGGTAGAAAGATCAAGATAGTCATCAGTAACAATATATAAGGATGATCATCTGCTAGTAGAAATATGAGCATCATTATGCAACAAGGAATTATCAAGAAATCAAATGCCAATAATGTGCACTATTATAGATATATAAAATGCTCCCCTAAACTTATGGCATCTATTCATTTTCAGGACTGATCATATTCATCAGTAAATTCATCAAAGAAACTTCATCAATTAGTAAAGTCATCAAAGAATAATGTCATTTAGCAACCAAAATAATCCAATATCATTTATAAGTTTCATTTTATCAAAAAAAAACTATACCCAGTCAATATCAGAAGCAAAGGGCCAAAGAACAACTGAATGAAGTATACCAAAACCTCTTGTGAGTCTTTCCCATAGATTCTTCTTCATAGAGAAACATATGCTATTGTCAAGAAAAAAACTCACATATATATGCGACTATCCTTCATTGGATCCATGTAAAGAAAGTAAACTTTAGTAATTTCATACTTAGCTCCCCTTGAACATGAATGATATGTCAAGATAATTAACGAAGTGATGAAGTAGAGACCACTCCTAGTTTATGTCTGAGATATTCAAAGGAATCATGTGGAAGTGGTTTAGTAAATATGTCTGCAGCTTGTTCCTTTAAGGGAACATATTCTAGTTTGACCTTTTGTTCAAGCACTTGTTCTCTCATAAAGTGATATTTGATTGGAATATGCTTGGTTTTTAAGTGCATGACAAATTTTTAGAAATACTTATGGCACTAGTATTATCACACAAAATAGGTATATGTTGAGGACAAGTGACTTGAATATCTTGTAATGTTTGGATCATCCATAGAAATTGAATACAATAAGAGGCAACAAGAACATATTCTACCTTAGCGGTAGATAAATAAATGGAGATTTGTTTTTTGATAAACCATGATACCAAGAAAGGTTCCAAATATAATTCTCCTCCACTAGTACTCTTTCTATCACCAATATTACCAGCCTAATCTACATCTGTGTAAGACTGAAGAGAAAAATCTACATCTTTGGGATACCATAGACCATAATCTTGAGTTCCTTGTAGGTACTGGAATATTCTCTTGATTGCATGGAGATGAGTTTCTTCAGTATTTTCTTGAAATCGTCCAACAATACCAACTGCATGCATGATGTCTGGTCTTATGCTTGTAAGATAGAGCAAGCTCCCAATCATAGATCTATATTCTAGTTGATTTACTGAGGGAGAATCATCATGTGAACTGAGGTTACATCCTGTTACCATTAGTGTGCATACATGCTTGTAGTCTTCCATTCCATATTTCTTTAAAATTTTCTTGAGATAATTAGTTTGTGAGAGAAAGATACCATTCTTTGCTTGCTAAACTTGAATACCAAGAAAGTATGTTAGTTCACCAAGTAATGACAATTAAAATTCTTTTTTCATGTCTGAGGAAAAACTTTGACTCATAGAATCCTCATTTCTACGAAATATGATGTCATTTACGTAAACAACAACTATCAAAAGTTTACCATCATCTATCTTTATATATAGATTGTTATCTGTAGATCCCTTAGTGAAACCTTGTTGCTGAAGATACTTATCAAGGAGATAATACCATGCATGAGGAGATTGTTTTAGCCCATATAATGCCTTCTTGATTTTGCAAGCAAGGTTTTTATCATTTCCTAGAATGAACCCTTTAGGTTGTTAAATATAAAATTGTTCTTCTAGGTCCCCATTCAGAAATGCAGATTTAACATCCATTTGATATAGTTTAAAGTTATGAAAGCTTGAAAATACAAGGAAAATTCTTATGGCTTCAATTTTGTCTAAGGGTGCAAATGTTTCTTCAAAGTCTATTCCTTCTTGCTTCACATAGCCTTTTCATACAAGTCTTTCTTTGCTTCTAATTACCTCTCCATTTCCATTTAGTTTGTTTTTGAATACCAATTTTGTCCCAATAACATTTTTATCATGAGGTCTTGGTACTAATTCCTATGTATGGTTATTTTCTATTTGGTCAAGTTATTCATCCATAGCCTTAACCAAACATTCATCTTTGCTAGCTTGATTTACATTTGTGGTTCAATTGTGGATAGTAAGGCTAGGTAAATAGAATTTCCAACAAGATTTCTTCTAGTTTGTATTGTAGCTTCCTTATCACCTAGAATTTGAGATTCTGGATGATTTTTCTGATCATACCTTGATGGATTCTTTTTTGAGGCTTTTGCACTATCAATTCCTTCTTCTAATGGTTCATTGATTCCCTCTCCTATGTCCTTTTGTCTCATTGTAGGAATATCTTCATCATCTTCTGGTGCTTCCTTTTAGGTACCTGCTGATGCTTCATCAATCACAACATCAATGCATTCAAGAATCTTTTGAAGTATTTTATTGTAGCATTTATATCCATTTCTTGTAGAGGAGTATCCAAGGAGAATTCCTTCATCAACTCTAGCTTCAAACTTTCCAAGTTTATTATCATTATTCGTTATGTAAAATTTTCTTCCAAAGACTCTAAAATGCTTGACATTTGGAGGCTTACCAAACCATAGTTCATGAGGATTTTTTTCATTGTTTACCCCAATATGAGCTTTGTTGAGGATATTTATTGTTGTATGTGTTGCTTCCCCCCAAAAGGCATGAGGTGTTACAGACTCATCAAACATGGCATGTACCATTTGTTGGTTCTTTTTGTTCATTCTTTTTGCCACTCCATTTTGTTTAGGAGTTTTAGCTATAGAAAACTGTCTCTTGAGGCCATGTTGTTCACAAAAGTTAAAAAACTCACTTGATATAAATTCTCCTCCTTTATTAGATCGAAGACATTTAAATTTCAAATCTAACTTATCCGATACTAGAGCTTTGAAAACTTTAAATTTATCAAATACTTCATCTTTATGTTTTAATAAGCCAATCCAACACATACGAGTAAAATAACCAATGAATAATATGAAGTATTGTTCCTCCCGAGGAGACTTCTTTATCATAGGATCACAAAAATCAATATGAATAAGTTCAAGGGGCTTAATTGAATTACCTTCTTTGGCATTAAATAACACCTTGGTTTTGTTACCAAATTGACATGATATGCATATGATATGTTCTGGTAGAGAGATGTTAGGAAAGTCACGAAATGCTCCTATTTTGCTTGACTTAAGTAATTGACTGAAGCTTAGATCTCCCAATATTTTGTGCCAGAGCCATATTTATTCTAATTTTCTCAAGTAGCCTTAAGTCGTGATCACATAGATTCCACAGGACCAAGCCCATTAGGAGCGAGAGTATGTCGAGGGGAGGCTTTGATTTGGCCCGGCCCTAAGGCACATGGAAAAACATGAGATTGTGGGCACGAAAGGAGGTAAGGTGCCAAGAAATCTGGTTCGGAAAACTAGGGGTTAGCCCTAGTCTGCATATGTTGTTGGAACTGTGGTCTAATAATTTGGAGGCTAAGATGATGGGGGTGGGTGGTTAGCCGCATCCCCCAGTTGCATGGCTCCATGTGGCCCATTGTGCATTTAAATGATATGATAAATTGCACTCGAAATGACAAGAATCTCGCCAACCCCAAGTGAATTTGGCACTCAATGGTCTCCAGAACTGTGGAATTTGTAGAATAGTTAGACAGAGGAGCCAGTTAGCAAAAAAACTTCTCTAGAGCATAATGTTCTTAGTTTTTTGCCAAATTGAGCCTAACATGAGCCCAACTTAGTGTTTTTGGGTGTTTGGGAGCCATTGGAGACATTATTTTTACATTATTAGCATTGTAAATCCATGAAATCACATATTTGAGAACTTAATGAAAGAGGCCCAACATTGGAAGTTGGACTAGGAGATGTAGCCTAGGAGGGGTGAACTCCTTTATCATTTTGATGTCTTGTGTTATTGTGTATGGTATATTTGTCTCAGTTTTTTATGCCACAAACTCAGTTTAAAAACTATTAATTTATGTAATTTTTAAAATTGATCCATTTCCTAAAATCCATAAAAATTTACATGCAAATTTTCTATAAACCTTCAAGTTTTTAATACATATTCTACTAATGGGGATAGTGCGGTAACATTGCAATTGTGTATATTGGGACTTTCACTTAATATGTGAAGCTCTTGGAGACGACACATATTCATGCATATGTCATGAATGATTGTGAGACCATTATTTCATTATTTTGGTGGTGTATGTTTATTTTAATACATACTAATGAAAATGAACTATTCCGTTGGCTTTGGTAAGCATCTTGTTGAATGTGCATTGTTACTTGCTTTTATGATCATTGTTATCTTGTTAACTACTTTCTATGTTAACTAACGATTCTTTCCATGCTCTTATGTGTCTCTTTCAGGATAGTACTATAAATTTTGTTCTAGAGGTTCACTCTCTCTTTCCCTTCCGTGCAAGTAACTTATATACATTGTAATTGTATGCCTCACAATGTTAACTTAGTTGCTTGTTTATTGCAACAAGAATGCTGCAACTCCCACGGCTACTAGCTTTACTTATCAACCCGGGATTTGTACAAACATGGAGGTGATAGTGCTATATGCACAAGTAGAAATGAAGGTGCTGCCTATTGTCACTTCTTCATCTGGCAAGATACCCCAAGGGTTCCAAGCCAGACTTCTATAGAGTCAAAAGAAGCTTGATTCTTTGATGGAAGAAGAGAAAATCTATTCTAAGAGAGCTACCATACTGTAGTAATGAAGAAAACAACATGTAATGCTAAATCATGCCATATCCTAATTAACCATTTAAACAGCTAAGCTAAGCATAATTTCTAAATCAACACTAACCTAATGCTACTATCTAAGTTGCAGAAGTAAAGAGAATCAAACTAAACTAATGAATAAGCAAAGAAACTAAACTAAAGTTGTTTTCATGTTTTTGGTTTTGTTAGTAAAATCAAGCATGTAAGGAGTTAAGTGGAAGAGCAAGCTAAGATTGAAATCAGTGAAAGGAGGACGTAACGAAGCAGAAGTGCGTCAAAACCATTGGATCGATTGGGAATAGTATTAATGGGAGATGAGTGGTGGAGATCTTATCGCATAAGATTACGTGAGAAGATGGATCAATAAGACTAATCAGAAGATGAATGGTGGAGATCTTATCATGGGAGGTTTAAGTCAAGAGATGAACAAACAAGACTAATCAGAAGATGAATGGTAGAGATCCTATCATGGGAGGTTTAAGTCAAGAGATGAATGAACAAGACTAATCGGAAGATGAATGGTGAAGATCCTATTGCGGGAGGTTAAATTCAAGAGATGAATGAACAAGACTAATTGGAAGATGAATGGCAGAGATCCTATTTCGTGAGATTGAGTGAATAGATTGATGGACAGGATTAACGAAAGATGAGCAGTAGAGATTTTATCGTGTAGGTTAAGTGAATCGATGAACGAACAAGTTTAAACGGGAGATTGAGTGGTGGAGATCTTATCATGGGGTTTAAGTGAACTGACAGGTGAACAGGATTAAGTCATGTGGCGACAGAAGGAAAGAAAAAATGTGGAATGATGGAGCGGGTTTCCATAGGCAGTAAGAAGTTTCTCGCGTGCCCTCAAGGCTGTAAGAAGAATTCAAAAATTTTGTGTGATTAGCCTAACTGAGTGATACGTAGCACGAGAAAATCAATTTTCTCGTGTGCTCTCAAACAAATAATGGGCATGCAAGAATCTGCGCAAGATTGCGCGATAGCTGTCGAATCAGGCTAAACAGATCGATGTTGGTGATTGGAGTGCATAGAGTATTGAGGCGATGCAATAGCCATTGGATCAAGAGATAGATCGATAGTGGAGATTGGAGCGCATAAAGTAGGTGGAAGACTTCATGCACGATGGCCATTGGATAAACTAATGAATCAGATGGTGTTTGGTTAGGTTTTTTGTGGATCAGACGGTAAGGGAATTATGCATGAAGAAAGTGCTGAAGGAGATTTCAATGGAGACAACAGAAACCAGTGAGGGTGAGGGTGGACGGAGAGTGATGGAAAAAGATGACAGTGAAATGAAACAAGTAACTGCATCAAACAAAAAACTCCAAAGCTCATGCGAGAACTAGAAACCTGTGTTTTTGGGGTTGCTGAAGGGTCTCTTCCTCAAGTCATGGTCCCAGAGGGAGGAGGTGAGGCCGAGACACCTGCGAACAACCTTATGGTGATCTTTTTCTCTTAGCTGACTTGCTAGTTGAAAGAAGGCACAATGGAAGTAAACTAAATCACAATCGACCTACTCTACACTACTGTAATGGGAATGCTGCTACTCAAGCAAATGAACAATTAAACCATGAATCATCTACTCTATACTGCTGTAATAGAAATGCAACTACTTAAGCAAATGAACAGAAAACCAGGAATCTATGCTATACTACTGTAATGGAAATGTAGCTACTTAAGAAAATGAATAGAAAACCAGGAATCTATGCTAGCTCACATGTATAATAAAGAGGATCTTTGGTTGCTCGGGTTGGGCACTAACCCAAGAGCTTCAACCCTCTGAGTTAACTCAATGCTGGCTCAAAACGAAACTCATTCTTCTTATCAAAACCATGGATTACATAACAAACCGTCACAAGTCTTGCAAATCAGAAATAAAGTTGAGTTTTACAATAAAAATCGAAATCCTACTAAGGTCCTAAGCCTCTTTACTTATACATCTGATCTCCAACAACTTCCTTCAAATTCGGGAGGCTCAGCTCCCAACTCAAGATAAATTGGTTTATGTCACTTTCACTTGCTTGGATGCCTTTTAGTCCTCATGATTTGGCTATTTGCACTCCAACCTGATGGAGGAATATTCGAATGGAGGGGTAGTAAATGAGGAGGATTTACCTCCTATAATTCCTCTCCTTTGTCCAATTCGAGTTTTTACCAAGGTCTTTGCCATAGTTCCTTGCTTTTATCCTTTATTCTTGCATTTTTCCTTACTTTTATCCTTTATTCCTTCATTACAAGCACATTAGACCACAAAGAAAAATATCCAACTCTAACTCAACTCATAAACAAAATATAATCAAAAGTATGCAATAAGTTGTGAGAATAGTTGGTTTGACTAAGCTAGGAGGTGAATTAAGGCCAATTAAGGCCCATATAATTACCCAATGATGAGGCTCATCATGACCCCCTACTGAAAGTGTTGCTCATCCTCTAAGAAACTTAGTCAATGTCCATGTCCTTCATGGATCTGGTAGCCTCTCTGACATCCCATGCTTCTGCTGTGGTCTCTTCTTCTTGTTTATAGAAACCTAATTTGCTTTCTACTTCTTTCCATTTCCTATTTTCGTCTTCTTATTTTCTCCCTTCTAACATCCCTAGGAGTAGTGGTGGACTGAGTTTTAGGCCTATCCAATTGACTTTCAACATTTGCATTGATTTCTTATACATATGTGTCCTATTGAGTGCCTCTCGTAACCTTTGAGGGAGTGATTTCGCTGACCTTCAAGATGTGTGGTAGTGTGTTCCATCTCCTTTAGCAAGCATGTATATTATCATCTCTTAGCAGCCTAAACATATCCTCAAAATGTGAAATTGCTTTCCCTTGGGCAGCAAGATATCTAGGTGCCAGCTGAGGATCATCTGCAATTAGATTATGGGTGCTGATTAGGGCCATGGTATTTGATTATTCAACTCTGATGAAAAGAGGTTCATTTTTCTCTCTGGCCAATATTATTTTCATCTCTGTAGCACTTGAATTTTCATGGTTCATCGATGATGCCAAAGTCATTAATTGTAGATCTCCTAGCTCTGCATTAGGATCCCAAATATTCATGTCTATGAGGGCCATGTTGTGCAAGTAAAACTCAACCATTTTGGCCCTATCCTCTGGTGCACTTTGATCACAAAGATCAATAAACTGCCTGCAGTCCTGAAATGGTCTGGTGCCCCTTTGTGCTAGTGTTTTAATATGAAATTGCAGCCATTTTCTTCTGAGGTAAAGAGCATAGGATTTAGCTGGCAGCCTACACTAGATGGCCTCCAAGGAGAGGCTGGCCATATATGCTAGTTGGTTTTCCTTTTCTTGCAAGTGTCCTCTCAGCCATGCATTTTCCCTCTCAAGTTGATCTCTCATTATTGCTTCTCTATCCCTTGGTGTAGAGGAATCTTCAATCTCAATAGGGATTTTTGTTGATATTTGTGGCTTCCCTTGCTTGATTCTTGTGCTATTTATTGTTCTGAAATATAGAGGGGTTTGCCTCATTCTTTTCCCTTTTTTCTTGACTGGTGTGATGAGAACAATGATGACAGCTGCTACCTCCCCCTCAGGGACCTATGGAGACACCCTAGGTGACTCGTCCTTTTGTTCTTCCCCTTTTGTGTCAATGCCTTCTTCCTCTCTGTTTTACTTATCTTCTTCCTTTTGTTGTTCTTTCTCATCTCCATTAGTTTCTTCCTTCATTTCCTCTTGTATTTCAACATCATCCTCCTTGTGTTCTCTTTCATCATGTTCTTCTGTATTAGTTTCTTCTTCATCCCTCTCATCCCCATCTAGCTTTGTATCTTCTTTTTTTTGCTTTTCCTCCTCCTCACTGATAAAAGGACAAACATCATAGGTGACGGTTGATGTCATCCTCTGCTGGTAAGTTTCTAAATATTGACCATGTTATAGGGATCCCGAGGGTTTGGAGGGCATCCTTAACGAGGATCTTGATCAACCTATGGTGATCCAATTGTTGGGAATTCCCTTCCTTTACTTTGCTGCTGGAGTCTATGAGTGATTGCATTAAGAAATAGGGTATATTGAGCCTTTGGAACTGGTGTTTCTACCCCAAGTCTTAATTCTTCAAGCATTCTAAACTGGTTACCATAACATCACTTTATCTATGGAATGACAAATGAGGTGACATGGTATGGTGAATGAGGTGGATGGTAATGAATGAGGGTGGCAGATGATGTGGAGGAGATGAGATGGAGTGGAGCGATGGTGTTGGCCCGCTGTGGTGGTAGGGAGCGTACAATATGGTCATCAGGCTTGAACCCCCACAACAATCTCAGGCCGTAGATCTCGGTCAAACATCGTGACATCATGGTCAACTGTGGGGGTTGAGCCTAAGTTATAACTTGTGCTCGTTGCTCCCCTGCAGAGCACTTTATCTTCCTCTCGAACCCACATTTACTTAAATCTTGTGCTACTACTCGAACTTTAATATGGGTCGGGGCCCCACCTTACGTCACTGTTTTCAAACTCTTGCATTCTATTTTGACTTATTAAAGAATTTCCTTTTTGCCACCTTTTCACTTATAAACCAACTACCTTGTACCCTTTACAAATTTTTATCAAATGATGCATATGAGTGAGTGAGCAGGATACTTACCTGTGGTCTCGATGCGACACTACAGTTTTCGAAGATCAGAGGTGCTGTTGATGGTCATTCTTCTTCCTCCTCTATTTTCTGCTGATGGTTTATTGGCTTTTGCAAGTGTCTGTGACTGAAGATCCGATGCTGCTACTCCCACTCTGGAGCTCCTGGATCATCATAGTGAAGACTTGTAGTTGATGATTAATATTCTATGGGATAGGCTGCCACAAGATTTCCCATAGGATGTCCTGTTGCTGGCTGGGGTTGTGAGGATGCTGCAATGAATGGACAAAGGGAGTAGGAGTGTGTGTGGATGTAGGAATGATGGTAATGGATGAGGTGAGGGGTTAGAACATGTCTAGAATTAATTTTGGGGACCTAACCAATATACCATTCAGGGGATCCTGTATGAATACAAGGGATCCTATAGAAAACACAATCTTCACCTTAAATTGAAGCAACGAAGTAAAAAAAACAATGGAATTGATGGAGGGATGCATGGTAAGGAGTGGAGGAGATGAATATATGTGAGGGAGGGTTCCCTTTGGATTTTCTCTTTGATCCTTGATTGTTTTTCTCACCCTCCTGCAAATAACAATTATGTATTTTTTTCTCTTTTTTCTTTTATTATTATTATTATTATTATTTTGAAAAACACCTAGGCTGCCTCAGAGAAGTTTTCACCCTAGATATTTGCCCTGGGCACCTCAAGGAAGGTTTTCACCCAGGAATATTCTTATTCTTTTCATTTTTCTCATCCTTGGGCCACCTCACAAGGTTTTCAACCCAACGATGGGACTCAGGTGCCTCATGGAGGTTTTCACCTGAATCCTTATTCTTTTTTATCTTTTTTAGTGACCTGATGAGGGAGGAGCTGAAACTTGCTCCACCATCATCACTGTCTTATTGATATTGTCAACGAAGTCTTGTTTTGATAAAGGCCTCTTGTACATTTTCAATCCATGTCCATTAACTAGAAATAGAATGGCTTCTTCACCTATAGTTCTGATTTGCACTAAATCATTGTCATGGCATCTTTCTACCACATAAGGTATGAGCCATCTTGTGCTTAGCTTGCCCTTGAAGTCTTTATACATATAATCATATAACAATGCACAGTCTACCTCTTGAAATTGCTTCTCCTTAATATGGTTGTCATGCCAAATCTTCCTCTGAAGCTGAACTATCTCTGTATATAGGAGGGCCTACATTTTGAATTCATCTAAGCCATTCAAATGGAACAATCTTTCTTTCTGTGCATGACTGAGATCCAAATCTAGTTGGGTTGCCATCCTCAATGTGTTATATTCAAAATCAATGGAAAACAAAGCCTTTTTCCCATAGACCAACTCATAGGATGTAAATCTAGTGGTGGTCTTCCATGTTGTATTATAGGCCCAGGTGGCCTCAACTAGTCTCTCTACCCAATCCTTCCTATTTCTGCTCACTACCTTGGTTAAGATGCTCTCCAGTGCTCTATTAGTCACCTCCACTTGCACATTAGCTTGTGGATGATAAGGAGTGGAGGTCATATGCTTGATTTTGTGATGAATGAGCAGTTCTTCAATCATGATGGAGGTAAATTCGCTGCCTTGGTCTGTGACTAGCTCTCTAGGGAACCCAAATTTGTAGAATACATTCTCCCTTAGAAACTCAACGACCTTCTCTTCTGTTTCTGTCTTAATCACCTTGGTTTCAACCCACTTAGTCAAATAATCAGTGCACACAATAATGTACTACTTTTAGTTTGAAGGAGGGTTGATAGGCCCAATGAAGTCCATGCCCCACTTGTCCAATGGCTCAAAAGTCACTTGGAGTTGTAGGGGCATTTCATATATTGGAGTAGGCTTTCCCATCCTCTAGAACCGATCACACTTACTAATGTACTTTTTCACATCCTGATGAAGAATATGCCAATAATAACCTACTTGCAACACTTTGAATGCTGTCCTCTTTGCTTCAAAGTGACCTCCACAAGACCCATCATGACAGGTCAGAAGAATGTCAAAGACTTCCTCTCCCCTTACACACCTTCTCAAGATTTGATATAGGCCAAGTTTGAACATATTGCCCCCAATCCAGGTGAAAAGTGCGCTTTTCCTGACTATCTTGCTCTTTTCTTTGGAGGGCAAGTTTGGTGGGAACTGTGCTGATACAAAATATTTTGCTATATCTGCAAACTATGGGGAGAGGACTGAAATAGAAAACATATGCTCATTTGGTAACTGGTCATCCACCATTCCTTCTTCACCTACAGGCATATTCATCCTAGATAGAAAGTCTGCAACAACATTTTTCTTACCAGGCTTATCAACAATAGTTAGATCAAACTGCTGTAATAAAAGCAACCATCTTATAATTCTAGCATTCACATTTGGTTTGTTCATTAAATATTAGATTGCAACATGGTCAGTATGCACAAATGTTTGATATCTTGTAATGAAATGCCTAAATTTATTTAATGAATGCACAACAGACAGGAGTTCCTTTTCGATCATAGTATAATTTAGCTCAGCCTTTGATAGGTTCTTACTAGTAAAATAGGTGGCATAGGGAAATTTCTCCTCTTCTTGACCTAAGACTACTCCTATGGCTTTGTGTGAGGCATCAACATGAATATGAAAAGGGAGGGCCCAATTTGGGCCTCGAAGAATTGGTATAGTGGTTAACTTACCCTTTAGAATGTCTAAGGCCTCTTGATAGATCTTTGACCATATAAACTCAGAATCTTTGGCCAACAACCAAAAAAAAGGAGAGGCCAACTTGCTAAAGTCCTTTATGAACCTTCGGTAGTATCCAGCTAACCCTAAGAAACTCTTGACATCTATCTACTTTTGTGGAGGTGGGACCCTTTGGATGATTGCTATTTTGTTTGGGTCCACCTGTAGTACTTGCTGAGATATTGAATGACCTACACAGTCCCTTCAGTCATTAAGAATTCACATTTTTTTGGACTGAGAGTCAGATTCATTTCAATGCATTTGTGCAATACTTTGCCTAGGTTAGTTAGGGCTTCTTGAAAATCACAACCATAAGGTGTAAAATCATCGATATAAATTTCCGCTGAATGATGTACTAATTCAACAAAAATACTCAAGACTGCTCTCTGGAAGGTGGCAGGAGCATTGCATAGGCCAAAAGGAAGGACCCTATAGGAAATTTACCCCAAGGACAGGTAAATGTGGTCTTATCCTAGTCTTCTGGGTAGATTTGGATTTGGTTGTACCCACTGAATCCATCTAGGAATGAAAAAAACTTCTTCCTTGCCAGGCCATCTAGCACTTGGTCAATGAAGGGTAAGGGAGAATGATCCTTCTTTGTGGCTTTGTTCAACTCCCTATAATCGACACAAATCCTCCACTTACCATTTTTCTTGGGAACTAACACTAAAGGAGAGACCCACTCACTATATGAGATAGGGTAAATGAATCTTGCATCTAGCAGTTTTTGTAGTTCTTCTTTGACTATGTCTTTAAGAGTTGGATTCATCCTCCTTTGTGGTTTCCTAACTGGATTGCAACCTTCTTTGATGTATATGTGGTGAGTATGCATTGAGGGGTGTACTCCCTTTATTTCCTTGTAACTCCAAGCAAAGGGTTCTAGGTTTTATCTTAACATGTTGCATAACTCTTCCTCTTCAAGAGTAGACAAAGATGGGTTAATTTTCAAAGTTTTCTTTAGGCTGAATTATATGGTTTTGACATGGAGTAGGTTGGAATCGGCCAAGCATAAGTCAATTGGATGATTATTCTGGGTTTCCCTTGCCTCTTCTTCTAATGGTAATGAACTAGGAGTTGGACTTTGGAGTAGGTGTTCAATTAAGTCATCCTCATCTTGCTGACCTCTTCCTATGGTTTCTTCCAAATCCTAAAGTTGGGAAGAATAAAACCTCATCTTCTTCCTCCTCCTCCAACCATAAAGTGAATCATGCTCTAGGCAAGGTTGAGCAGGAGGGTATAGGACTAACTATTTGGACATATTCCCATTCTTGATGGTCATATTCCCAACTCTACAGCTAATGTAAGCATCATTTGTGGCCAACCATGGCCTACCAAGGATGAGAGGGTAACCAGTAAGCTTAGCCCTAGGCTGGAGAACTAGAAAATCTACAAGGTACTCCTAGGAGTCAATGGAGACCATCACATCCTCCACAATCCCCTTAGTGGTGACTTTGGAATGATTTGCAAGTTGCAGAACTATTGTGGTCTTCCTCAATGACACTTGGAGGTTGAGCTTGAGCATGGTGTCCTTGGTCATCACATTAATGGAAACCGAAAATCAATAAGAGTGTGTGGGACAATGGTGCCATTGATGTGCACATCTACTATAGGGCTTCCAGGGTCCAAATATTTTGGACATATTAGCTGCCCTAACATTAATTCAGACAGCTGCCCAATAACATTAATGGTAGGGGCGTCCATTTTTATTCCTCCTGGATGCTTGAAGCATTTCTCCTTAATTAACTTATTGTAAATGGGAACATCTTTTATTGCCTGGAGAAGGGGGATATTTACACATAGATTTTTCAATTCTCCCAGAAGTTTAGTTTCTTTTGGGGTAGGATGGAGTGGTTGGGCTAATCTCTCAGGAAAGGGTGGATTCAATTTAAGGTTTCTTTCCTCTCTTTCTTCCTCAACCTCCCTATGTGGAGAGGGAGGTTGGTTATCTGAGAGAATTCTCCCAGATCTTAGGTTGATCTCCTAGATTTCTACAACATAAGCTGGATATGATGTCTCACCACTGTATACTTGTTGAGCCCGCCTAATTTTCGGGTTTGGATTTGGCTGGGCAAGCATCCAGGGTTGCTTAGGTGGAGTAGAGTGCAGGAGTTGTGGTTAGGTAGGTGATGGAGGCAATAGAGCTAGAACATTGTTGAATTGGGGCCTCCACCCCTGGAGTGGGGTATTGCACTGACGTTGTGGCTAAACATAAGGTCGAAATGACTGGCTGGCTAGGTGGGAATGATACTGAGATGCATAGGACCAAGGAGCGAGTGTAGACCAAGAAGGATGAGCAGGGGTTCCCCAAGAAAGTATAGTAGTCGTTTGGTTGGGGTTGTAATATGCATGTGATGACCCTTGCATACCCTGTTGGTATGGTCTAGGCCCAGGAGGTCTCCTTTGGTTGATGTAGAAAAGTTTCTCAGTGACCCCTTCAGCTCCTTGATATACAACTTTGAGTCCAAGTAAAGAAGGGCACTTGTCTATGGAGTGGTTTTCTTCACAAACTGAGCAAATCTCAATATAGTGCAATGTACATTGTTCCTAGGATGCCTCCTGGTACATCTAGGAAAAAAGATGGCTAAGGTTCTCTCTTCTTCCTCTTGCTTCCTTTTGATGTTCATGGTGTCCAGTTGTAAGGCAAAGGTTTTCAGCATATCACTTTTGAAATCTTCCAGCATATTTCCAATTTCACCCTTGATGGATGAGTTGGAGGATTATGTACTAGACATAGGTTGACTACCCATACCCTTCTTCCTGGCTACTCTAGAATGGTTTCTAAAGACAATATTGATATCCTCATACGGTAATTGGTAGATATCTCCTCCTGCTAACATGTGTAAGGTATCTAGAAGATCTTCCCTTACTCCTCTAAGTAGGACCAACTTTAGTGACTCAGGGTCAAGTGTGCACCTGGACCTTTTGTAATTAAGCTGGAATCTTTCTTCATAGTCTTCTAAGGATTCATCCTGGCCTACGGTCATCTTGAAAGTCTCTTCTTTAGTATCCTTTGACCTAAAGTAGTCCCTATATTTGTTATTAAAATCTTGCTGCATCTGAGCCCAAGTTGTGATGCTATCTCTAGGTAAACCCATGAACCAATGCAATGATGCATCCTTGAGGGTAGATGGAAACAATTTTAACCTTTTCTCATCATCTGTATAGTCATAGGTTTGGCATATAACAAAAAACTCAAATAGAAAAGTGTCAAGGTCCTCTGTGGTCAGGCCATGGAAATGAGGTAGAGCAGAGGGGTTTATATTCTTCATCTTAATATCCCCATTGGTCTCCCTGATGGGGAAGGCACTCTCAATTCTCCCTCTATTTCCCCTGTCATTTCAATTTTTAGTCATTGGTTCAATACGAATGGGTTCTTCCTCTTCTTCTTCCCCTGTAGGTTCTTCAAATATGTAAGGTTGCTCACCTAAAGGTTCTTCCAGTTCACACTCATCGAAGAAGATAGAAGGTTGACTGTTGGATGCAATAGGGGTATTTGGAAATAATTTCCCTAAATTTTCCTATTCCTACGAGGCATGAAAGGAAATGTTTTTGGGTTGTTTTTGTAATATTTTATTTAAAGCTAGAAAGTACTTTGTAGAAATGAAATTGCTAATTGAATGAAAAATACTGACAAAAAACACTACTTGCTGAATTGAAATTCTACTTGCAGAATGAAATTGTTGATTGAATGAAAACTACTAATAAAAATACTACGTGCTGAATTGAAATTCTACTTGCAGAATGGAAAGGAAAGCAGATAATGACAAATGAAAGAAAGGAAGCTACTAGATTACTTTTGCAGAAATAAACTAATGGAAGAAAATTGAGGATAAGAGGTAGAAGAAAAGAAAGTTGGAGACTAGAAATAAAAGAAAGCAGTAATCACACTCTACTTTGACACCTCCCCGGAAATGGTGCCAAAAAGTGATGAGCCTAGGTATTGCAACAAGAATGTTGTGACTCCCAGGGCCACCAACATTACTTATCAACTCGAGGTTCGTATAAACTTGGAGGTGAAAGTGCTATATGCACAAGTAGACGTGAATCTCCTTCCTTTTGTCACTTGTTCATCTGGCAAGAGACCCCAGGGATTCCAAGCCAAACTTCTATATAGTCAGAAGAAGCTTGATCCTTTGATGGAAGAAGAGAAAATCTATTCTAAGAGAGCCACTCTACTGTAGTAATGAAGAAAACAACATGTTATGATAAATCACGCCATATCCTAATTAACCATTTAAACAACTAAGCTAAGTAGAATTGTTAAATCAACACTAACCTAATGCTACTATCTAAGTTGCAGAAGTAAAGAGCATCAAACTAAACTAATGAATAAGCAAAGAAACTAAACTACAATTGTTTTCGTGTTTTTCGTTTTGTTGGTAAAATCAAGCATGAAAGGAGGATGTAATGAAGTAGAAGTGCATCGGAACTGTTGGATCGATCGGGAACAATATTAATGGGCGATGAGTGGTGGAGATCTTATCGCAGAAGATTACATGAATAGATGGATGAATAAGACTAATCAGAAGATGAATGGCGAAGATCTTATCGCGAGAGGTTTAAGTCAAGAGATGAGCGAACAAGACTAATCGGCAGATGAATGGCGGAGTTCCTATTGCGGGAGGTTTAAGTCAAGAGATGAAAGAACAAGACTAATCAGAAGATGAATGGCGGAGATCCTATCGTGAGAGGTTTAAGTCAAGAGATGAATGAACAAGACTAATTGGAATATGAATGGCGTAGATCCTATTGCTTGATATTGAGTGAATAGATCGATGAACAAGATTAAGGAAAGATGAGAGGCAGAGATCTTTTCGTGTAGGTTAAGTGAATCAATGGATGAATAGGGTTAAACGGGAGATTGAGTGGCGGAGATCTTACCGCAGGGTTTAAGTGAACCGACCGGCAAACAAGATTAAGTCACATGGTGATAGAAGGAAATAAAACATGCAGAATGATGGAGTGGGTTTCCATAGGCAGTAAGCAGTTTCTCAAGTGCCCTCAAGGCTGTAAGCGGAATTCCAAAATTTTGTGCGATTTGCCTAACTGGGTGACACGTAGCATGAATCTACGTGAGATTGTGCGATAGCCATTGGATTAGGCTAAACAAATAGATGGTGGAGATTGGAGCACATAAAGTATTGAGGTGATGTGATAGTCGTTGGATCAAGGGACAAATCAACGGTGGATATTGGAGTACATAAAGTAGGTGGAAGACTTCACGGGTGATGGCCATTGGATAACCTAATGAATCAGATGGTGTTTTGTTAGGTTTGTTGTGGATCAGACGGTAATGGAATTATGCACGAAGAAAGTGCTGAAGGAGATTTCAATGAAAACAACAAAAACCGGTGAAGATGAGGGTGGACTGAGAGTGATGGAAAAAGACGACAGTGAAATGAAACAAGTAACTACATCAAACAACAAACTCCAAAGCTCATGTCAGAACTAGAAACCTATGTTTTTGGGGTTGTTGAAGGGTCTCTTCCTCAATTCATGGTCCCAAAGGGAGGAGGTAAGGCTGAGACACTTGTAGACAACCTTATGGTGATCTTTTTATCCAAGCTGACCTGCTAGTTGAAAGAAGGCACAAAAGGAAGTAAACTAAAGCACAATCGATCTACTCTACACTAATGTAATGGGAATGCTGCTACTTAAGAAAATGAACAATTAAACCATGAATCAACTACTCTATACTGTTGTAATGGAAATGTGGCTACTTAAGCAAATGAACAGGAAACCATGAATCTATGCTATACTGCTGTAATGGAAATGAAACTACTTAAGCAAATGAACAGAAATCCAGGAATCTATGCTAGCATACATGTACAATAAAGAGGAGCTTTGACTGCTCGAGTTGGGCCCTAACCCAAGAGCTTTATCCCTCTGAGTTAACTCAATGCTGGCTCAAAACGAAACTCATTCTTATTATCAAAACCATGGATTACATAACAATCTGTCACAAGTCTTGCAACTCAGAAATAAAGTAGAATTTTACAATAAAAATCTGAATCCTACTGAGGTCATAAGCTTCTGTACTTATACATCTGAAGTATCCAATGACTTCCTTCAAATTCAGGAGGCTCGGCTCCCAACTTAAGATAAACTGGTTTATGTCACTTTCACTTGCTCGACTGCCTTCTAGTCCTCATGATTTGGTTGTTTGCACTCCGAACTGATGGAGGAATATTTGAATGGAGGGGTAGTAAATGAGGAGGATTTACCTCCTATAATTCTTCTCCTTGTCCCATTAAATTTTTTACCAAGGTCTTTGCCACAATTCCTTGCTTTTATCCTTTATTCCTACATTTTTCCTTGCTTTTATCCTTTATTTTTGCATTACATGCACATTAGACCACAAAGCAAAATATCCAACTCGAACTCATCTCATAAACAAAATATAACCAAAAGTATGCAATAAGTTGTGAGAATAGTTGGTTTGACTAAGCTAGGAGGTGAATTAAGGCCAAGGAGGGAAAAATGGCAAGTTGAGCTTCTTGATTCTATTTTAAATATCTTATCTTGGATGGTTCATTCCTAAATCATAATCCGAGGATGTGTTTCTAACGTAGAAAATATTTCAATCCTTGCAGAACTTATTTATGACTTGTCTCAATTGAAGTTTGATGGAAAGGGTGGAACATCCATAGCCGAGCATAATTCTCAATTTCTTAAGTTCTGTGATTTTTATGAAGTGAATTGTGAAGATTTTTCTTGTAAATTATTCACCCTCACACTTGAAGGTTGAGTTAAGTTATGGTGTCATACCTTACCAATCACTTCCATTCATTCATTTGAATAAATCTTCAAGTATATTAACTAAGGTTTTAATAGGTATGTTTATCAAGATGTTTATAAAATGATTAATTAACTTAAAATGAAATTTGATAAACCAATATATGATTTTGCTAATAGATTTCTTCACTTATGTTATGATTTTCCTAAAGAATATGTGGATTGGGTTTTCTTCAATAAATTTTTTTAGTGTTTGGTCCAAATCACCTTGAAACAATATGAATCTGAATCATTGCTTGATTGGGTTATACCAACTTAATTTGATCACGAGACACCTCAAATTCCAGAGGAGGAACCTGCTTCCCCTTTTGTCCCTTGTCCTCCTCCCTTTCTATTGCCTAATAAGGTTGTCTCTAGTGCTATTGTCAAAGTTGGGGAATCTGAAAAATCAAATTGTTTATCCATACATCCCACCTTAATTTTCTTCCCATGGTCAACGATTTGTAAGGGAAAACTTGGGATGTTCTCATCAATACAAGTTATTGTGTGTGTTTCTCGTAGGAATTCATTGACTGGAAAAACTATGCCAGGAAACCAACTCAACCATCCTTTAGGTTCAAGCTGGCCCATGAACCAGAGGGGGCTTTCTTAGTTGTTACAAGGCTTTGTTTAACACTGTTCACCTGTCACTGAACATCAACCTTTAAAGAAAAATGGCCAGATTTATGGTTTTAATTCGGGGTGGTTGGCGATCAATGAAAAGATGTATTCATGATTAAATGTCTATCTCACATGGTTCCTTATCAAAGTGTCAGCTTCCAGCCTCACAGAATGACTTAGCTTTTCAAGGATTATGATAGAAGAATGTAAGGATATTCCTAATAATTGAGCAGTCCACCTGACTACTTAACAACTAGGGAAATTTGGATGTGTGTAGAATATTTCTACAACCCAACAAAACATATTCAGGAGAATATAGAAGGACAAACAATAAAATTAGTTCAAATAAGAGTTAACTTAGATAGACAGTCCAATATACTAATCTCTTTAAACAATTATTAATTTGCAGGGGATTTCAGAGAGTTTGAAACTCAATTTATTCTTACCTAGATATTCTATAATACTTTGGACATGTGTAGAAAACAAGTCATGGAAACACTAGAAACACAAATTTTGTCATAAACTAGAGCCGGAAGGCTTTCATTAGAAATACTATAATAGAAGCTATTACAAAGTCAAGAGCGTTGGCATGAAAAGCCAACCCTGTTTATTACAAATGAAATAATATATATAGAAAAGATCTATCCTGACTGTTACAATAATTATGGAATACAATCATAAATAATATACTAAAATAAAATAATCTCTCTAATTTATCTGCTGGAAACTTTCAACTAGTTGCAAGTATCTTGCCTTGAAATCTAGAATTGGTTGAATAACTGCTGAAAATATGCAGAATGATCCTCCTATCTGTTGATCTTTTGCTGCTAGCTGTATTCTAAATGTTGATATCTCCATGCCCTTGAAATCTAGAGCTACTGATTCTTCCATTTTTCTTTCAATTGATAATTTTGTGCCTTAAAATATGGGGTTTGTGAAGTTGTCGCTGAAGATCTGCTTGGAATGATTTTATGTCACTTTTTGACAATGCTTCACCAATGTCATAAAATATTTGGAAGGAAATATTTTATAAATGTTTTCAAATATTCTGTAAATGAATTTTATATTTTTAAATTTTCATGAATTTACTAAATGAAATTCAGATAATATCTCTTCAAATAATTTTATTAAATAAATCCATCCACTCATTTGAAATTATGCGTTATTTTCCCTTCTCTTATATTTTCAAAACCATGTGTTCTTTTTCCTTCTCTATTCCCAAAACCATGCGTTGTTGTTCCTTCTGTAAAAACTCATTTTCACTTATCCTCCATTTACTTTCATTAACCTCAATTCACCTACAATAGTAAATTCAAATTCACATGTACCTGTAAAATTTATTCCCCTTGCACCAGTAAATCCACTTCACCATGTAGTTGTAAATTTATTTCACCTTGGCCTCTTTTACCTCAGCCTCCCATCAATGTATTTACATGAATCTCATTTTTGCTCACCTATACATTAGTTTCATAAACGTATGATTGCAAAAGTATCCCTTTATTTTCTCTTGTAAATTCATTTTCTTGAACAAAGAATTCATTTCACTTGTAGATGTAAATTTGTTTTACGTGCACTTGTAATTGATAAATGAATTTCACCTGTAAAATCTTTTCATAATATATCATCCAAGCATGTGAAGAACCCAAGCTCAAAACCCGAGCTCTAACTCCATAAAAAATCGATTAATCATTTCTATTAATCCAACAAACCATAACCTTCCCACCAATCATTATAAGGTTTAAATATAATAGGAAAATGGTTTTCAGAGGGGGTAGGTAGGAAGTGGTTTAGGAATGAGGGTGCGAAGTGAAAAGTAGATGACACGTGTAAAAAGCTGTAAGTTAAAAAAATCCCTTTTCGGACCCCCATTTGGTTAAATGTCGGAAGAGATGGGGGTCCAAAATATATTTATAACCTTTGGATCTAATGTGCCCATATCTTGAGGCATGAGAAAATAGGGGATTTTAAATAGTTAAGTGTGGGTGGGCCATAGGATTTGACCTTTTTAACTTGGTTTTGTGATTAGGCTTACCCAACTAATTTTTTTATAACATAAATTTTAACTTTAAAAATATATTTCCATAAAAATATATCATTATATTTTTTTAAAAATACGATTATTTTAAAATTATTATTATTATTATTATTTTATAAATCATTCAAAATTATTTAATGAGCATATATCTTAGCATTTTCCCAAGAAAGAAATTGACAATTTCTCACTAAAAATTTATAATTTTCAGTGTACCAAAATATGTTACAACACAAGTAACCTAAGGTGAAGACTAGTCCCTCGATTCCTCCAAATCAAATTAATGTACATAATCAAAATCTTGAATCTAATAACATTTAAAGTGTCGTTCTTCAAGGGACACCTGTCATATTCTATCATCTACATCTCATGGCTTTCTCTTCCTTGATTCATTTTATCAATCCACCCCACTAGCAAGTCCTTTAGATATTCTCCATTCTCAATTTTCTAGTCCAAGTTTTGATCAAGTGCAATATGGTCACATATTATAGGTAGAGTAGAAGTGTGAACATAGTTTGATCTCCCTTCCATATTTCAAAGCCCTCTGTGTCAAGATGTTGTTATTTCATTCTTGGTTGATCCAGACTCTTGTGATCTCAACAATCAGTCAAATGAAATAAAATCTCTTAACTAGGAGAAAGCCTAAGAAAATCATCATTTTTATGACCATGAAATTATTGATGAATTCCAAGGTATATTGCCCAATATTTTGATTTCTCAAGAATATATTCTTATAGAAACTCCTTCTTTAACTTACTATCCCTCATTTCCTAATACTTGTAATGAATTAACTTGTGATAAAAATGTGCCATGCTCTTCAAATTTACAATCCAATCAGCTAAATTTTGAATTGACACAAAGCTATGAGGTCATTTATGATGAAGAAGAAATAAATTAAATCATAGAGAATCTAGCCCTTCCTTTGAAATTTCCAATCTTGCATCAAGATAGTTCTTTAGTTCAAGTTGCTCATGATATTTCTCCAATCTATAAATCCTTAAATATGCAATCAGAAGAACATTATAACTTAAGTAACCTATTTCTTGAGGTGGAAAAATCTGATCAAACCAGTCATGTAAATGGTTTCCATCCAGAAAATAGTGATCTTTATATAACTGATAGTAGTTGTTCACATGCATTTCACATTCTAACTTAGCTCTCAAAATGTAATTATCCAACATTTCAAATTTCTAGAACTTGTTGGGGATTCAAGTCACTTGAAATCTCTTTGATGGTTATGTTAGGATCTTGCGATCCTAATAAGGTCCCCGCATTAGGTCATATTTGGATCTTCTCGCAATTTTTTTTGAATTGTATCACTGGACGTGAATTCATTCTTGAAATATTTTCAACGTTTCCAAGTCAATTTTCATAATTTTTAGGATTAGGTTTCTGATCAGATAGAGAATTCTGCTTTGGTTAAGTTATATTGGTGCAAACCTCTTGTATTGAACTTAGGACTGGATTGTAAATAATTTGTCAATACTTAAGCTATGAAGTTGATCATTTTGATTATCATGACAAAGATTATCGTCGATCGAAGGATACATATATGTTAAATGCTCCTGTGAATAATATACTCGTTGTATTTCTTGTTAATGTTATGATGCTAATCATTTTCGTTCTGGCACAAGCTATCCTCTTCAACATTAGTGGATGTTTGATTTATTTGGTGGATTAAATTCCTCATTTTGGCATATTAATTTCCCAAGTTGATATGAAGATTAAATCTAATTCAACACATGTTGACCCATTGTATCTTGACTGCTTACCTGTATTTGGTATACTAGCATTCATTTTTTATTCGTTTGATTTGTGTGTTTCTAGTTTAGTTTGTAATAAGATGAAAAAAGATTATTTTTTGCATTTAGCACCTAAGTAAAATTATTCTATTATTCACAACATTTGTATAATTTCTCAAATCAATCTATTTCTATTTTCCATTAATGGAGAATCTTATGCTTTAAATGACCCATTTGATCATAATATTGGCATTAACATTTGTCTTTCAAATAATCATTTTCCCGATGGTGTATTTGATGGTAGTTATTTTACATTTTTTCATCCCATCAAGGCTATAAATTCTTATGATTCATTATTCTGACGTTCAAATACTTGTCAAATAATTGAGCCACTTCAACTTCTGTTGATGGTTATGTCAAGTCCTCACAATCTTGACAAGACTTCTGAATGAGGTCAGGTTATCTTTCCTTTGCAATATTATACCCTTGCTTCCATTTTATTAATTGAAATATTATTTTCTCAAGAGTTTTATGGATTTCAAGAGGAATGTTTTAGATAAGATGATCAAATCTATGATTGGGTTGAGGAGTCATACTTAGCAAGCTCCATTGCTAATAAGAAGTTTTGATATTTCTTGATGTTTTCCAAGAATGAGAACACAAATGAAGGTACATTCATTAGAAGCTTTTGAGTATTGTATGATTTTTATTCTAATTGGAAAGGTAAGGATGTAGACTAGTTAAAGTTAGTTGTGGTACATATTTCTGGCAGTAAGAAGGACCTTCTATTTCTTACACAAGTCATTCACAATCATATCTTGTTTTTTGCACACTATTTTATACTATTCATAATTGCTCATATCCTTCTATTTGCATGTCGAGAATAACTTTGATGGTTGCATTGGAAATTCGATTTCACATAGCCCTCACTTTCTAGCCGATTAGATTAGGAGTAGGTATAGTTGCATTGCATGACCCTGCATTTTTCTCTTCATCTAGTCTTTGCATTAGATTTCTTTATTACTTTCTGTCTTGCATATTGTTCTTACATCTTCTCTATTATTTTTCTTTTGTCTGTCTTATTTTTTCATGTATTTTCCTTCGTAAGACCGTGCACAAAAATTTCTCTTGTTTGGGTAAAAAATATAGTGTTGTGAAGCTTTGAAAGGGATTTGTGACACACATCAACACTTGGTTAACTTTTGGTCCCTCTTCTTCAATTGGGTCTAATATCTTTAAGGTCAATTATTTATGGATGGAAAATACAAATAATTCAAACAAAAATCCACACATTAGGGGATTTTTGAGGTCTAAAATGGGCGTCCTAAGGAAATTATAAAATAATAGTGGAAATAATAAAATAAGATAAGATGACATCATCAAATTTTAGAGGAAAAAAAGAAAAATAAAATTTTCAACTCATAATTTAAACTTATCTCCCTATGGGTTTACTCAAAATTTGAGCGAAAACAGTCATTGGATACATAATTTGATTCCTCATCCAAGAAGGACCAATGTTGCATACTTTCAATGGACCCTGCTACATGAAAAATGAGAAACACGCGAAAAACGTTATTCCAATAATGTTTTTTCATGTATTTCTCATTTGTCGTGTAGTAGGGTCCATCGAAAGTATGCAACATGGGTACTCTTTGGATGAGGAATTAAATTTTTCATCCAATGAGTACTCCCGCTTGAAATTTGAGTAAAACCTTAGGGAGATAAGTTGAAAATATGAGTTGAAAATGTAGTTTTATTATTATTATTTTATTTTTTATTTTTACTTTTTTACTCCAAAAATGGTGAATCATCCCCCATGGTTAACATCATCATCTTGAATCTTATTGGTTCTTATAAAAAAAATTTGGTTGTACATTTTTCTTAGGAGGCTATTTTAGACCTCAAAACTCCCCTAATGAGAAGAACATTGATTCCCATATATATTTTAGGATCTTCAGTCCCTGACTTGATATGGTATTTGAATGGTTTTCTGCTTGTCAATCCAATTGGGTAGAGAAGGGAAGGGGGAAAGCTAAGAGAAAGCATATTAATTTCACAGGTATACAACAAGATATGAAGGAATAACCTCTCTTTCCCTAACTAAGTTGGGATACTTATTTCACCCTTGTGATATAAACATCAATAAAATGCCAATGACTCATGAGCATATTTAAAATAAAATAAGGGGTGAAGGAAGAGAAAGGTTTACTACACTAGGAGGTGAAGCAACTTCCCGGGGTATTTAATTGCATCACTAGTAGTGAAGAAATGCTTAGGTTCCTATAGTGACTTTACCGTGGTACTAAACAGGCCTGCTAGTAGTGGAGCAACATCGAAGATAAAACTAAAAATATGATAATTTCAAACTCACAACCATATATTACCCTTCTCCCTGTTGGTCGCTCTAATTGTTTTCACAATTCGAGCTCCACATAAATTGTCAACCCGAGAAGGTCTTTTTATTCCAAAGGTAATAGCGCACTGGATATGCTCAATTTCAAAAAGCAGTTCAATGTTGTAGTAAAAGAAAGTCACACAAATTTGTTAAATTCATCAATCTATCAATTCACAGTTTACTTAATTAAAGCTGAAGTCAATTAACTTATAGCAGACACGATTTCTCTGTTACAGCAAAGGGAAATAGATGTATAAGAAAAGAAATCATTCAACCATAGCAGGAACAGGACCCTATTCCTTGGTGGGAACTTCAGCACCTGCTGCCTGGCACTAATCACACTGTAAAAGAAGTAACCTCAAGAGGTCAAGACCCTATTCCCAGGAGCAGGAATCTTCAGCACTTGGCCTCTTGTTTCTAATCACACTGCAAGCAAAAGAAAGCAATCAATGGGAGCAAGACCCTATCCCTCTGTACAGGGATCTTCAGCACATGCTCTCATCATCCACTCGTGCAATCAATACATGTAGCGCTAAGAAACAGAGTATCACAAACCATGCAACTAGTGTTTCAGCAACAGAATCAAATACAATGCAAATACATAAGAAATAAACAACTACAGGAATAAAGGGGTGGATCTTGTGAGGAAGGCGGGCCCTTTCCTTCTCACAAGATTCCCCAAGAGAAAGAATTAAACTAGAATGCTCAAAACAGGTCTTTATTCATCTGTCAAGAAACTGATACAGTACAAAAAGGGAGGCTAGCTCCTGTCTCTCACAATAATGTTATGTGAATTACCATTCGATCCCCTCTAATGATGATGTCCCCTCTTTTTAAAGAGGAGACATCATTTACAATTTTACACAAGAGCGAAGATCTCAATTCTGTTCTAAACAAAACTATTCTGTTCTTTCTTAAAAAGAGATACTGTTACAACCGAGACAACAGAAATGCTATCTTCAAGATAATCCAGGTAACCGTATCTTCTGGCTGCTGCTATTATCCACAAAAAGTTCTTCCAGAATCGCAAAAAACGCATAGCGGGAGTTGCGTGCTTTGACGGCTGTTTCAGCAACTGCGTTAGCTGTTTCAGCATCGGGACCAGCTGTTTCAGCAACGGGACCAGCTGTTTCAGCAACGGGACCAGCTGTTTCAGCAACGGAGTTGGCTGTTTCAGTAATGAAGTTCAGCTGTTTCAGCAACGACCGCTCGTTCCCAACAAGGCATATATTATCTGCGATCTTTGACTTGTGTTAGCAACAATGCACTTCAATAATTGATAAAATATAAGAGTATTATGGAATTAAATGTAAGACAGATTAACCATATAATAAAGAAGAGGTTTCCATATACCTTGGGATAAAGTGAATGAAAAAGACATTGAGGTTCATGGTTCTAAGGGTAAAGTGATGTCAAAATATATAACAAAAATGGTACATATTGGAGTCCTAACATCCCCCCCAGCTAAAAATGTTGCATGTCCTCAGGCAACCCCTTCGTCTGAATCAGAGTCTGAGTACTGGGACTGGCAATGCAAATTACTCAAGCAGTAGCTGGAGAAGGTGGCGTCTGTAGGAGCTCGGAACCCGCTGTTGGTCTACAACTGTTGCCATGCCGAGGCTTCCTCTTCGTCAGTCAACTGGTAATGACTTTGATATTTTTCTGAAGGCAGCCATAAGATTGGAAAACGGAAATGATACCCAATCCAGTTGACACCACAATGCTGAATGCAATCAATATACTTAGGGACTCTATACAATGCAGCGTGAAAATTGAGAGGGTTAAAAGGATGATAATCCTGTCTTTCCTTATCTGATTGCTGCCAAAAGAGATCATTGGCCTTCAGTGCAGCAGGACCCTTCATTCGAATATGCTCTTGACAATTAAAAAGGACTGAAGCCTGTAATTGCTCTATGTGCTCGTTCATACCTGGCTTCTGCAAGAATTCATAGTACTGTGCTATAAACATGGCTGGGCTTACCGGCTCTGGTCTAATCCACAGGAGTTTATTCTCCTCATTATGACTGCTTGCATTGAACGCAGTCTGCCAAGTGAGCTGATTAGACAAAAATGAAGCAAATGCCCTAATTTGTATATCACCTGCAATTGGAATAAGATTAATTCTTCTTTCTTCAGGAATGGCTTCATTATGAAGGTAGAGTTCGCACAGCAGATGCTGGTCGCTTTCAGGGGCCTCCTTAAAGGTCTCAACAAACTTTTCTGAAGTCAGTACTTCATGTGGTCTACCATGTGCTATTGATTTAATTTGAAAATAAACTAGTCGTTCAGCAAGAAAAAGAGCGTAGTTTACAGAAGGTTTACGTGTAACCATCAACTTCCGCACCAATGAAAACATCAAGGCTATCCGTTCCTTAGACTGTCTGGCTTCGTTCTTATATTCCCTGTGCTCTAGCAGTAATTGCTCCCAGTTCTCCCAGTTAGTGTATACATAGTTTTGCCATTGCAACTTATGCTGTTGTAATACTATATCCTGTTTCTCAGCATGTTCCTTCTTCCATCTGTTGAATTGTTCCAATGGGTCCCATAGCCGAGTCTGTGTCTGTTTAACAGAAGTAGTAGGTTTGGACACTATTCCCTCTGTCTGTATGGCTGCCTCAGAGGGAATGCATTGGGGCATTATTTCTTCTGTCGGGATACTTGCACCAGTAGTGTGCTGAGGCAGTGTCTCTTCTGCCGAAATAGCTGTATCAGTAGTAGTGTGCTCTGGCGATGTTTCCTCAGCCGGAATGTCTGCATCAGTAATCATGTGCTCTGGCAATGTTTCTTCTGCCGGGATAGCTGCATCAGTCCCCAAAGGATGAGATATCTCTTGTTCGATTTCTTCTTCTTCTTGCATCATAGGGGGTCCTACTGGTTCTTGTGGAGCAGTGGGGCATTCCTCTTGTGTTCCCTTTGTCATAATTGTCTCAGGGAGTGGAATTTCAACTACTTTATAGCCTGCATTCTTATAAATGGTGCCACACTCTTTGCACATATATTCTATACATGTCTCCCTGTTTTGCATTGAGGCTACTTGTGCTAATGTATGGAGATTGAGTTCTTTTTCAAAAGCCTCTCGAGTCATGGCTAACTCAACTTTGTAAGCTTCTATTTCAGACTTCAGGAACTCATTTTCCTGCAGTAGAGATGTCATCGTATGTGGGCCTTGTATGCTGCTTGTTTCTGCTGGAATATTTTGCTGATGCACAGTGGTAGCTGGTTGTTGCACCACAATGGGTGCCTCTTGTGTTTCATCCATTGTGCCAGGAATGGATTCTTGTTCTCCAGTAACTAGATCAGATACCATAGTAAGTGGTCCTTGTGTCCCATCAGGAATAAGTTCTTGTTCCTCAGTGACTAGTTCTGATACCACAGTAAATAGTCCTCGTGCTCTATCAGGAATAAATCCTTGTTCCTCAACAACTAGTTCTGATACCACGGTGAGTGGTGCTTGTATTTCCTCTATCGGACCAGTCATGAATTCTTGCTTCTCAGTGACTAATGCTGGTACCACAGTGGGTGGTTCTTGTGTTTCATCCACCGGGTTAGGAATGGATTCCTGTGTTTCGGTCTCCAGTTCTGGTACCACAGTGGGTGGTTCTTGTGTTTCATCCACCGGGTTAGGAATGGATTCCTGTACTTCAATCTCCAATTCTGGTATTTCAGTCTCCAGTTCTGGTATTTCAGTCTCTAGTTCTGGTATTTCAATTTCTGGGCATTTCCCACTATCATCTTGCTTGTTGTGTTCCTGTGCCTCAGTGACTAGTTCTTGTGGAACAGTCACTGGGCATTCTTCAGTATTGACCTGCTCTGTAAATTCTTGTGCCTCAGTGACTGGTTCTTGTGGAACAGTCACTAGGCATTCTTCACTAACAACCTGCTCTGTAAATTCTTCTGTCTCAGTGACTGGTTCTTGTGGAACAGTCACTGGGCATTTCCCATTATCGACCTGCTTGGTGTATTCTTCTTCCTCAGTGACTGGTTCTTGTGTTGCAGTCACTGGGCAAGTGACTGGTTCTTGTGGAGCAGTCACTCCTTGATCCATAACCAATGTCGTATTATCCCGAGGCACTGATTTTTGTGTGACAGTGTCTTCGGACGAGACCGGCTGGGGAGTTCGGGATGGGGATAAGGGTTTCAATACAATAGTGGCAGGGTTAGGGAAAATGGAAGTGGATTCTGCCTCAACAGTCTTTGTCCTCTTTCTTTTTGGTAGGAAGGCAGCAAAATCGCTGCCTTTCCTTTTCCTTGAACGGGAGGGCTTTTTCTTCGGGACAGGGTTTTCCGGAGGGGTAGGAATTTTGGATGTGGACCTTGTCCGTGGTCTAGAACTTGTGACTGCTGGGGTTTTCCTCTTTTTCTTAATGGGTGAAGAAGGGGGTGTTGGAGAATCGTCACTAGGGACAGGAATAGTAGAGGGTGTTAGCTCTGCTAACTGAGGCGAGCTCGGGGTTGGGTTGACGGGAGAATTCAGGGTTTCCTCCTGTTGTTCTTTATGAGAATTTTCAGACGGTTGGGACGTTTTCTCTTGCTGAGGATTTTCGGGTGGGGCTTGCAAAGGGACTTCAGGTGGTTGGGGAATTTCTGGTGGGGCTTGCAGAGGGACTTCAGGTGGGGCCTGCGGGGGAATTTCAGGTGGGGCTTGCAGAGGGACTTCAGGTGGGGCCTGCGGGGGAATTTCAGGTAGGGCCTGCAAAGGGGGATTTTGCTGAGCAAAACCCCTCTGTATTAGCAGCTGGCATAAGCGGTGATGGGTAAGGGATGACATTGGAGATTTGGCTCGCTTACAATAATACGACATGTTTTTAATACAACCAAGCAGATAATAAGGGATATTAATCAATCTTCCATTCCTCAAATGATTCAGCAGAACAAAGTCATGATTGTACACTACCTGATAACGCCCTTCGCATGTTAGGTAGTGTTTGACGAATTCTGCCACTGATGGCCATGGTTGAGGAAGTGAATGCAGACTGACCCCGCGGCCTCTAGGTTCCACTTGCTCGTCCGGGCGCAAAAAGTCTTGCTGCACGTTAAGAACGACCTGCTTCCTGCTAAACCAGTGAATGCCCTCAGCTGGCAACCCTGATACCTGAACTATGTCATCCTCTGTCACTGAAATGCGAACCCCTTGGACCACTGAGAAATTGTCTTCAAAGTTCTGTGCAAACTCTAATACTTCTTCTGCGTTAAAATCTCCCAACCTTTCAAAATATGCTGTCCACCCTGCTTGTTGGAAGATCTGATACACTTCAGGAAAGAGCTGTAGAAGACTTATGGAGCCAGGCTCATTTCTAATGGCCGCCTTTCCCATGGCTAAAGTTCTGAGTTTTTCCGCAGAGGCACAATTCAGTATTCTCAGACCCTGATCAGACTAGTTGTTGCAACAACGGCTGCGTAGTCTAAATGACGGCAAAAATGGATATGATAACAGGCGGCAGGTTGGTTCATGCGAAATAATCATTCCATTTTTGGAATTCCCCCCCCCCCTACGTATGGTGTAATAATGATTGGACGTGGGGAGATATGCAATCATTATGAAATGAAATCCTCTCTTTTAATATGATTTAACCGAATTACATTAAAACCATATACCTTATACTTTACCTTTAATTAATAATTCGAAGTGTCGGTTGCAATAGCCTTGAATGATCATAGAAGGGTCTGTGTAATTGATTCTGGTATATGCCAAATAATTTTCACCAAAAGGATCTGAAGTATGATCGTGAAGGACCAGAAAGCTTATATGTCGACAAAGAGAGATGCTGCTTTGATAATAACAAGTTGCTGAGACTGATGTTTGAGCAACTGACAAATGAACGATACATTGCTGAAGCAGGTGTTTCATCAATCGGGGGAAATTGATAATGTATTGCTGAAACAGGTGTTTCAGCAATGGGTAGAATCAATGATATGTTGCTGAAACAGGTGTTTCAGCAACGGAAAAAGTTGGTGTTACGTTGCTGAAACAGGTGTTTCAGCAACGGGAAAAATTGGTATTACGTTGCTGAAACAGGAGTTTTAGCAACGGGAAAAATCAGAAAATTGTGATAACTGACTTAGGTCTGTGAATGATAAGGGATTATTTTCAGCAGTAAGGGATGGGTAACACAGACTGAAGGAAGATATTTCGGGAGTGGTGGGAATGATAGAAATAATGGAGGGATATTACTTTAGGGGAGAGGGTAAAATGATGGGAGGAAGCTTCTTGATTTAAAGCTTCAGATCTTCTCATGATGAATCTGTCCTCCTTATTGCCTTTCCAGAATCTGCAAAATTCAATTGTAACATGCCAATCCTTGACAGGGATTATTAGTGCTAAATCTAATCTACTTCTAAAAATATAGTGCAGAAAATTAAGTGCTGTGAGGAGCAGAAGACTCCCCTGGAAAAAGATAATGAATATCAGTCATGCAAGCAGTCTTGAAATCTTCTTTAGAAACAGGGCGCTCATATAAACGGAGCCTATGGCCATTGACTAGTAGAGGTGTTTTAGCATCATCAATTGTTACAAGTCTTACCGTTCCGTTTGGAAAGACATCTTCTACTTCATACGGTCCAAGCCAACGTGTACGTAGCTTTCCCTGAAAATTTTCAAACCGAGAATCATACAGCAAGGCCCAATTACCTTTTTGGAACTGCTTGTGTTTGATAATTTTGTCATGCCATTTCATCCTTTGTTGCTGAATCATGTTTGTTTGGTGAATGGCATCCAATCTCTTTTCATCCAACTCCAAAAGTTGCTGCAATCTAGCTGTCTGCACATCATTCAAATCAAGATTAACAGCTAAGGCAGTCTTTAAAGTTTTAATTTCAAATTCCACAGGAAAAATAGCATTTTTACCATAAACCAATTCATAGGGAGAAAAACCAGTAGTGTTTCTCCAAGTAGTCCTGTAAGCCCATAATGCCTCAGGGAGCCTTTGGGACCAATCCTTTCGGTTGTCCTTCACTGTTTTAGTTAGAATGGCCTCTAAAACTTTGTTTGTGCTTTCCACCTGCCCATTGGCCTGGGGGTGGTATGGTGTAGTCATTCTATGTTGAATATGATATTTGTGAAGGGTAGATTTAAAACCATGAGAACTGAATGGAGGTCCCCCATCCGTGACTAGCTCTCTGGGGATTCCAAATCTAGTGAAAATATCTTCAAATAAGAAGGCCAAGACAGCCTCTTCATTGGCTCTAATAAGTGCTTTGGCTTCCACCCACTTAGTCATATAGTCTGTGCAGACTAATATATAGGTTCTTTGATTGGATGGAGGATTAATGGGTCCTATGAAGTCCAAGGCCCATCTTTCAAATGGTTCAGAAACTACCTGGGGGTTTAGTGGCATTTGGTCTCTATGATTGGGTTGACCCATTCTCTGGCAGCTATCACAAGCCCTTACATACTTCTTTGCATCCTTAAATAATGAGGGCCAATAGTAACCCATCCTCAGGATTTTATGCGCTGTTCTTTTATCAGCAAAATGGCCTCCACAAGGGCCATCATGACAAGCTTTCAATATGTCATACACTTCATCTTCTCTAATGCATCTTCGGATCTCCTGATCAAGCCCAGTATAGAAGAGACATCCGCTGATCCAGCTATACCTGGCACTTTGTTGAACAATTCTTCTCTTTTCCCTATATGACAGGTGTGCTGGTAGTTTTCCTGCAACCAAGTAATTAGCAATATCTGCATACCATGGAGAATGAGCAGAAACTGCAAACAAATATTCGTCAGGAAAACTATCATCTACTGGAATATCATTATCAGTTTTTAACCGTGAAAGAAAATCAGCCACCACATTTTCCTTACCAGGCCGATCTACAATTGTAATATCAAATTCCTGCAATAGTAACAGCCATCTGGTAACTCTAGCATTTGTGACAGATTTGTTCATTAAGTATTTAATAGCTGAATGATCAGTGTGCACAAAAGTAGGGTACCCAGTAATATAGTGTCTGAATTTATTAATGGCATAGATTACTGCAAGGAACTCTTTCTCGGTAACTGTATAGTTAAGCTCAGCAGAGGTCATATTCTTACTGATAAAGTATATAGCATAAGGAAGATGATTTTCCTCTTGTCCTAGGACTGCTCCAATAGCCACATCTGAAGCATCAGAGGATATGTGAAACGGAAGATTCCAGTCAGGCCCCCTCAAAATAGGAGCAGTAGACAGCTGATGCTTCAATTCTTCAAAAGCTTTTTGACAAGAACTAGTCCACTTGAATTCAACATTTTTCATAAGCAATACAAACAATGGAGAAGCTATTTTAGAGAAATCTTTAATAAATCTCCTATAATAACCAGCATGTCCTAAAAAACTTCTCACATCAGTTTGAGTTTTAGGAACAGAAAGATTCTGAATGACTAATATTTTAGATGGATCTACCTGAATACCTAGAGATGAAATAAAATGTCCAAGCACTATTCCCTCACTCATCATCATGTGGCATTTTTCGGTACTTAAGGAAAGGTGGGCTTGAATACATCTTTTAAGTACTTTCTCAAGGTTTCGTAATCCCTCTTCAAAAGACACACCATAGGGGGTAAAATCATCCATAAATATTTCCATACAGTCATTCAGCATATCTGAAAAAATTCCTATAACAGCTCTTTGAAAGGTTGCTGGTGCATTGCATAATCCAAATGGGAGAACTCTATAGGCGAAAGTTCCCCAAGGACTGGTGAAAGTGGTCTTGTCTTGATCCTGGGGTGCAATTTTTATCTGATTATAACCACTGAATCCATCTAGAAAAGAGAAGAATTTCTTCCCTGCAAGACTGTCCAACACCTGATCAATGAAAGGTAAGGGAAAATGATCCTTTTGGGTAGCTTTGTTTAAAGCTCTATAGTCAACACATACCCTCCATTTCCCGTTTTTCTTAGGGACAATTACTAACGGGGAAACCCATTCACTGTCAGATATGGGGTATATAAACCCTGCATTAAGCAATTTTTGAAGTTCTTCTTTAACAATTTCTCGTAAATTAGGATTCATTCGCCTTTGGGGTTGACAAACAGGTCGGCATCCCTCTTTAATGTAAATTCTGTGAGTACATAATTCAGACGAAATACCTTTCATGTCCGTGTAATCCCAGGCAAATGCCTCCTTATATTCGTGTAATAACTTCATTAACTGCTGTGTTTCAGCATCTGTTAGATCAGGATTTATGTTTAATGTCTTACCGGGTTCAATTTCAACTGTTACGCTCTTAGATGGGATCGTGTTTAAAGTTTGAGATGAATCTTCGGGTTCAATCTTTTCTTGTATATCAGTTTCAAAAATTGCAGTTAATTGATTGTGTGTTTCAGCAATAACAGAAGAAGGTTCACAAATAAAATTATTGATTATTTCATCTTCTGTATTGTCTTTAAGAGTTAAAGCTTGTCCTATAGTTAGAATCGGCTGAACAGCATTATCATCATAATCCATCCATATAGAATCTTCATTATTAACTACTGGCGTAGCGTGAGGATAAAGAGTTAATTGTTTTGTTTCATAACCATTAGAAATTGTCATTGAACCAGATCTGCAACTTATAAATGCATCAGCTGTGGCCAACCATGGCCTTCCTAGAATTAAGGGATGTCCCCCAGCTTTGTTTTAGTTTGCAATACAACAAAATCAGCTGGATATTTCCAGGATTCAACTGAAATGAGCAGGTCTTCAACAACCCCTTCTGGCTTAATTGTGGAACGGTCAGCTAACTCTAAAATGGTGGGTGTATCTCTGATTGTGTTATTCAGCTGTAACAATTGTGAAGTTTCCAGAGTCATTATATTAATTGCTGCACCTAAATCTACCAAAACTCGGGGGATTACTGCTTTACCAATCTGAACTGTGACAGTAGGATGGCCAGGATCACCATATTTTACAGGAGGGGCTTTTCCGGACATTAATGCAGACAAGTCTCCCATCACATGTACTGTAAGGGGATCCTTGGTTTTCCTACCAGGTTTCTTCACACAAATATCCCTTAATGTTTTGGCATAAATTGGTACATCTTTTAATGCTTGTAAAAGTGGAATTTTAATATACAAATTTTGCAATTCCCCCATAAAATTAAAAGCAGGTGTTTCAGCTGTTTTGGTTAAAACCAAACGCTCGGGGAATGGAGGTTCTGTTAATTCAGCATTTTTGTTAGAAGGTGGTTGAGCTTCTTTTTGCTTTTCGGTTTCATTTTTATCTGAATCAGTTATATCATCAATAATAGGCTCTACTACTCTTCCAGATCTCAAGTGAATATCATTACATTGCATAGTAGGAAATATAGACTGATTCTGAATATCAATGACTTGCACAGCTTTATTATTGGGGTTAGGATTTGGTTGCGCAGGTAGTTGGGGTCTCATTTGGTTGTTTGGTGGGGCATTTGATGGCAGAGAGAGTGATTGTTGGAATTGAGGCATCTGATTTGGGTATGGAAGTGATTGATTATTCCAACTTGGGTTCCAAGGATTGAAAGGCGGTGGTTGCTGTGGAGGCCAAGGAGTCCACATTGAAGGGTCAACAAAGGGAGGGTTTTGCATTTGCATGGGTGGGAAATTCATTTGACTGAAAAGTGGATATTGCATTTGGTTGAAGGGGGGGTAGCTTGTTTGGCCAAAAGCAGAATAATTGTTCCAACGATTAAATGGCATACCAGAGTTCGTACCTTGCCCTTTAGGTTGCCATTGTCTTCTTTGAGTTAACAGGTAGACTGCTTCAGCTTCTTCCTCTGTTGGCTGCATCACTGCTTTTATCCCTGGTAGAGATGGACATTGTTCTGTCTCATGATCTTTCTCACAAAGGGTGCAAACTGGTACTTTATCTCTTGGACACTCCCTTAGTGGATGTTTATCTCTACATTTCGGGCAGTAGACAGCCAGAGTTGCTTCTGCCTCAGCCTGCTTCTTCTTAACCTGCAAAGTGTCAATCTGCGAAGCAAAAGAACTTAGCATTTCGGTTTTAAATTCTTCAAGCAAATTACCTATCTCTGCTCTTGTTGCTCCTCCATTGGCTGATTTCTGTACCCTTGAATAGGTGGAATCTCTTATTCTGTTTCTTGCAGCTCCCCTAGAACATCTTTTAGCAAGTTCACAAATCTCATCATATGATTCTTTAGATATATCTCCCTTAGCAAGCATATTTAACATATTTAAACAATCATCCCTTAAACCTCTAAGTAATATTGTTTTACGAATTTCCTTACTTATATCTGGATGATCGGATCTCTGTATGTTGTATTGCAATCTTTCGATGTAGTCCTCCAAGCTTTCATCCGATTTTTGTGCCATATTGAATAATTCATCCTTCTTCTCTCTTGTCCGGCAGTAGTCCTGATATTTAAGCAGAAATTTTTGTTTCATTTGCTCCCATGTTGTGATTACCTGACTCCCAAGGCTCATGAACCATCTCAAGGCATTCCCTTTTAAGGTGGCTGGAAACAGTTTCAACTTTTGAGCATTAGTAACATAATCATAGCTTCTGCATAAAATATCAAATTCAAAAAGAAACTCGTCAGGATCCTCAGTAGATAAACCATGAAAGTTAGGTAGGGCAGACAATGGGATATTTTTCATTGTTCCTGCAGGAAGATCACTGATGGGAAATCCCAAGGTAGAAAGAGAATTTTCATCCCTTCTTTCTTCTTCAGGACCTGTACGTCCTCCTCCAAAGAGGAAATTATCATTGTTGTCTTCCATTGTTGGTCCTCCTACTGCACTTTCTCGATCGTCAGAATCCTCTATTGGTTCTTCAATGTTTCCTACCGGTCGTCCAGCGCTTTCTACTATCTCCTCGATATGTTCTTCTATTCTGCTACTTTCCTCTGACTCTTCAGCGCTGACTGCTGGTTCTTCTGTATTTTCAGGACCCACAACTTCTTCTGTTCTGTAATCTGACTGAGGGGAACGCTGAAGTTTTGACTTCCGAGAACTCAATCTTTGTGATGATTCAGCCTTTGATACAATCTCGTCAATAAACGTTTTTCGTCCTCCCCAGCCCTTGCCACCTGCGCGGTTATTTTTCTTCTGGTTTCCTCGTCCTCTCATACAATCTGCACATTAGGAAAAATAGATAAATGCTTTTTGAAATCTATAATTACCTTCCCCGGCAACGGCGCCAAAATGTTGGTCGCTCTAATTGTTTTCACAATTCGAGCTCCACATAAATTGTCAACCCGAGAAGGTCTTTTTATTCCAAAGGTAATAGCGCACTGGATATGCTCAATTTCAAAAAGCAGTTCAATGTTGTAGTAAAAGAAAGTCACACACATTTGTTAAATTCATCAATCTATCAATTCACAGTTTACTTAATTAAAGCTGAAGTCAATTAACTTATAGCAGACACGATTTCTCTGTTACAGCAAAGGGAAATAGATGTATAAGAAAAGAAATCATTCAACCATAGCAGGAACAGGACCCTATTCCTTGGTGGGAACTTCAGCACCTGCTGCCTGGCACTAATCACACTGTAAAAGAAGTAACCTCAAGAGGTCAAGACCCTATTCCCAGGAGCAGGAATCTTCAGCACTTGGCCTCTTGTTTCTAATCACACTGCAAGTAAAAGAAAGCAATCAATGGGAGCAAGACCCTATCCCTCTGTACACGGATCTTCAGCACATGCTCTCATCATCCACTCGTGCAATCAATACATGTAGCGCTAAGAAACAGAGTATCACAAACCATGCAACTAGTGTTTCAGCAACAGAATCAAATACAATGCAAATACATAAGAAATAAACAACTACAGGAATAAAGGGGTGGATCTTGTGAGGAAGGCGGGCCCTTTCCTTCTCACAAGATTCCCCAAGAGAAAGAATTAAACTAGAATGCTCAAAACAGGTCTTTATTCATCTGTCAAGAAACTGATACAGTACAAAAAGGGAGGCTAGCTCCTGTCTCTCACAATAATGTTCTGTGAATTACCATTCGATCCCCTCTAATGATGATGTCCCCTCTTTTTAAAGAGGAGACATCATTTACAATTTTACACAAGAGCGAAGATCTCGATTCTGTTCTAAACAAAACTATTCTGTTCTTTCTTAAAAAGAGATACTGTTACAACCGAGACAACAGAAATGCTATCTTCAAGATAATCCAGGTAACCGTATCTTCTGGCTGCTGCTATTATCCACAAAAAGTTCTTCCAGAATCGCAAAAAACGCATAGCGGGAGTTGCGTGCTTTGACGGCTGTTTCAGCAACTGCGTTAGCTGTTTCAGCATCGGGACCAGCTGTTTCAGCAACGGGACCAGCTGTTTCAGCAACGGAGTTGGCTGTTTCAGTAATGAAGTTCAGCTGTTTCAGCAACGACCGCTCGTTCCCAACAAGGCATATATTATCTGCGATCTTTGACTTGTGTTAGCAACAATGCACTTCAATAATTGATAAAATATAAGAGTATTATGGAATTAAATGTAAGACAGATTAACCATATAATAAAGAAGAGGTTTCCATATACTTTGGGATAAAGTGAATGAAAAAGACATTGAGGTTCATGGTTCTAAGGGTAAAGTGATGTCAAAATATATAACAAAAATGGTACATATTGGAGTCCTAACACTCCCATATTGACATAATTGTGATATGGTAAGCTTTTTAAATGTGTTTAGCCGAGACAGTGGATTTGAGAATCTATACTTATAAATGGGATAATTGGATAAGCAGAGGAAATATACATGGTGAATCAATACTTCCTGAAAGACTAGACTCTATACCTAAACATAGACCTAAACAAAGAATCTAGATTTCTTACAGTATGTCGCCAAGTGTTTTCATTGCAACAAATAGCCTCCAAAATTTTTCCTACGCTTGAATTTTTGAGCATCCTCGTGATCTTATGCTCTATCATTCCAAGTTGATCATAGTCGCTTCATGGTTGGTTGATTTTTTTAAAGTGTTAAATTATTCTTATAATATTCCAAGAATTGAAGCCACTTGCTTACACATGCTTAGCTTTTTGATGCATTCACAAGTGCACTTCTTCCTAGAAAGCTAAAAAATCAATGTCTTCCTAGGAAAATAAGCATTGCACAATCCTTAAGAGCAATGCTTGCACAATATGTTGAAATAGTGTATGTATAGTCCTTAAGAAGGCATTTCACAACTCCTAAACATTGCATAATCCTTGATAACAATGCTTACAGAATTTATGGGGATAGAAACTACACAATCCACGTGGATATTCAGTGCACAATTACTGTTGATATTCTCCCTCACTCTTAGTTGTAATTGTACCATCATCCTAGTGAGTTTTTTCAACTCACTTTTGCACGCTTTTTCTTTCATAAGCGCATCTTTACCTTTCATGACTCTCATTTTCACTTTTGTAAGTGTCAATTTTATTTCTTTCACTTTTTCATGTGTTTCTGTCACTTTCTTTAGCATTTGCAAGTGTTGTTTTCACTTATTCTTATTGTTCCAAGTGTTGATTTTGATTGTTTTCACTCTTGTATGGGTCACACTTTGATACACCACTACATTCACCTACAACACACTTTTATGCATTAGCTAATATTATATATCATAAGAATATGTGTTAGACACTCTCTCAGAACTCAACTTACTTTCTAGTTGTAGCCAACGCTTGTATCCTAAGTGTCACAAAGCTATATTTCAACTATCGCACTTAGGAAGAAGTGTCACTTTATTGTCGTTTCAATGTATGCATGTGGATGTTGAGTATGGTGAATTTTTTTGGCTTGTGTTTGATGGTATACATGTGTGTGAATATGTTTTGGAGCTTGTTTATATGTTTTGTTCTCTCATGTTCCATTTATCTAACACTTAGCCAGTTTTGGAGATCTCCTTGTCCTCACATCTTGCACACTTGAACATCCAGCCAAAGGGTGAGCCAATTGCACATTATTATCCAATAGTAATGACACCATTAACTCCTATGAATGTGAACTACACCATCCTATGGAAAACTTAATTCACAAGAACATTGTGTAACCTTGAGGCATAATCTCTCAAGTCTCTACTGCTTATCATTGCTCACTGCACCAAAGATTGGTCCTACTTGTATTCATTGCACATTGCATAGTTTTAGTAGAAAATGGAGCTTCCTCTTAGTAATTTCTCAAGATAAATACAAAATACAAAAGCTCTTTCCCATTCATGATGAAGTGGGAATCCCTAAGGTATAGTGACCTAAATTTCTACTGCTTACACCAATCAACTGCACAATCCCTTCACCTAGAACATCCAACCAAAGGGTGGGCCAATTGTGAATTCCTATACAATAGTAATGACACAATTACCTCTTATGAATGTGCACTACGCCATCATGTGGACAAACTCATTCACAAGAACACTGTGTAATCTTGAGGCAAAGTCTCTCAAGTCTCTACTGCTTATCATTGCTCATTGCACCACAGATTGATTCCTACTTGTCTCCATTCCACATTGCATAGTTCTAGTAGAAAGTGAAGCCTCCTCTTAGTCAATGCTCAAGATAAATATGCAATACAAAAGCTCTTTCCCCTTCATGATGAAGTGGGCATCCCTAATGTTATCACACAAAATTGATCATCTAGCCATAATTTACTAGATGGATCGAAGTACACCATATATGGCCAATTTTACCATAGTAAAATTTCTTTCACTGTGAGAAATTACTTAATAAACCACATTTGTTAAGTCATTTATAATTAAAACCCATGAAGAATAATTATATAAATTACTATTTATTTAATTATCTTATAGGAATTAATTAAACCATTATTTAATTAATATTCCTTGTCACATTTGACCCAATTATGAGAAATAAATAGTTAAATCATTAATTATCTTATTTTACCATAGGAATAATCATTTAATCAATAATTAGTTATTATTCCTTTTCAAGTTTGACCAAATCCCTTAGGAATAATTAAATAAATCATTATTTGTTTGTTATTCCTTAACCATATTCCTTGAGATGATAAATAAATCATTTATTTATTTATTAGTTCTAAATAAAAGTTTAGATACTTTTTCCCTCCAACCAAATATAATAAAATATTCCATATGATTAATTCTAGAATGGAGTTAATAATATTTATTATTGCTCATTATTTGAGGATAACCTAATATTTTGTTATAAATAGAAGGGTTTTCCATTCATTATTCACTTTCAATTATTTTCATTGTTGCACTCATTGTTGCAACTCTGATTATTATCATTATCGCACACCATCCTCTTTTTCATTTGAGTTCTCATTGAACACAAACATTTTGTTTGCTAGGTTTTACACATTATAGAGGAGAGATACTCTATAAAAGTTGGAGACATTTGAGGATAGCGAAGAACCCATCCCATAGAGGGGGACTGGTAACATTATTTGTTCCCTTCACAGGTGTTGTTCAATAAAATATGTTCTTTATATATCTAGTTTCCATTGGATTATTGGAGTTATTTGCGCTTATTTTACTATTCCATTTTTCTGTTTAACTATGATTGTGGCATAGATTAGGGCTTTGGCAGGTTTTGTTTCTATCATTTGCTGCAGATCTACAATGTTTAGCAACCATTTTTATTATTAGGGCTATTTGTCATCCACAACCTAAAGTAGTTTCTTTTCGTACACATTCAAGAAGAATACTTATTAACAAATTGGCGACTCCACTGCATCTTTAATTCTAATCCAAAAACTTGGGTCACAAGAACCAACCGCGACAGAGATGACATATTTTTAGGGGACTTGCCACCCAAGAAATGAGGAGCATAAATCACACTTTTCTACCCAAAAAATGTTATTTGGAGATCCATAGCGCACTTCCTAGCCCAGAAAGTGTGATATCCCCCTAAACAGGTCAGTACATGCGATTTTAGGTTTTCTGGGATTTTCTATGATCTGGTTCTGGGTTTTGCTGAGAGCTATTTGCTGGGTTTGTTGACCACTATATTAGCCCTATTATGCCTTTATCTACTCTATTTCGCTCATCGAAGTGGAATTTAGCCCCTTAGGGCTTCTAGTACACTTCCACCTTTATAGGAGGAGTTTAGTTGAGTAAGAAGTCTAAGTTTTAGCAGAGCTTTCAACCATATTTTCCAGATCTATACCTTCCTATTTCAGATCTTCACAGATAGGTTGTTTCCATCCAAAGTTTCATCTTAAACCTTGTTTGGTCATTTGCCTTAGGGTCCCATTGTTTTCCCTAGGTTTCACACCCATCTCCCTATATTTTTGCAGAGATTTTTCTCCATGGTTTTTTTCTATTGCTAACCACTTTACAACAACATAGTGTCATTTGATCCCAGTCACATCGACGCTTAGATCTCTTGGCCTTTTCTTATGTTTTCAATTGATTTCACCACCAACCAGCACAATGTTTGCAAACCCAGTTTGGAAGGGGTTTAGAGAATTGACTTGTTGTTTATTTTCTGTTTTTAATTTCAGTTTATTTCAGATTTTTTTTTTTTTTTCAAACACGATTTGGGCTTAATTAATAAACACACTTGCACACACAAACACACCTTAAGCGAAGGGCACTTGGTTTACACCGCTAAACCAAGACTTAACATAATTAATTTATCTACCCACACAGAAACAAAAACATCTTATTGATCTCCCTTCACCATTCCCATGTTACTTGTGTCTTCCAACCATTGCGCCACCAAGGCATTTGTCATGGAGAATCTTAGGCCTTCATCCCTAGTTTCCTCTTCGACATATTACTCCTCCCTGCAAGGTTCAAGTTCATAGTCCCCCGAGTCCCCATACCGACTCCTCTTCTAGTTCATTTGATTCCTCATCTGATTTTGAACCTCCCTCTTCGCATACTATCATCATGTCAAGACCCACTGCAAGTGTAGGAAACCAACCTGGTGTTGGCTCTAGTTCTACCCCGGTAGTCACATCTAGCAGAATTGTCTCAGGAACCATTCCGACAGCTCCCATGCTATCTTTCATGGCTGGGTTAAGCCTAATGTATTTTAGCTAGTTTATTAACAACCCTATACACCACGATGCTAGTTGGAAATATATGTCAACCAAGCTCCCCTCCGAGATTCCCAATTTTGAGGGTAATTTTGGAGAGGACCCCACAAATCATGTCTGCTCCTTCCATATGCGGTGTTCATCTAATCCATCACCGATGATTCCATTCGTCTTCAGTTGTTACAACGCATGCTCACTGGTGAGGTTGCAAAGTGGTATGTTGACGAACCCATTGCCTCTCACTCCAATTTTGCGATGCTTTCTAAAGCATTCCTTTCATATTTTCAGTTACCTCTCCGATACAACACTGGTATGGAGCTCTTAACCGCATTCCGTCAATCCTCTACCACCCGTATTTCTGATAATGTCCAGGAATGGCGTAGAAGGAGGAGCATGTGTCGTGCTCTACCCTTCGAAGACCGTGTCTACCTTAATTGGTTTCTTAGGACTCTTTTAGTGCCTATTGCCAAAGATGTCGTGTCTCACTTTCCTCAGATAGAGGAAGAGGCTCTCCAGACTGCTCTGAGATATGACTTGATTTATGCTCAATCTGGTTATGTAAATATTGTGATACCAAACCTCCCCCATCTTGGTGGTGCTAAGGCACTGAGGGAATCTCACGCTATCGATGATATCGTTGGATCTATTTCACATCCTTCACCATATACTCTACAGATTTATGGCTATACGCAGGGGGAACTAGTTCCTCCAACACTTATGCCCCTCCTGCCAACAACGTGTATTCAGGACAAAGCACCTATTATGAATTTACGCAACCACATCAGTAGATGTCAAGGCTAGCTAGTGCTCAACTTGTCTACCAGACCATTGCACCCTCACCATATTATACCTATGTAGTGCCGAGCGCTCCAGCCCCTCAACCATTAACGCCATAGCCTCCCATGCATCCTCAACCTTAGTAGCCACTGCCCCCTTAGGGTCAAGTGTTTTCATAGCAGAGTGCGACCAATCCTCAAAATTCAAAGAAAAATAATAAGGTGAAAGGTAACAAGGGTAACCAGGGTAACCAAGATAATCAACCTAATGAACCCTAGTGGAACCAACCTAACACCAACAAACAGCGATAGGGTGACCAACCCAAGAAAAATAAGGCTATTCATATGAACAAGCCTTATGAATGTTGTGGTGTACATGGCCATTATACTCATGAGTTTCCCTCTTACCCCAGATGCACCAAATGTGGGAAGCCCAAGAAACTTCTAGAGGTCAACCACCCATGGAAAAACCACCTCAAAATCTTGCACCATCTCAACTGACCGTGCTAAAAAATCCTTTCCCTTAGCAAGGATTTGTCGCTGCTCAACCTTAGCAAGGTCAAGAAACCTACCTTCCCCAACATTCTGATCCTGGTGACTGCCAGATCCTCATGATGAATTCTGATGAGGTCAATACCTCTGACATCAACTTGCAAACTCGATCACATCAATATGAAAAGCCATCAACTTCATCAGCCACTAAGTCCAAAACCAAAGCATCTAATGAGCCACTTATGACACCAAATGGTCTGCTACAGATCCCTCAACCTAAATTTGAGTCAAGTCCTAAGATATCAAAGGGACCATTACACTGTAACACAAATTCTAACCGAGATGCCCATACATAAAGTATAGTAGATGACTTGGCATAATCACCTGCTACCATGTTGACACTGGAAGTGCTCTAGTTGTGCCCATCTCAAAAGAAATCTCCACTAACTAATTTCAGCGCAGTAGATCCTTCAGATGATCACTTGATTCTCTTTCCCATTGATGCGTTAGAACATCCTCCATTACCTCCATACGTTGCTTTTCAGATACTAGTTAGAGTCCATAATTCTATCATATACCGATGCATTATTGACGAAGGCGCATCCACTTGTGTGATTTCCACTGCTGTTTGGAAGCAACTCAAGTCACCTGAGCTATCCCCATCCACCATCATTTTGTGTTATTGGGACAGTCACTGTTGAGAAATGGCCACAAAAAATTCTATTTTAATTTGTCCTTGAATTAAACTGTGAATTAAATTCGAATTCTATTCTCATATCAACTTAAAAAAATTAAATTAATTTTATTAAACTTACTTAACTTAGGAAATTCGAGTTGGAAGTCTTTTGGAAGTCATGTATATGTTCTCCCTACTTTGTAGGAGTCTAGTGTGAGTTAATTGTGAGTTGTAAAAAGAAGATCCAATTTCATGAGTTAGTTCAGTTAAATTAGTTCTCAAACTAATTGAGAGAACTAATAGTGAGTTAACAGTCAATGGTGACACAAATGAACTCCACCAATGCTACTCTAATTAACTAAATATTTACTCATTAGAAACTCATGCATGTTGATTTTGAGAAATACCTAGTTGAGACTAAAGTGTAGGGATAATGTACTATTTGTTTAGATTTTTCTGAGTTGCACTGATAGTGCATGCAATCAGGAACTAATCCTTGAGGGATTGCACTATTTTTAGAGGATTTATTTCCCTTCAGATACAAGCTATCTTTCATAGAAATTACACATTGGAATAGAGACTTGGAGAGCTTGTGAAGAGGCTACGATTTAGCCTTGAGCTTGCTTATGAGTTGGAGATTGAATTTGTTGAGTGCTGGTATTTTTCTAGAGAGAACAAGCATTGTAATTTCATCTTTATTTTCTAGATTAATACAAAATAGATAGTGGGGTTTTGAGCTATGGACTTCATCAGATATTTATTGTGTTATGTGCCTTTGATTCTCTTTCTATATTTATTATTTTTTGCTCGATGTTTATGGGTTTTTGTTGTATAGAGTAGAAGTATATTCTGTCTCTTTCTTTAGCAAATTGCATTAGCTTGTGAATCTACAGGATTTTCTACATGGTACCGGAGCAAGATTGCTTCTTGGGCTGAGAGTTTTCAGAGAAGATTTGAGAATTTATGTGAAAATTTTTTAGAAAAAAATTGTAGATCTGGATTCCTTGGGAAAATATACCCAAATTAAAAAACAAATTGGCCGAAACAGAGTTCAGATGATGGAGATGTCGCTGATTTAAAATTAGCTCTCTAGAGGAGATTTCTAAGTTTTGAGTTTCTGGGTTACAAGTGAAAGTTGAATTTGTAATACATACTTCAAGATCGACAGATGGAGTTCCATGGGTTGAGGCTTGAGTATGACTTGGAAGGAAGCTCAAATTTCATAGCCTGGAGGGATAGGGTGGAGGCTATACTAGAGGACAAAGCCTTGAAGGAATTTGTTGAAAAACAATTCCTAAGCTAGCAGCTACTGATACAAAGAACTTGGCCGAGTGGAAGAAGTATGTGGTGAAGGAAAGGTGGATAATCCTTGAGGGTGTTCGAGATCATATTTTGTCAAGTCTCTATGGAAAGGAAACCCTGCATGCTATTTGGAAAGCATTGACAGATTTGTATCAAAATAGTAGTGATCAAAGGAAGTTGGCACTGAAGGATAATCTTCATAAAATAAATATGGAGAAAGGCGGGACGATTCCAAAGTACTTGACCAAGTTCACTCAATGTCGGGATGTACTTGGAAGTGTTGAAATCACAGTTGCTGAGGAGGATATGGTGAGCCTTGCTCTTCTTGGACTCCCAAAGAGTTCGTATAGTTATTAGGAATCTGTCAATAGTTGGGAGAAGCTACCAGATTGAGAACGACTATGGTTAGATTTGATGCAGGATGAGATCAGGAGGAACACCAGGGATGGCTCTTCATCAAAAATTGATGATGAAGAGAACTGTGCCTTAGCAATTAAGGAAGGAAGGTGAAAGGTAAAATTTCTCGTTCCAAATCAGATTCTTATCATGGAGGTAAGAAGAAGGACATGACAAAAGTTAAATGATTTCATTGTTACAAGATGGGTCACTTTGCTACAAATTTTCTATTGAAGAAGTCCAAGGAGAAGTCCTTAGGAGGAGCGGTGGGTGAGGCTTTGGCCTCCCAATTCGAATTGGAATTTTTCCTCATTGCATGCATGGTGTCTTCAGTGATGGGAAGTGTCTGGTACTTAGACAGTGGAGATTAATTCCACATGACTGGTGACAAAGAGTTATTCAGTGAACTGGAGGAGAAATATCTCAAGATGCATATCGAGATGGGTGATGACGGTAACTATAGTGTTATTAGTGTGGGCACTATTACTTTTTAGATGGAGCATGCAACTCCACTCATCTTGAAGAATGTTATGCATGTACCTAGACTGGCAAAGAACTTGGTATCCATTGCCATGCTTAAGGATAGAGGCTATGATGTGATCTTTTCGAAAGGAAAGGCGTTCCTTCGACACATAGCCACGGGTCAAGTAAAGAAGATGGGGATTCGAGTTCAGAATCTATATAAGTTAGAGGTAGAGGATTGTGCTACTTTGAGTTCAAAAGAGGAAAATATGTTAGTGAGTTGTGGCACAGGCGATTGGGCCAATTGCATCATGGGGCTTTGAAGATATTGTAGCAAATCTCTACCTATCTTCCCAAAGGTACACTTGAGCAAGTTGATACATGAAAGGGTTGTACTTTGGTAAAATACACCACGTCTTCCTTTGGAGACAAAGATAGTCAAGTAGAGTCTATTCTGGAGAGACTTCATTCAGATGTGTGTGGACCATTCTCGACAACATCTATGGCCAAACACAGGTATTATGTTATATTTTTTGATGACTATTCTCGTAAATGTTGGGTGTTTTTTATACGTAAAAAGGATCAAACTTTCACAAAGTTTTGTGAGTTCAAAGCATTGGTAGAGAAAAATTCTAGAAAGAAGGTTAAAGCTCTACAGAGTGATAATGGTGGTGAGTATGTCTCCAATGAGTTTAAGAAATTTTGTGTAGTGGAAGGGATTAAACGAAAATTGATGGCACCCCATAACCCTCAAAAAAATTGGGTTGCCGAGAGGAAGAACATGAGCATAGTATGGGAAGCAAGGGTGATGTTGCATGATTTGGGCCTACCACTACACTTGTGGGTTGAGGCATGCAACATAGTGGTTTATGTTCAAAACTGTAGCCAACATCAGATACTTGAGATGAAGATACCAGAGGAGGCTTACTCCGGTAAGAGGCCAGATGTTGGTCACTTTAGGATTTTTGGGTCATCGGTTTATTTTCATGTGACCGAAGGTGCACAGAAGAAGCTTGAGCTAACAACAAAGTTGGGGATCTTTGTGGGGTACACTGATACACCCCACAACTATCAAGTGTACATGTTGACCGATCAAATGATAGTGGTTCACAAGGATATCAGGTTCGATGAGGAGAAGGCCATGCGAGTATCCCTTGAGAGGGAGCTTGAGCTACATGCCGATGAGGAGATTTAAGCTCCTAAGGTTGAGAGGCCTCAAATTGATGTGGAGCAGCCACTTGCAGAGGTTCAGAGAGTGGAGACATCCACTCAGGTAGAGTCTTCCAGAGAGGGAAGAAAGTGCACTATAGAGGCTAACATATTGTTGGCTGATGCGCGAGAGAATGTGGGATATCCTCTTCTTAGTGCATACAAAGGAGGTCACCAGAGACATACACTAGATACATGGCACTTATGGGTGCATGTGTTATGAAAGATCCATCTTCCTTTTAGGAAATAATGCAAAAACCAGTTTGGGTTGGTGCAATGGTGGAGGAGTATGACTCCATAGTTTGAAATAGTGCTTGAGATGTGGTCCTGAGACCGGAGGACAAGTCAATTGTGAGCTCCCGTTGGATTTACAAGGTAAAGAAAGCTATAGATGGTAGTGTGGAGAAGCATAAGGTCAGATTTGTGGCTCATGGATTTTCACAGGTAGAGGGTATTGACTATGATTATACCTTTTCTCTTGTTGCAAGGTACTCGTCAATCAGATCTATTTTGGCACTATCATCATAGATGGGTTGGAATATCCATCAAATGGATGTGAAGATTGCCTTCCTTAATGGCATGATTAAGGAAGAGGTGTACATAGAGCAGCGCAAAGCTTTTGAAACCTTGGACCATGAGTCGCATGTGTGCCGACTCAAGAGAGCATTGTATGGGCTGAAGCAAGCACCCCATGCTTGGTACACCATGATATATAGCTACTTCACTGGGTTGGGCTTCACGAAGAGTGAAGCGGATGCGAAACTGTATCACATAGTGGTGGAAGGTAAGTTATTGATCATTGTACTTTATGTAGTTGATATCATATTCACAAGTGATGAGAAGATAATCAAATATTGCAAGGAGGACCTTGCAAGAGAGTTTGAGATAAAGGACATGGGGCTCATGCATTACTTTATTGGCATGGAGGTATGACAGGGAGATGGGGAGTTGTTTGTATCTCAGGGAAAGTATGCCAACGAGATACTCAGGAGATTCTGCATGTAGAGAAGTAAACCCATGGAGACTCCTCTAGCTTGTAATTGGAGGAAGGAGGATGCTACTTCAGGGGAAGTAGTGGAAGCTACTATTTACAGGAACCTTGTGGGGTTCACTCATGTACTCGGTGAACACACAACCAGATATGTGCTATGTAGTTAACCAGCTTAGTCAAGGAATGGTTAGGCCTACCAAGCTATATTGGAAGGTGGAAAATAATGTATTGAGATACCTCAGAGGCACTACTCAGTTTGGGTTATGGTACAAATAGATAGAGGGAGTGAGGATTCAAGGCTTCACTAATGTAGATTGGGCAGAGAGTCCATCCGACAGGAAGAGCACATCAGGAGGGATATTTAGTATTGGGTCAGTGATAATTTCTTTGTACTGTAGGAAACAAATATCAGTTGCACTTAGTTCAACAGAGGAAGAGTACATGGCTACAAGTTCGGCAATATGTGGGGCTATATGAATGAGGAAGATCCTGGTTGGTTTGTTTGGCCAGAAGATGGATCCAACAATGGTTTATTATGATAATCAAAGTTCTATCAAACTCTCTGAAAATCTAAATTTTCATGATTGGTCCAAGCATATTGATATCTGTTATCATCATCTCAGAGATTGTGTATTGAGGCAGATCATGTTGTTAGATTACATTCCCACGGAGGATCAAGATGCTGACATCTTGAAAAATTCATTGTCAAGATGTAAATTTGAGTTTCACAAAGACAGGATCAAGGTAGTTCATAATCCCTTTCTTGTTGAGAGGGAGTGTTGAGAAATGGCAATAAGAAATTCAATTTTTATTTTTCGTTGAACTAAACTATGAATTAAATTTGAATTCTATTCTCATAGCAACTTAAAATAGATAAATTAAGTTTATTAAACTTACTTAACTAATGAAATTCGAGTTGGAAGTATTTTGGAAGTCATGTATATGTTCTCCCTACTTTGTAGGAGTCTAGTGTGAGTTAATTGTGAGTTGTAAAATAGAAGACTCAGTTTCATGAGTTAGTTCAGCTAAATTAGTTCTCAAACTGATTGAGAGAACTAATAGTGAGTTAACAGTCAATAGTGACACTAATGAACTCCACCAATGCTACTCTAATTAACTGAATATTTACTCATGAGAAACTCATGCATGCCGATTCTAAGAAAGACCTAGTTAAGACTAGAGTGCAGGGACAATGTACTATTTGTTTTAGATTTTTCTGATTTGCACTAATAGTGCATGCAATCAGGAACTGATCCTTGAGGGATTGCACTATTTTTAGAGGCTTTATTTCCCTTTAAATACAAGCTATCCTTCATAGGAAGTACACATTGGAATAGAGACTTGGAGAGCTTGTGAAGAGGCTAAGATTTGGTGTTGAGCTTTCTTATGAGTTGGAGATTGAATTTTTTGATTTCTCGGATTTCTCTAGAGAGAACAATCATTGTAATTTCATCTTGATTTTTCGGATTAATACAAAACAGATATCGAGGTTTTGAGCTATGACTTTCCCTGAATATTTATTGCATTATGTGCCTTATTCTCTTCCTCTATGATTATTTTTTTCTCTATGTTTATGGGATTTTGCTGTAAAGAGTAGAAGTAGATTCTTGTCTCTTACTTTAGCAAATTGCATTAGCTTGGGAATCTACAATATTTTCTATAGTCACTCCTCCCAGCCCCTCGACATGTATCACAATTGTCTAGTGACTCTTGCAAGCAAGATTGTTCATGTAGACATCGAGGTTATCGATGCCCCTATAGATTACAACGTTCTCTTTGGTTTTACTTACACTTATTCCATTTCAACCACCACGTCTGCGTTTTCCACAAGATGTGCTTCCCCCATGAAGGGAAGATCATCACTATCAGTTAGTTGACATACTGTGAACTGTCATCCTTGACCTCCCTTAAGTCCATTATCTCATCAATGTCTGACAAGTAGTTTTCCACCCCTCTCACTGGTGTTTCACCCGAAGTCTACACAGACTCCTCATTTTTGGGTGCTTTCCCTAGTCCTCCCCCTTCCATCCCTAAGTTTAGCTCTTTGAGCGTTTCCATGTTATAAGAATCACGGGTTGCTTGAAATCAATCTGGTACATCTGATCAACAACCATCTCCTCAGCATCCTGCAATTATCATCTCAGTCGAATCATCTAGGTCCACTCCCCAAGAGCTCCTTTTTTTGTGGGTTCCTCCCCTTTTTTCCCACTAGGAACTATTCTGCTAGGTCTTAATGATCCCAGAGTTGTTTTGCCAGGACAAATCCCTTTTTTATTTCCTCCTCCTGGAATCTTTTCTGTCACTGTCATGGCTTCATTGATTCTCCCAATGTGGTACATTAATCCCCCATCAAACACTCCACTTGGTCAGCTCAGACCATATCACACTTTGACCTCGGTCCAATTGGTCCCTGGACCCCTGTCACTGCTCTAATTCCATTGCAACCTCAATAGGAACCCATTCCTGTTGCGACAACATATGCACATGGGGGAAATCCAAGAAGAAGGAACCTAAGGACAAGGCTCCGCAATTACCTTCCACTCCTAAAAACCTAAAGATGACACCCCTCTGTGCTTTGTGTGAGTTTGTTGGGCATTCCACCAATAACTGCCCTGAGCTTCCTCATCTCAAACCTTTAGTTCATGAAACATTCCCTGAGGTCCAAGTTACCTTACCAGGACCAGTCAAGAAACTTACAACAATGTTTGTAAATCACCCTTGTTCCTTCTACGATCATTATAGTCACTATTCCAATTGTTTCCCTTGTCTTGATGAATTTCATGATTGCCTTCAAGCGCTTTGCAAATATGAGGCCACTCGTAGTGGATCACCTACTCCTCCACCTATGAATTTTGGTACCACAAGTACACTAGAATAGGAGGACTCTAGTCCCACCATCGTGATCCCTCCCCCGATGTCGAGATGACAAACTCCACGGTCCATATCCTTTACCTATCATCATCCTTGAGTTCCTCACAGGAAAACCTTTCTGAGGTTTCTGCACATGCTTCTATTGAACCTCCTTCATTGGAAGCCCTGGTCTCAACATCGGTAGATTTTCCATCTACTAGCTCATCATCTACCATTCCAGATGATATGTATGCGTACCTTCTTTTTCAAGATGACGCAGTAGGTACTACCACCGCATCATGTAGTCAGTCTACCTCCTGTCCGTGCATCTTCCATTCTGATGAGGACATCATGGAAGCCATGTCTACCCCTGATTACCCTTGGGATGATATGCACCATCATGTGTACTTCCTTTAGAGGAACTCATGGCAAGTTAGGCTGAGATTATTGAATCCATTTTTTGAGCACTCAGAACACAATGGTGTTCCATAAACTCCTCCCGGTAGGGATCATCATTCCTGCCTTTGCAGACTAGATCAGTCTCCTCCATCACATATGTTTACGAGTAGTATCCCATTCTTGGGGGCATGATGGTTTTATCATGGCCATCTTCTCAATTGATTAACATAAGTCTCAGCTTAGATCCCACCGAATCTAGGTATGGTTGATTATCCTCCCATTCCTTGGATAGTTTGTCCTACCAGCCTCTCCTGTCAGCCATATTCACATTGCATATCGTAGACGTTTGATACCATATATTCAAATATTCTACTCTATGTCATACCACCTTTACCACCTACTCCCCATGTTTGACTTAGTGGGTGAGGATGATTCTAGACCTCCTCTAGTAGTTCATTCCTATTTTCCTCTTCCCTTAATTCTTCACCAGGAGCCATCGTTCCAAGAAGCATTAAGGCCATCTTTAGACTAGTAAGGCCCCTTGCCTAAAAGTCGCAAATCCTGATTCCAATGGTCAGTTTGTTAGCTATGATCTCCACAAGATTTATGGTCTTCTCCTCCTCTCAAATTGGAGGGAAAATGCCCTTTTATGGGAAAACCCATAGTTTTTATGTTGCACATTGTGACATACCGTAGCTCCAATTGATGAACCGTTAGCACCATTGGAAAAATATCACCGATTACTCTAATGGGTTTGTCTCTGTTTTTGGTAATTTGACACTTCACCAGGAAGCCATTTTTTCCATGAAGCATCACTTTAACGCCTCTTAAAATCTAATTTCTTCATATGAGTCACTTGTACTTTAGGACCACTTTCCCTTAGCAATTATCGTCTCAAGTGTCGATTTTCGTCATGAGAAACCATTGTTCACTCATGTCTTCGTGGTCCCCAATGGGCCTATTTTGTGTGGCAACATCATCGAGTTACCCTTGTTCAGAGCATCCGTGAGGAGTCACCTTTGCATCCATGGAGTCTGTTCCATGTCCCATTGTATCATGTCACAATATTCCATCCACCTTTGCATAATATTCATCCTGAGTTTCCCATTTTGGCTTTCAGTCACATTGTCCACCATCCCCTCTAGAGTCGAGTCAATCGCTACTAGGTCAACCATACACTTTATGCTCTAACAAGGAGAGTTGTCTGTTTGTCCCTCAGTCACATCTTCCCCATTTTCCCTGGTGTTAACTCATCAGTAACATTACTACTTTTCCTCGTGCCTAAGTTGAGGATCCTCATTGCCTCACCTATGGTGGGGCCTATTTTATTGACATAAGCACATCTATTCTAGATGAACAACCTAGAGGGCGATGTATCTTGGTTCTAGCTTCCACTCTTGTTCAGTGCCTCAGATCAAGCAAAGGGAATCATCATTTCCCTTTGACTTGATTATTTCATGTTCGCAATTCATACACTTGATGGTCCAGTGATGTAGTAGATTGTAATAGTGATTTCTGGGTGTGTGTGAGATGTCTTAGACCTCATGAGGGGGTGGCCCTTCAGGTAGCCCCCCACATGCCTGGATAGATTCCCATTATGCTATAGCTTCAGACGTAGTTCCAAAGATTTGGTGGGTTCAGTTTCTTCTGCTTGCAACGTTCATAGCATATACATCTCCTTCACATGATCCATTCAATTTTGCAGAGCCCTTCCCTGTTCAATAGGGCTTCTTTAGTTGTTCTACCCTCCCTCCAACCCATTTTTGAGGGAAGGGCCATTATATCCGATGTACTTAGATGTTATTGTATTTAGTCCTAGTTCATGTTTTTGCTAAGCGCATTATGTATATGGGACACATTGTATTATTTTCTGGCTCATTTATGCCAGCATGTCATGTACCATTCAACATGTATTTTATTGCTCTGTTTCATGTTTCTAGGTGCATCATTATTTTTTTACTAAGTTATCTTGGTGGCTATAGGTATGCCTCCCTTGCCTCACTGAGATCTGGTACCACAACATAAAAGGAGACTTGCATTGGTCTGGCCCCCTTTGTCACTATCCTCTTTTCCTTCAGCTCCCTTGGTCTCCCTCTCTCTCTCTCTGAATTCACTTCATTGTCTAGTGATTTTGTCCTTACAACGTACTTCGGTCATACTTTTTGATCCTAACATTCATACATTGGGGGGAAATCTGTTACCACAAAAAATTGATCATCTAGCCATAATGTACTAGATTGATTGAAGTACTCGACTGTAGGGCCAATTTTACCGTAGTAAAATTGCTTTCACTATGAGAACTTACTTAATAAACAACATTTGTTAAGTCATTTATAATTAAACCCATGAAGAATAATTAAATAAATTACTATTTATTTAATTATCTTCTAAGAATAATTAATTAAACCATTGCTTAATTAATATTCCTTGTCACATTTGACCCAATTTTATAAATAAATAGATAAATCATTAATTATCTTATTTTTCTCTAGGAATAATTAATTAATCACTAATTAGTTATTATTCTTTGTCAAGTTTGACCAAATCCCTTAGGAATAATTAAATGAATCATTATTTGTTTATTATTCCTTAACCATATTTCTTGAGATGATAAATAAATCATTTATTTATTTATTATTTCTGAAATAAAAGTTTAAATACTTTTTCCCTCCTACCAAATATAATAAAATATTCCAAATGGTTAATTTTAGGATGAGGTTAATAATATTTTATTATTGCTCATTATTTGAGGATAACCTAATATTTTGTTATAAATATAAGAGTTTTCCATTCATTCTTCACTTTTGATTATTTTCATTGTTGCACTCACTGTTGCAGCTCTGATTATTATACACCATCTTCTTTTTCATTTGAATTCTCATTGAGCTCAAACATTTTGTTTGCTCGGTTTTACACATTATAGAGGAGAGAGACTCTACAAAAGCTGAAGACATTTGAGGATAGTCGAGAACCCATCCCATAGAGGGGGACTTGTAACATTATTTCTTCCCTTCACAGGTGTTGTTTAATAAAGTATATTATATATATATCTGGTTTCCATTGGATTATTGGAGTTATTTGCGCTTATTTTACTATTCCATTTTGTTGTTTAACTATGACTATGACATAGATCAGGGCTTTGGAAGGTTTTGTTTCTATCATTTGTTGCAGATCTACAATGTTTAGTAGCCATTTTTATTATTAGGGTTGTTTGTCATCCACAACCTAAAGTAGCTTCTTTTCGTACACATTCAAGAAGAATACTTATTAACACCTAAGGTATAATGACCTAGCTTTCTACTTATTACAACAATCAACTGCACAATCCCTTCACCCAGTGAGCCTCTTATTATGCATTGCACAATCCTATTGGGTAGTAGGTCCACCTCTAGGCCACTAAAAGCCTGAAATTTTCAATCCTTGGATTTTTCCCATCAATTACTGTGCATTCTGCAGTTAGAGTGGCTAGTCATGTCTCCTATGGTCACTAAAACTCCTCACTATCTAGTACCTTGTCCTTTCTTTCCTCATACTACACATTGTGCAATTTTAGTGGTTAATGAGGACATCCCTCAATCACTATGAAGCTCAACTGTAAAATCTCTTCCTCCTCTTCCTTGAGCACTGCACACTATGCATCCTTAGTCAGAAAGCTCATCACATTATCTCTTGAACTTCCCCACCAGGTAGGACCTTGGTAAGCCTTCCCTAATTATGTATTGCATAGCTTGAGAGGATAGTGTGGTCATCCACGGGTCCTTATAATCCTTACCTATGAAATTTTTATCTTGTTTCTCTCAAATATCTTGGACATTTCCCTATCAAAATAAATATGTTACATAAAAAATCCTAGGTTTAATAGGTGGTTTCGAGATTGATGTTGCCTTGTCATGAATGGACTTCATTTGCAAGTGTCATAATATCAACATGGGAGGGTTATGTTTAAGGGATGTTATCAAGGAAAGGTTACAAGGTGACACTTGTGAAGAATAAGAAAAAGAGGGATCATCGTGAAGGAAATGAAGGAGTGGACCAAGACAAAGAGGTTGCAACTCATGCTGACTTGGAAGGTTTCAACACTCATCTAGACCCTTTGGAGGGTGAAGATGAAGAACAAACAAAGATCCATCATGAAGAAGTCAAAGTCATATCATCCAAGAGAAGAGATTGGCATTGATGAAATGAAGTCTTATGTTAATGTTGCCAAGTCACGGCTTCTCAAAGTGTCATTACAAAGTCATATGTGTCAATGTATTTTGTCACATCCCTTGTGAATGTAATTATGTATTTTCTAAAAAAGAGAAAATTTAAAATGTGTGGAAACCCAAGGGTCCCACATGGAATATGAAAAGCCACTAGAAAGTTCTAAAATCATGTAGAAGCCCAAAGGTCGCATAGGAATTCAAATAGTCATAGTAGGATCTCAAGAGTCATAGGGGAGGTTAAGAGTCACATGGGAGGTGAAAGGCAACCTCATTTGTTCTAAATAAACCCTCATAACTCAAGAAAAATAACTTTGGAATTTTCACCTTGGCTTATCTATCTTGGCATATGAGAGAAGATCTTTCTTTGGAGGAGCAAGTAGTAACTTAATGTTCCACTATTGGAACTAGTGTGGAAGCATTGTAATTATGTACATTTGGAATTTCACTTAATATATGTAGCTCTTCCAGTTGGCACACTTTCATGCATATGTTGTGAATGATTATGAGACTATTCTTTCATTTTTTGTGGTTTATGTTTATGTTAACACATGCTAATAAAATTAAACTATTTCGTTGCCTTTGGTATGCATCTTGTTGAATGTGCATTGTTACTTACATTTATGATCGTTGTTATATTGTGAACTACTTTGCAAGTTAACTAATTATTCTTTCAATGCTCTTATGTGTTTCTTTTAGGATAGTACCATTAATTTTTTTTCTAGAGACTCACTCTCTCTTTCCCTTTTGTGCAAATGCCTTATATACATTGCAATTGTATGCCTCATAGTGCCAACTTACTTTTTGTTTTCAAATATTCTTTGTATAATCTCTTATGTTGATAATTTTGATTTCATACAAGGGATACCCACTCTGTTGGTGGACTTCTTGCATTGTTAACAACAAGATATAGTTTTTTTTATTCCCTTACACATGGTGAATAGGAGTCCAACTGTATACAATTTTAATTGATCTCGTTAGAAAATCCTTCTTGTAGCATACCATATATATTTTCTAGCTACACAACTCTTGCAACAATCATTTTCTTGATCACATATGGTCCCAACCAATGCATTTAGAATTTGCCCGAATGCTTCAAAATAATGTTGTCATATAGAAACATTACTTCTCTAGGATGAAACATCTTGTTTTATATTCTTCTGGCATGCAATGATTTCTCTTGATTTTTTCACCTCCTAGTGGACCCTGGCTCTTGCATAGTCTTCCTCTAACTATAATAAGTCCAACAATATCTTCCCTATTGTGATAGGTTATGTTAGTTGCATTGTTGCATTGTTGTTAGTATTGATGTTGTGTTGCAGTGTTGATGGTTGGCATTAATGTCAACCTGCTTGTAGTGCTCTCATGACGTAGATGTTTGATGGTCTACTAGAGTTGAGTTCATGTAGAGGTGGTTGGCACACTATGTCCTCATGATCCATGTAGTGGTTTGGTCATCTTGTCAATTATAAAGATGTTGTTGTTCTTAGTACTTGCAAAGGATTTCTATGTGCATGGAACAATATTTCAAGGTTGTAAGTTGAAGGTGAGCTACAATGAAGCTGCACAATGAGTTGAAGAATCCCATGTTATGATATTGTTAGAAAATTATATATTACAGAGCAATGGAACACATAAAATATTGCAGAAATATAAACACAGAAAACACATAAAACAAGAGAGACACAGATATACGTGGTTCACCCAATTTGGGCTACGTCCACAGAGAAACAACCATTCCATCCTTTTATATTATCCAGCAAACTTTAAAGAGATACAATCTACAGCAGATCCGCTGTAACACCCTCTTCGCTCTCAATCTCCTCTCTCTTCCTCACTCAGAATACAAAGATACATAGACACAATACAATTCCCTCATATATAGTGAGGGGTTGCCTTCTAGGGAAAAAAACCCTAAATTAAACATAACTTCTATCGTCAGATCATCCGCCTAATGAATGGCCCAGATTGAATAGAAATTACTAGACTTTTACAAGGCAATTTTACATCTGTTTTTAGCTTTGGGGGTGCTACCCCTGAACCTCTTTCGCGGGATCGCTGGCCATTGGATCCCCCAGCCGGGGGGATCGGCCCCCCCGAACCCCCGCATGGGGGACAAGTCCCCCCCGCACCCCCTCGTGTGGAGGGGTGTATAATCTTCCTAGGGTATACATCTGGTTGAGACCTTTGAATACATAAGATAATCAATATCCACACCCAACAATCTCCCACTTGGAGACTGATTATAGCAACTCCACCGTTGCTTCATTTGCTAGACAATGACTCCACTTTGGACTTGGTTTCTTCTCATCTTCTTCATCATACTTGAAGACTAATTGAAACTGAGCAGATTATCAGTTTCTCCCTGGTTACAACTTTTGTTAACATATCTGAAGTATTCTGGCTAGTGTGTATCTTTTCCAGCTTCAACTGTCCATCTTCCAATGTTGATCGTATGAAATGGTACTTGAGCTGTATATGCTTAGTCTTGGAATGAAATGCAGAGTTCTTTACAAGATGTATGGCACTTTAGCTGTCACTGTATAACCTACCCAACTCCTAATTCTTCCCCAATTAATCCAGAAACCTTTGTAACCAAATCATTTCTTTACTAGCCTCTGTAGCAGCAACATACTCTGCTTCTGTTGTTGAAAGTGCAACAACACTTTGGATTTTTGAAACCCAACTGACAACTATTTCACCTACAGTAAATACATATCCTGTAGTGCTCCTCCTATTATCTCTGTCACCTGCCATATCTACATCAACATATCCCTGTAGAGCAATGTTTGAACCACCAAAGCATAATGCTTGATTTGTGGTACCTCTCAAATACCTGAGAATCTACTTCACCACCATCCAATGTTATTTTCCTAGATTGTTAATGTACCTGCTTACAACTCCCACTGCATGTGCATTATTAGGCCTTGTGCATACCATTGTACACATTAAGCTTCCAACTGTTGATGCATATCGAACTTTAGACATATGAGCCATTTCTTCCTAAGTCTTGGGACACGCCTCCTTACTTAATTTGAAATGGCTAGCCAAAGGTATACTACCTGGCTTTGCATTCTGCATATTAAACCTTTTCAACACCTTTTCTATGTATTCACTTTGAGACAATGTTAATTTGCGATTCTTCCTGTCTCTAGTTATTCTCATACCAAGGATTTGTTTTGCAGCACCCAAATCCTTCATTGCAAATGAGTTTGCCAATTTCCTTTTGAGCACATTTATTTCTTGCATGTTAGAACCTGCAACAAGCATGTCATCTACATATAATAACAATATAATATAGTTTCCATCATTTTGCCTTTTGAGATAAACACAATGATCAGAGTGACACCTAGTATAATCTTGTTCAGACATAAACTTGTCAAAGTTTAGAGACCACTGCGTTGGAGCCTGTTTTAAGCCATACAAGCTCTTCTTCAACCTGCACACTAGTTTCTCCTTCCCTTTTACCTCATATCCTTGTGGTTGTTGCATATATATCTCTTCCTCCAAATCCCCATGGAGAAAGGTTGTCTTTACATCTAACTGCTCAAGATGCAAATCTTTAGCTGCTACTAGACTTAGAATAGTTCTAATTGAAGTAATTTTCACAACAGGAGAAAATATCTCATCAAAGTCTATACCCTTTTTCTACCTCCATCTTCTTCCTTCAACTTGTAAACCCATTTATTCTGCAATGTTGTTTTACCTGCAGGCAACCTGACTAAGTCCCAAGTTTGGTTATGTGCTAAGGAGTCCATCTCTTCTTTCATGGCTTGCTCCCACTTCTTCTTGGTTTCTACCTGCACTACTTCTTCATAACATTCTGGTTCACCAGAATCAGTCAACAATACATAATATAATGAAGGAGAGTATCATTCAAGGGGTCTACTCATCCTGGTAGATCTTCTAACACCACTTTCAAGTGTTTGAAGTGCTTGTTGATGTTGTGGTTGTTGTTCTGGCTGTTGATCATTATGATTTTTAGCCACCATCACCTTTTCTGTGATCTCATCAAGCACTATGTATTCTTAGTTTTCTTTTTCTTGTTTCTTTTCCTACAGCTGATCCTTATACAAAACCTTTTCATTGAATATGAAATCTATGCTCCTAATTATTTTGTATTTTTCATAATCGTAAAAGCGATAACCAAAATCATTAACACCATATCCAATAAAGGTATATTTCTTTGATTTTGCCTCAAGCTTTGTTCTATTTTCTTTGTTAATGTGGACAAAGGCTTCACAACCAAAAGTATTTAAAAAAGAGTAGTTTACCTTTTTACCTGTCCATGTCTCCTCTGGAATACCACCATCAAAGGAACTTGAAGGCCCTTTGTTTATTAGATAAACAACAGTATCTACAACATCTGCCCAAAATTTTAAAGGTAATCCTACATGCAATCTCATGCACCTTGCACGCTCCATGATTGTCCTGTTCATCCTTTTTGACACGCCATTTTCTTGCGGTGTTCCTAGAATTGTCTTCTCTCTACGAATTCCATTCTCTGAACAGTACCTATCAAACTCTTTGCTGCAATATTCACCTCCATTATCTGATCTGAGACACTTCAACCTTTTTCCTCTCTCATTTTCAACCAAAGCTTTCCATTTCTTGAAAGTATCAAATACATCAGATTTATTTCGAATACAATAAATCCATGTTTTTCTGGTTGCATCATTAATAAAAGTAACATAATAATGAGAGCCACCAAGAGATGATACCTGAGCAGGTCCCCATACATCTATATGCACAAGCTCTAATTTTTTGCTCTTCTTTTCTTTCCCAACTCTAAGGAATATGACTCTCTTATGTTTTCCATAAACATAATTCTCACAGAATTTTAAATCAACATGCTTCAAACCTGGCAACAAATTTCTTGAGTGAAGAATCTGCATCCCCTTCTCACTCATGTGCCCAAGCCTATGATGCCACAATGCCATATCTTCTCTTGTAGAGGTTAGAGCATTAACATAATTAAAAATACCATTGCATAAATACAATGTACCAACCTTTCCTCCTTTCGCTATTACCAAGGATCCTTTAGTGACCTTCCAGGTTTTATCTGTGAAAGTAGTTACGCAACCTTCACCTCTCAACTGCCCTGTTGAAATCAGATTTTTCTTCAAATCTGGGACATGCCTTACCTCCTTCAATAGCCATTGATTTCCATTTTGCTATTTTATGAAAAATGTACCCATTCCAACGATTTTACATGGTTTATCATCACCCAATCGAACCCATCCAAAATCTCCTTGAACATAATCATGAAAATGTTTCTCATCAGGTGTGGCATGGAATGAGGCCCCTGAATCTACCACCCATGCATCAATAATATTTTCTAATGAAAGAATCAAAGCATCTTGGAACACATCACCTATTACATTCACTTCATGATTAGTTTCTTGCTGCGCGTCTCCTTCCTTTCCCTTCCGAGACTTGCAGTCTTTCTTCAGGTGTCCTTTCTTCCTGCATTTCTAGCACACTATCCCTGATCTAGACTTGGATCTGCCTTTTCTTGACTTACTGCGATATCTTGGGCTCTTTCCTCTTTCCATTTTTCTTCCCCTAGTCTCTGCAGTTAAAGCATTACCTGATGTCTCACCAGAGCTTTTCCGTCGCCTTTCCTTGCTAAGGATTGCACCGACAACATCATCAAACTTTAAAGTACTAGATCCAGAGGCAGAGTTACTAATGGCCATAACTAAACCATTCCAACTTTCTAGCAATGAGCACAAAAATAACAGATCCCTAACTTCATCATCAAAATTTACCCCTACAGAACTTAACTAACTTGTAACTGTATTAAAATCATTTAAATGATTAGCAACAAATCCACCTTTTGACATCTTCATATTAAATAAACGCTTCATAAGAAATACCTTATTTGAGGCCGAGGGTTTTTCATATAGTTTGGCCAATGTCGACATTAAACCCTCTGTTGTCGTAAATCCTTTGAGACATTAAACGCTACCGACGCCGCTAGGCACAGCCATATTGTTCCAAGTGCCTTTCTATCGAGAATATTCCATTTTGTGTCTGTCATACTCGTCTGCTTCTTTGTCTTTCCGCTTAATGGTAGGTACAGATCTCTCTGATACAGATAGTCTTCCATCTACATCTTCCACAGCTAGTAGTTTTGGCTGTTAAATTTTTCGACCCTAAACCTACCATCTTCCACCATTGCTCCCACTCGAACCAGGAACCCTTCTCTCCTACGAGTTTATCAGCCAAATAGACCTTCGGCTCTGATACCAGTTGTTAGAAAATTATATATTACAAAGCAATGGAACACATAAAATATTGCAGAAATATAAACACAGAAAACACATAAAACAAGAGAGACATAGATATACGTGGTTCACCCAATTTGGGCTATGTCCACGGAGAAACAACCAGTCCTTCCTTTTATATTATCCAGCAAACTTTAAAGAGATACAACCTACAACAGATCCGCTGTAACACCCTCTTCGTTCTCAATCTCCTCTCTCTTCCTCACTCAGAATACAGAGATACATAGACGCAATACAATTCCCTCATATATAGTGAGGGGTTGCCTTCTAGGGAAAAAAACCCTAAATTAAACATAACTTCTACCGTCAGATCATCCGCCTAATGAACGGCCCAGATTGACTAGAAATTACTAGACTTTTACAAGGCAATTTTACATCTGTTTTTAGCTTCGGGGGCGCTGCCCCCGAACCTCCGTCGGGGGACCGCTGGCCCCCCCGAACCCCCGCAGGGGGCGACGAGTCCCCCCCGCACCCCTCGGCGTGGAGGGGTGTACAATCTTCCTGGGGTATACATCCGGCTAAGACCTTTGAATACAAAAGATAATCAGGCTCCACACCCAACATAGATGTCTAGTTAGAGAAGGTTCGTTGAGGTGAACTATTGTTGCTAAGGTGTTTTTGAGACTTGTCATGGTTTGAACAGATCTTACTGATGATGATTAAACACTAGAAGAAGATTGGGAAGGTTCCAAGCAAGAAAACATTGAGTTTTCCCATCCTCTACCCCAACCACACTAAAGAAGCCTTATGTATGTGGTTGGAGGGCTCCAAGTTGATTTTATGGGCATTGTTTTCCTTGCAATAATTTTGGACATTGAGCTATAGAATGTAAATACCTTTCCAGAAAACAAATATTGTTGGATAACCATTGTTTCAAGAGTGGAAATCATGGCCACAAAGCACTAGATTGCATATATGACATGATCAAGCTTGCTAAAAATAAAAATAAAATAAAATTACAAAAAGTGAAAATAAAATAGAAATAACCAAAAATAATGAAATAAAAATAACCCTATAAAAATAAAACAATAATAGAAACCAAAAGGCCCATGGTATTCATGCCCAGTGTAGCCTATTTAAATGGAGAAATTAAACCAACATAGTTCCATCTTGACTCCCCATCTACCAAGTTTTCAAAGGGATCAAATCTCTTTGATATGAAAAAATATTAATCTAAAAATAAAATTAAATAAAAAGTTAATGTAATGTAATCCAAATAAAGTAAAAAAAAATAAACATTTTATTAAAATAACCCTATTAAAAATAATAATAAAAATAAAAATGGCCCATGAGCCAATAACCATTGTATTGAGAATCCATCGTATTAACCCATGGTATTTATGTGGAATGTGGCCAATTTAAACTGCCCTAGATCCATCTTAACTCAGGGTCATATGGATCAAATATCATTTTGATCCCTCTATATACACTTGGTAGATTCAAAGTTAAGATGGATCTAGATTGATTAATTTATTTTGATGACATCAAAATGTTAAACAAAAACATTGTATCTCCACCTCCACCATATTGATTTGGAGAATTTTATATTTTATATTTAGTTTATTTAATTTATTTATTTTTAAATAGTCAAAATGTTCAATAAGATATTACATCTTTGTCATAATGAACTCCAAAATATTTCTAAAAAATTAAATAAAATAAATAATAAAATACATATCATATTTAATTATATAAAAAATTAAATTAATTTAATTTAATTTATTTTTATATCATTTTCATATAAAATAAACGTAATTTAAATAAAAACAAACATTACCATAATTCATAATTAAAATAATAATAATAATAATTAAAATATAAAAATATTTATTAATTAAATAAAAAATATAAGTGTCCCACGTTTGAAGAAGGAAAAAAAACCACGAAAGATATTGGTATATATTGAAATTTTAGAGTAGCAATGTTGAACCGTTGAATTAGTAAATAAATGCGGATGAGCTTTAATGTTCTATTTTACCGTTTGCTTCGAGAGTTGATTTTTACCAACGCAACATAAATTGTTACGTTAATGCTAGTTATAAGTGACCAAAAATTTTGAACGCAAAACCAAATGCATTTCAGGAAGAACATCAGGTTAGTTTTATATATATATATAAAATAAATTTAACCATAAAAGGAAATTTAAAATAATTAATAATAACAAAATTCTTGTAAGTGGCCAAAAAAAAATTTTGAACCCAAAACCAAATGCATATCCATACATCAGTAAGTATGTATATATATATAAATATATATAATATATATATATATATATAACCATAAAAAAAAATTTGAACCCAAAATCAAATGCATATCCATACATCAGCATATATATATATATATATATAAAAAGTGAAGTTTAAAATAATTAATAATAACAAAATTATTAATAAATTAAAATTGGAGAAAAAAATACCTTTCCAAAAAAATAAAAAAATACCTTTCCAAAAAAATAAAAAAATATGGGTGAAATAGACTAATATGAATGTAAAAAGTAACATATCAAATAATTAAAAATAACAAAATCTTTAATAAATTAGCATGTGAGAAAAATATAGTAAACGCAATTAAAATTTTATAATTACAACTAGTAATGACTAAAGGAGTGAAATTTAACTATAAAATATAACATATAAATAACTAGAAATTTCCCTAAAGGTGAAAAGATACATCGAAGAAATTGAACATGCTTATGATCTTACTGTAAGAATGTTGCACCAAAGGAAACATAACAACCTAAAGTGTCACGCCCCTACACCTGCGGTAGTCTTTCAACCCCTTATAGCGAGGTGCGGCACTACCAATCGTTTTCTTTTCACCAATACTTACGATTGTAGACTACGCCTAACATTCCATACTTAGTTTTATTTTCGTTACCAAGTATTATGTTTCCTTTATACAAGTGAAAGCCCATAACATTCACATAAACAACATTATACAAGAGAAATGCACAACAATATAAAGGGAGGGGCAACTCCCTGCAATATGAGTATGCCCGAATCAATATATTATACAATCTTCACTTTTACAAAGCTTTACAAGTTAAATCTTGGGAAACCCCAAATTTACACTTAGCCAATTTTCAACTTCGGCAAACTCAGTTGCCCAGCTCGTCGGCGCCTCTGCACGGTCGCCGCACGACTCACCAACCCTTCGTTCACCTCGTCGCACAATCGTGTTGTTTGCCCAACTTGGGCGTGCCTCCAAGTCGCCACACACGGGCGCCTCTGCACGAGTTGCACCTCTGTTCACAATCTCAACACTTCACCAAAAGTCACACCGTGCACACTTGCACGACGGGTCGGCGCTCACTCGAGTCACCCAAGAACCTGTGCCAAGTCGTCGCACAAACTAGGCGCCCACGCCTTCGTTTCACCGTCGGGCACTCCTACACATCACCGGGCGCCACACCCGTGCACGCCTCACTCCAACCGGTGGGCGACCTCCACCCGCGCCCTTCACCCAAACCAAGAAACACGCTACCTTCGTGCGGCCTCGCCCAAGAACGGGCGCATCACCCAAGTTCTGCGCCTTTACCTCTTGCTGCGTCCACCTCTTAGATCTGCGCCTTCTTCACATGTTGAGCGAAGTCATTGTTGTGTTGAGCGATGATGCGATGGTTGAATGAGCTCCAACGCACCTCCAATATATATGAGCGGCAGGCAAGGTCGTGGCTACCCAGCCGACCTGCCCACGCCCTCAACCTTCATCACAAATGCTTCAAAACTCAAGTCGTCCTTCCCTCAAAAGCTCCCAAGTAAGGTTGGTCTTACTTTGTTCGCTGGTTGGCCCGTGGGTGTTCCATTACACTCCCATGCATATATAAATTGTTCACCCAACCTTCCAGAAACTCATAACACCTTCTCATGCTTATGTTGAGTTCGCACTTCAGCCGTAATGCACGCATAAGGACTGCAGGTCCTTACATCCTCCTCCACCTGAAGTCATTATCATCCTCAACAACATACCATCCTAGTAGCCATCCACCAAGATCATCAATATCTATCTCATCCAAGATGCCAACTCCTCCACATACTGCAAACATCTCTACATCATATGTAGAACCACTGTCTCCATCATGTCTCGTCCCGGCAACCATTTGTCACCAAGATCACCATACCAAGGTACACACCCCATCGGTATGTCATACATCGGAAATCATCTCAATCCATGATCATCAACTATCTCGTCGCAATCTCCACATAGGCTGGCCCCTCCATCTCAAGCTACATGCTTCCTGCAACTTCTCATGTCGACCTCATCATGTGTCGTCCTCGTGTGAACTGCTGCCATGGTACTCCAACAATGCTAACACATCTCTGCACACTGCATGCCCCCATGTTTGAACTAGTTGGGTAGCTAATCCAACTGTCACGCTCAAACCATGAGAATGTACGTCCTCATGTCACCATCAGTCGTTTCTCAGAACATCCTGTCACATCATCAACTCGATCGAGAATCCATCTCCATACAAGTGTAAGCCATGTCCAGGTCCATGAAGTAGTCCTCATCTCATCTGCAACATGCTGTCCATGATGTCTGGTACTAATGTGCTGCATGAAATCAGCCACATCTACCCCACCATCATTATCCATATGTGTGCCTCCTCAATATGAAGAGACCATCTCATCATCCCAACTCTCGATGTGCCACATCCAGGTCCATGAAGTAATCTCCATCATATCTGCAATGTGCCATCCCTCAAGTCTACCATAGAAACAAGTATACACCTGTCTCATCTATCCATGTGCTGCCCATGATCATAGATCAATCAGCTCCCCATGTGTCAAAGGTAGTTGAGTCTCGGCTCAACCCATGCCCAAGTGTTGCCACCAAGGCATCATCATCGTTGTAACTCCATCACTCCAAAGTGTCTCATATCGATCCTCCACATCAAGTCACTCTTCCAAGCCATTCCCATACATGTACTTGGAAGTATGCATCCCATTCTGCATCAAAATCTCTGACCTTGGCTCCTCAATGCACCAGATCCTCTAAGTCCACCATATATGAAGTCCCCAAAAGTCATAACAATCTCATGTCATCATGAGCTCCATGAGTCATCTCCAACCAACACTCAGCAAGCATACAAGTCTCGGCCCAAAGGTCTCTGCAAGATGCCTCAGCTCTCCATGTAGTAGGAATGCTCCATAGTTTGCTCACAACTCCATCCAAGTCCATGGCCTTATTGTACAAGAGTGCACAACCTCTCCATCAACTCATAAGTAAAACATCTCCAGCAAATCCACTTGCACAACATCCCTACCTTGGCACTCCTCATTGGATGCCCATAAGTGACACCTCCACAAGTGATCCTGCATCATGTCCCTGCATAGACTGCCATGCTCCATGCCTCCAACCTGATGTCCATGACTACGTTGCCCATGTAGTCCACCCAAGTAGACCCATCACAACAATCGGTCATCCTCATCCAAGTCTGCAATCTTCGGTCTAGTGAACTCGGTCACCCAACCATATCATCATCATCACAAGTCCCTTCCATCATAGCTCCCCCACTGAAGGTTCCACCAAGACTATCTCTTGGTCTCGGCCATGAGAAGTCCACCCAAGCATCATCATACCTCAAGTGTGTGCCCTTCAACATGTCCATGAGTCATGCCGGGCACTTAGCCAATTCTCCATATGGCTAAAGCATGACCCAATCCTCCGCAATGATCATCATGTTCCTCCCTTGTCACGGGCCTTTGTACCTTCTATCATAAGGTCACAAACAACCCCAACAAGTCCTGCAATAGTCAACAATCCTTGCTTCTCCATACAAGGTCTCATCATAGACATCCATGGTAAGATGCTCCCCAGCATTGGCAAACTGACTTTGCCCTTCCCTACATACGATCCATCTACCAAATGCTCAAGTGAAACACAAGTATCAATAGTACTTACATCATCATCATGAGGCTCCTCCATGTGAGTATCCTCATCCATCCATGTCTGCAAACTACACGATCGTGGTCCAACTTGATCAATCTCAACTTCATCCTCCATCATGGTCACATCTGCAACATCCTTGGTCATCACGTCTTCCTCTTCCTTGTCCGCGCAATCTGCAACTTCATCTTTCTCCATTGTCCAACCAAGTTGAAGAAGTTCGTATTCAACATTCCTTTCCAAGACTTCAAGTTCCTTTCGAATCCGGGGATTCTCTTCTTTCATCCGCTTCAACCTGTATAAGGTAAGCAAGAGCTTCCCTTCGCATTCTTCCAAACATGCCATGTCTTGTGATTCAGGTTGGCCCAAGCACTAAGCTTCTCCTCTGCTAAACCTGTTTCACCATTCACCAACTTCACCAAGTTCCCTGCAACCATGAACCAACCCTTGTTCCACTTGTATGTGAAACCAACTTCCTTCACCTGCAAGTACCTGCTTCCACTGTCATCAATTGTCAAGCTTCTTCAACCCTGAATCAGCTTTAATACCATCTGTTACGAAGTGCAGATCAGCAACTTCAATCTTCAACACCATCTCCAACTGAGCTCTGATACCACTTGTCACGCCCCTACACCTGCGGTAGTCTTTCAACCGCTTATAGCGAGGTGCGGCACTACCAATCGTTTTCTTTTCACCAATACTAACTATTGTAGACTACGCCTAAAATTCCATAGTTTTATTTTCGTTACCAAGTATTATTATGTTTCCTTTATACAAGTGAAAGCCCATAACATTCACATAAACAACATTATACAAGAGAAATGCACAACAGTATAAAGGGAGGGGCAACTCCCTGCAATATGAGTCTGCCTGAATCAATATATTATACAATCTTCACTTTTACAAAGCTTTACAAGTTAAATCTTGGGAAACCCCAAATTTACACTTAGCCAATTTTCAACTTTGGCAAAGTCAGTTGCCCAGCTCGTCGGCGCCTCCGCACGGTCGCCGCACGACTCACCAACCCTTCGTTCACCTCGTCGCACGATCGTGTTGTTTTCCCAACTTGGGCGCGCCTCCAAGTTGCCACACACGGGCGCCTCTACATGAGTCGCACTCCTTTCACAATCTCAACACTTCACCAAAAGTCACACCATGCACACTTGCACGATGGGTGGGCGCTCACCCAAGTCACCCAAGAACCCATGCCAAGTCATCGCACAAACTGGGTTCCCACGCCTTTGTTTCACCATCAGGCGCTCCTACACATCACCCCGTGCCACACCCGTGCATGCCTCACTCCAACTGGCGGGCAACCTCCACCTGCGCCCTTCACCCAAACCAAGAAACACGCTACCTTCGTGCGGCCTCGCCCAAGAACGGGCGCATCACCCAAGTTTTGCTCCTTTACCTATTGCTCCGTCCACCTCTTAGATCTGCGGCTTCTTCATATGTTGAGCGATGATGCGATGGTTGAATGAGCTCCAATGCACCTCCAATATATATGAGCGGCAGGCAAGGTCGTGGCTGCCCAGCCGACCTGCCCACGCCCTCAACCTTCATCGCAAATGCTTCAAAACTCAAGTTGGCCTTCCCTCAAACGCTCCCAAGTAAGGTCAGCCTTACTTTGTTCGCTGGTCGGCCCGTGGGTGTTCCATTACGCTCCCACGCATATATAAATCGTTCACCCAACCTTCCACGCACTCATAACACCTTCGCAAATTTTATGTTGAGCTCGCACTTCAAGCCGGAGCGCATGCATAAGGACTGCAGGTCCTTACATAAAGGGTGGAGGATGGAGGGGAGGAAATCTGTTCAAGCTTGCAATAGTCTCACACTTTTGGTGATGCTTGTCTCACAAATGTTGTTGGAACCACTTGGCTAAATCACTCCTTTCTAATGATACCACTATGTCAAAATCCTATATACATATTATATCCAAGCTATAACATGCAAGGTAATGATGAGAAGCACAAAAAATGTAATTGTCCACAAGAAATGACTAAAGCGAGCGTGTGCTGATAATGGGATTAAATAAAGAGCATCTTTCACTCAGTTAGATTCCACCATATTATGTAATCAACATAAACAATGGGGTTTGTTTCAGATTTTAGCTATCTCCTTTTAAAAATTTTAAATTAATTTGGAGCCATTTTTATCTAGCCATTAATTCTATTTTTAAATTTAAATTTAAGTTTTATGTTGCAAAGATTTGTTGGAATTGCAAATTTATGTGGTGTAGTTTACACAATACAAGTGTCCAATTAAAATTTCAAGGCATTGTATCCACTTATGCATTCAAAAATACAATTTTAAAAATGGAACGTTACACATGCTATATGCACATATAGAACCAATATAGATCCATTTTCAATAGGATTAAACTTCTTGAGTCCCATATTTTGTTTTCAAGTTTTGCATTCTAAAATAGGTCCCCTAGGCCATCCTTAGCCTTGTGGATGTTAAAATTTTCTTTATTTCTTTCTCATCTTTCTAGAATTAATTATCGTTTCCTTTCCAAACCTCGTGTCCCAAATAATGAGTGACCATGTAAGTTAACCGTAGTTAAGAAGTATTTATGTCAAGGATAGCCATTCGTGAACAAAAATTACCCAATAACCTCTTAGGTTGAACACGATTTAACGTATGACTTTATCATAAACAGTTAAAATGTTATCTTAAGAATCGAGAGAGAATGAATGACCATGTAAGTTAACCATAGTTAAGAATTCTTTATGTCAAGGATGGTCATTCTTGAACAAAAAATAGTCAATAATGTCACGATTTAAGGCGAGACTTTATCATAAATAGTTAAAGCGTTATATTAAGAATCCCCAAAAAATTAATTTCGATAATAACTTGACCAAAAATTTAGATATTTTCTTGTTATATAAAAAAATGGTTAAGTTATAACCTAGATGTAAATTAGTTGAAAAGAATTAAAATTAAACCCATTCAATTTTTCAATTAAACAAATAATATAATTCTACTTAAAAAAATCTCTTAAACACGAAAATGAAATCTTTAAAATACATAATTTAATGTAAATATTATCATATTTATTAATAAGCTAGCATCGAGAATAGTATAAAACCCCATGCCGAAAATGGATTATTTAAATCAAATTTAATTTAAGGTGTGGGTTCCCCACTACATCATATTATCATAGATTTTGAACATCAAGCTCCACAACCACATCCTAAAAATGAATATATATATATATATATATATATATATATATGATAATTTTTATTTATAAATAAATATTGGACTGCACATTATACCTATGAGAATAAATATTGGACTGCACATTATACCTATGAGAATCAATTTATGTAAAACCCTTGTACTTTCTAATTCCAACATATTTTAATAAAATACAAACTCTTTTTTTGTAAAAGTTTTTATAACTTTGATATTTGATGTTTATTTATATTTTATTTTCAATATCATATTATAGTGATCCATATTTTTTATTTTTTTTAATTTTGTAGCAATTTAAATATGTGATATAATTTTAAAAAATAAAGTTATCAAGTTTTTATTAATATAAAGATTTAAATGTGATTTTTTTAAAATAATGCAAATTAAAAATGAATTCGATTAACTATAAATTTTTTATAAATAAATTAAAAAGTAACTCTATTTAAAAGGAAATTGTAATATATTTTTTAAATGCAAATATTTAGTTTAAATTAAAGGGAATTATTTAATTGATGTGATAATTTTTAGATCACTTGAATGTTGACATTGTGAATAATTTTGTGATTATGCTCTATTTTTCTTAATAATGAGTGACTAAACATTTTCCTCATTTTTTAATTTGAAACAATATGTAAACACTCCTTAGTCTTGATTTGAAGGATTACCTACTAAGTATATGATATGTGTTTATAGTTTGGAAATTTACTAGATTATTGAATTGTTTATATATATATATATATATATATATATATATATATATATATATATATATAACAAGGGTTAAGAATATGTGTTTTTTTGGTAAAATGTTATAGGTTTAAATTCAGTGTAGATTAATGTTAAAAACAGAAGAATCAAATTAATTGTATTAAACTTGGGTAGCTCACAGGTGTGGAACACCACTTGGATACTGCCTCTATAGAACATGCTCTGCCCTTACAATCATTACATGAGAAATATATAATTCACACACAATTAGGGAAGTTGAAACAACACCCTAGAAATCAGGAACAAACTCCTAATCTAAGGTTCGGTTGAATCGTCACTCTATTAATACATTTCATCATTAATCTCAACACTCCCTCTTAATGGAGAAATGGATTCACACATATGCCTAACACTTCCCTGAACAATTCAAACTTGATTCTACCAAGAGGTTTGGTAAAAATATCAACAACATTGTCACAACTATTACAATACTTAATATGGATTTCTTTTGACTGAACTTTCTCCCTGACAAAATGAAATTGTGTATCAATATGCTTTGTGTTCTTATGAAATACTGGATTATTTGCAAGTTTGATGGAGCTCTGGTTGTCACATTTGATCACTATTGCAACCTTCTATTCTTCTCTAGCATTAAGGAGAAGTCTCCTCAACCAAAATGCTTCACATGTTGCTGCACACATAGCTTGATATTCAGCTTCTGCAGAAGACAAGGATACTATGCTCTAGTTTGTTCTGCTCCATGTAATGACCCTGGATCCAATGCTAAATGCATAGCCTATTATGGATCGTTTTTCATCTACATTTCCAGCCTAATCAGAGTCTGAAAAACCTATCAATTTAACATCACATGAATCAGTATAAACAATACCAAAATCTAAGGTTCCCTGGAGATACCTTAAAACACATTTTGCTGCAACCCAATGGCTCTCAAGGGGCTTTGACATAAATTGGCTCAATGCACTGACTGCATAAGCCAAATTTGGCCTAGTTGTAGTCAAGTAGATTAAACTCCCAACCAGCGGTCTATACAAGGTCACATCTATCTCCTTATATCCATCATCATTCTAAAGTTTTATATTCTGTTGTAAAGGTACTACTGTAGCTTTGCACTAATCCATTCTGAACTTTTCCAGTAAGCTCATGACATGCTTACTCTGTCACCAAAAAGTTTGTCCATAATCCCTCCAAACTTCTAGACCCAAATAGTAATGTAGCTCTCCAAGGTTTTTCATCTCAAAGACTTGTGACATTTTCTCCTTGATTTCTTTAATGAGATTATCAGCATTCCTTGTAATGATTAGATCATTTACATATAAAGAAATCAAAACAATCCTTCCCTCTTTATCAAACATGGTATAAAGATTAGGGTCATTTTTACTTCTTTTATAACTATGTTGCAGGAAAAATGAATCAATTTTGTCATACCATGACTTGGGTGCATGTTTTAGTCCATACAATGCTTTCTTTAACCTGTAGACTAAATGTTCTTTACCCTGTTTGACAAACCCCTCAGGTTTCACTAAGTAGACTTCTTCTTCTAAGTCCTCATTTAAAAAGGCCGATTTAACATCTAGCTGGTGAATCATCCAATGGTGTTTGGTAGCTAAAGAAATTATCATTATGATTGGGTTTAGTTTAGCTACAGGGGAAAATGTTTCATCAATCTATGCCTTCTTGCTGCGAATACCCCTTTGCAACCAGCCTAGCTTTATATTTATCTATGCTCCCATCTGCTTTAAATTTAGGCTTATACAACCATTTGCATCCTATGGGTTGTTTGCCTTCAAGTAGTTTAACTAAATCCTAAGTTTTTTTGAGGATTGACTCATATTCCTCTTCCATAGAAGCCCTCCATTCACTATATTGACTGGCTTCTTTATAACTAGAGGGTCCAAAAACACTCATCATACTAGTTATAAAAGCATTTTCCCTATATCTTTCTCACAACTAAACATTCCTACCTGATCTCCTGAGTGGTGGGGTAGCTTCAAACCTTGTCTGATCATCCTTTTGTGGACTTGGCTTGACAACTACATCATCTTCTTCCCCTTCCTACTGCTGCTGCTCATTGTTGTCACCTGATTCATCACTTCCTTCTTCCACCAACAAGGGCACGTGCCATTCTTCATTAGAACTCTCATGGATTCCATCCTTAACTTGCTCATGAAACACTACAACTCTGCTCACAAAAAAATTATGAGTAGAGGGAATTATGTATAATACCCAAAAAAAAAACATTTGATGGCCTTTGAATCCAGTTTCTTTCTATCTTCCTTTGGAACATGAGCAAAGGCTTTAGAACTAAAAACTCTCAAATGGTTAACTGCAGGCTTATAGCCAAATACAACTTCAAAAGGAGTTTTGAAATCTAAAATTCTTGTTGGACTCATATTCTTTAGATATATTGTAGTATTAATTGCTTCAGCCCAAAAACCATTAGAAATATTCTTACTTTTTAACATACTGTGAGCACACTCTAGAAGGGTTTTATTCTTCCTCTCCACAACCCCGTTCTATTGAGGAGTGTGGGGTACTGTAAAATGTTGCTGTATCCCATGATCTTTGCAATACTTGAGGACACAAGCTTTCTTGTACTCACCCCCTTGATATGAGCAGAGAATCCTGATGCATTTACCTGTCTGCTTTTCAACAAAAATTCTGAACTCCTTGAAGTATTCAAAAGTGTGGCTCTTCTTCCTGAGGAAATACATACAAGTAAATATAGTACAGTAATTAATAAATGGTAAAACATAGTATACACCACCTAATGACCTTCTCTACATAGGCCCACATACATCTGTGTGTACCAGCTCGAGTATATCTCTCCTCCTTCTATCAACATTCACAGGAAATTCGTCTCTGTCCATCTTTCCAAGTGAACATGCATCACAATCAATATGGATAGGCTTTAAAGCAGGATGACCTTCGACCATACCTCTTTTCTGTAATAATAGCAGATCATTGAAGTTAATATGGCCGAACCTATGATTCCACAAGCCCACTGTAGTCATGGCAGATGATGTCAATGCCTGATATGGTGCACTTTTGACATTTAGCTTGTACAATCCTCCCAAATGAATACCTGATGCAATAGGCTTCATATGATCCAACAGGTCTTTAATAACACAAAATGATTTATAGAATTCTACCTTGAGATTATGATCAGTTATCATATAAATAGAGATCATATTCTTTTTGATCCCGGGTACTTACATTACATTATGAATATGTCTAATATTTCCATCAGGCAAAACAATAAGATTATTACCATAACCTTCGATTTGGTACCCTCTATCATCGCCAAGATAGATTTTTTCTCCACTGTTGGTCTCTTTGAAGTCTTCAAACCACTATTTGTTCCCTGTCATGTGGGTGGATGCACATGAATCCACAAGCTAGGTATTTGCTTCATCATCCTTAGCCAAAAACGCAGTCAGATACCAACAGTCTGAGGTTCTGACTTTATTCCTCATTAGCAAAATGACATGCATGTTTTTTATGTCTCTACTGGCCTTCATCAGACTTCTTCTTCATGCAATATCTAGCTATATGGCTGGTTCTACCACAATAAAAAAAATTGGTCACAAATTCATTTCTATTGAAAGACGTACCTTGAGGTGGGGGCATCTTTCTATGTGGGGCTTCACTGCTCTTCTGTGCTGCATTTGGATTTCCTCTAAAAGGCTTCTTCTTCGCCATTAAGGCCAGATTTGAACTCTTAGGTGTATGAGTCAGTCGCATTTCCTCCTCTTGCATGAGGATCCCTGACAATTCTTCAAACACTGGAGATTTTTCTCTTGTATTCAAGCTAGTGATGAACATCTGATACTCATCATTCACACCATTCATGGTAATCATGACCAAATATGTATCTGACACAACTTCACCGGTGTCACCCAGCTTGTTATTGGGTTCCTTGATCCACAAAATAAATTCTACAACTATCTCATTCTCCTCCATCTTGATGGAGAGAATCTTTCTCTTCAAGAACAACAATCGATTGGTGTTCTTGATCTCATAGAGATCCTTGAGCATCTTACAAATTTCTAGTGTAGACTTGCAATCACAAATATGGGGAATAATGCAATCTCTAATAAAATAATTTAGGAGCATTCTCGCCTTAGTCTTCCACTTATCCCAGTCTTGGATTGTTGCTGTTGTTCCTCCTGCAAGCACGTTCGGCTTCACCTCATCATTATTCACAATTGGCCATGCATTGTGGGCCTCAAGCAGGGTTTGCAACTTAAATTTCCAATTAAAATAATTAGATCCATCCAGCTTGTTATTCTCATTGAGGTATGCTTCTGCTAACTGATTATTCATCTTGAATAAAAAAAAACTTCAACCCCAACAACTTAAAAAAAACAACCCCAAATATTAAAAAATACTGCAAATGCCAGATCCTTTCTTTCAATGAAAACTTCAATTAAAACTGAGCCCATATCCTTTTTTAAAAGATCACTCCAAATTCCTTAATTTTTTTTTCCCCTTTTATCAAATAATGTGCCCCCTTTTTTAATTAAAGAATTAAATTAAAAATCTAGCTGGTGAATGACATCCAGCGGAAGTGGTGCACAACTTCCACCACTTGGCTTAGCTGCTTTCCCGAGCTGATGTTGCTCGTATCATTTTTACCCTCCACACCAATGAGATCAGTGCAGTGGATCTCGCAACGCTCAACTTGTTCGCCACATCGAAAGTCTATGAGAACTCCAAAATAGGAAGGCTCGCATCGAGGCAAGCCAGATAGATTCCGAACACAATTTTGCATCAAACGTGAAACATTGCAGAAGATCATGCAAATCTACACATCTACCCTTCTCGCTTTCCTCATCTAGAATCGACAGGAGTCGATATGTGACTTCCTCTACAACTCGTAGAACTGTTAAAATCACTGTGTGACCTCCTCCACAGAGCACAAAAACAACAAAAAAAAATACTGATATCATGATCATTGTTCGGTAAAACATTAAGAATCCTTCCTTGATTGACACCGATAGATCAAAAATCAAGAACGCCAGTCCGAGCTTAGTCAATTGCAGATCAGGCCGTAGCGATGGATTTCCTAGGGATCGAGAAAGACTCTGTGAAAAACGAGTCTCAAGCAGATGAAAATCATGTCATTGCGTCCTCTTCTCACACGGCAGACTCGGCGCCCTTTGACTGCAGTAGAGACGCGCTGACGAGAAAAATAAAAATGCGTAAGGCAGGACTGTATCGGCACGACTATGGTGCTGGATCCCGCACTGATCGTTTTGCCTAATTTCCCTTAAAAACCGTGCCTCCTAGATATGCCTCCCAGGTAGATAGATCTTCCTCCGAGCCTTCACTATAACTCCTCCACTCAGGCTTATAGGAATTCCTCAGTCCTGTAGCTCTGATACCATGTTAAAAACAAAAGAACCAAATTAATTATATTAAACCTGGGCAACTCATAGTTGTGGAACACCACCTGGAGGCTACCTCTAAAGAACATGCTCTACCCTTACAATCATTACATGAGAATTATATAATTCACACACAACTAGGGAAGTTGAAACAACACCTTAGAAATCAGGAACAAACTCCTAATCTGAGGTTTGATTGAACCGTCACTCCATTAATACATTTCATCATTAATCTTAACAATATATATATATATATATATATATATATATATATATATATATATATATATATATATATATATATATATATATATATACATTAAATGAAAAAATCTCATATATCAATTTAATATCTAATTTATCCATAATATTAAAATTAAATTGTAATTATAATTATTATTATTTTTCAAAAAAATTAAATATAAATAAATAACAATTTCGATTTTAATTGGAGTTGTACTTTTTGGACTTTCCAATGACGAAATGGTGGAAAAGTTTGATGTGAAATCTTGATTTTTGTTATTTAAAATTGTTATATATATATATGAAAAGCCCTAGAGGACTAGTCAACCATAAAGATTGTGATTTCAATAAATTCCTACAAGATTCTAGAAAATTTAAAAGGTAAAAACCCACTAAAAAATCTTCCAAAAAGTCTCACTAAAGAAAATTTGATTTGAATTTACATATTAAAAATTAATTAAATATATTCATACATGATTTATTGTGGATATTCTTAATTTTTAAATCGATTTTTTTATAATATCATGGATGGACCATTACAATGGCTTATCAATACTACGTAGTCTAACCAACCTCTTTTTTTTGCCTTAAAAATATGGAAATTTGTGCAATATTTTGATGGTGCTGAATCCATTTCCACCATCAAACACTACTACTACTAGATTTCAAGAATTTTTTGTGGGATTCATACCACTTTTGACAATCTGGCAATTCCTTCCTCACCCTTGGTAGACTAGATGTCAAAACATAACCACAAATGTCAAATGAAGATTAAAAAGGTAGACAATGCCTAGCTTGACCAATTTCCAAAAGTACACCTTCAGTGTAATTAATAACAACAACAACATTAATAAATTATTTTCTGAGAGAATTAAAATTTCATAGTTACAACAAGAGTTAAATCTAAGTCCCAAATAATTAATAGTAACAAAAAGGCTAGTAAACTAGTAGTTGAGAAAAATATGCTTGTGAAGATAATTGAAACTTCATAGTTACACATACTAATTACTTAAAGAGTCAAATTTATATGGCATAGTGTAACTTATAGATCAAACAGACTTGTTCATAGAAAAACAATTTTAAGAAAGAATGTGATTCTTTTATTGTTTAAAATGCATTTTTGAATGGATGAATATATTGAGCACCATGAAAAAGAATCCAATTCTATATATATATATATATATATATATATATATATATATATATATATATATATATAGTACATTTTGATTAAAATTAACAACAAGAAATGTGGTGAATAAATCATTTGGTCTATAAATTAGATCAAGCCAATTTATATTATAAAATTTTGATATTTAAATCATAATAATAATAAGCATACACAAAATATTATATTAAAATATTTAAGATCTATCAAGGGAAAAAAGAGATCAAATCTCTTTTCACTCTACAACAAAAAACAAATTGCTATTTTAAAAGATTTGATGATTTAGAACTCATTTAAATAGTTGAATAAGGCTAACAGATGCAAGAGTCTTACTATGGCAATTTCATTAAAAATACTATATTCAACAAAATTTTGGATTTTTTTTGTTTTTCATACCATATAGCATGTCATCTAATCTTATCTAGAAATAAGATAAGATATTTATTTAAATGAAGAAATAAACACATCTAGAGCCTACAATAATTCTATGTAAAAAAAAAAAAAACACAAGCTCATGGTAAATCTAAGTCGAGATTCAAAAACACAAGCTCATGGTAAATCTAAGTCGAGATTCTAGTTATAATTCGCTAGCTAACTCATCGTGCCTAGCTAACACATTTAAAAAAATTAATTCTATTGATTAAATTTGAAATAATGAGTAATAACACACAAATTTTAATTAAATAAAGTATATAATTTTCCCACTTAAAAGTATAATTGAAGGAGAAAATAAAAATAATGATATGTATTGAAATTTCAATGTACCAAGGACTACTGGTTGAGTGAGTCAAAAGGATAAGTGTTCCATTTTACACTCTCATTTTCTTGTTGATTAACCAACCATAATATAATATTTTAAATGAAACTAGTTATAAGTTACTAACCAATCATTTAAAAAAAAAACCAAGTGCATACCAACATAAATCATACTCTAATAAAATACACTAAGTTTGCATTTATAATTTAATTTCAATTTTAAATAAATATTAATAAAATTAAACCAATAATATTTTCACTAAAAAATTAAAGATATAAGTAAAAAAATCATTATAATAACTTATAATTAAAAAACACACAATTGAAAAATAAAATCTAATGATAATAACTCAAATAAAAAATAATTAATAATAACATAAACATTATTAAACTAAAATGTGAAAAAATGGTTGTTTAACATAATTAAAATTTGAGTTGCTATTAGTGTTATTTTTTGGAAGCTTTTGTCACTGGTTTTTCTGGTATAATTTCTCTAAAATCTGGTAGGAATTTATTGAAATCATAAGTTTGATGGTAACCCCTACACAATAGAAGTTCCCTAGGGTTTTTTAGGGTGCTGAATCCATATATACAGTCAAAAAACCAGTTTAAATAACAAAAATCAACATTTGACCTCAAAATCCTTATATATAGTAAAAAAACCAGTTTAAATAACACAAATCAACATTTGACCTCAAAATTGTCCTCCGTATTTCGACACTGGAAAGTCCAAAAAGTCCCACTAAAGACAACTCCATTGAAATTTCATAGTTAGAACTAGTATTAGTCAATGAGTCAAATTTAATTATAAGAAGTAATATCTAAGATATTTAGTAATAACAAAAACATTAATAAATTAAGATGGGAAACAATATGTCTTATGGAGATGATTGAAATTTCATAGTTAGTGAAGCTCTCAAATTTAATTGTAAAAAATAACATATAAAATAATTAATAATAACAAAAATATTAATAAACTAACATGTGAAAAAAATCAATAATAACAAAAAAATTAATAAACTAGCACAACCACATTAGTAAAAGTGGTTGATATAGGCCCATAGCTAATAGATATAGATTTAATATAATTATATCACAATGACAATTTATAATAATATGATAATATTATAATGATATGATTATATTATTGATGGTGATGATGATGATGATGAGTAACATCCACTAAGACCAATGTGGTCTATGAGACATCAAGAAAAGAGAGTCTAATTGTTGTTCTTCAAGTTTTGTTTATGTGATCAAGGAGAAGGGAAAGAAACGCTATAGTTGGGTTGCCTTAATAAGTCAAGAAGATTAGAAGTGTGGCTAATGATAGGGAATTGAGACCTCATGTGGGCAAGAGATGACAGTCTAAAAGGAAGACATTTTCATCATCCACCTTCCTAGTATCATAAATCTAATATATTCTATCATCTCACAGATTATTGGGAGTAGACATCTCACTTCGAAGCGCATGAGAGTTATTTCTTATCCTAGCGATTTTCATTTTCTTCTTAGTGTTATTAAACATAGAGAGATAATTCTCATTATGAACGGTGGGGTAGATCACCTCCTTATAGTACCTTAGATTCCTTTTACCCTCCATCGCCTTAACATCCCACATATTCTCCTTAAAATTGGAGCTAATAGTATATTTGATACTATCCTTGCTTCCCATGATGATCTCCTCCTTAATCCCCCAAAGGTTGACCCAAGACTTGGAAATGTTTTCAAATCTTGTAATAGTCTCACACTTTTGGTGATGCTTGTCTCACTAATGTTGTTGGAAACACTTGGCTAAATCTTTTTTTTCTAATGATACCCACTATGTCAAATCCTATACACATATTATATCCAAGCTATAACATGCAAGGTAATGATGAGAAGCAAAAAAAAATGTAATTGTGTATAGGAAATGACTAAAGTGTGTGTGTGTGTTGATAATGGGATTAAAGAAAGAGCATCTTTCACTCAGTTAGATTTCATGATATTATGCAATCAACATAAACAATGGGGATTGTTTTAGAATTTTAGCTATCTCCTTTTAAAAATTTTAAATTAGTTTGGAGCCATTTTCTTCTAGCCATTGGTTCTAGTTTTAAATTTAAATTTAAGTTTTATGTAGCAAAGATTTGTTGGAATTGCAAATTTATGTGGTGTAGTTTACACAATCCAAGTGTCCAAGTAAAATTTCAAGGCATTATATCCATTTATGCATTCAAAAAATACAATTTTAAAAATGAAAAGTTACACATGCTATATGCACATATAGAACCAATATAGATCCATTTTCAATAGGATTAAACTTCTTGAGTCCCATATTTTTTTCTTTGAGTTTTGCACTCTAAAATAGGTACCATAGGCTATCCTTAGCCTTGTGGACATTAATTTTTTCTTTATTTCTTTATCATCTTTCTAGAATTAATTATGGTTGCCTTTGCACACCTCGTGTCCCACAATAATGAGTGACCATGTAAGTCAACCATAGTTAAGAAGTCTTTATGTCAAGGATGGTCATTTGTGAACAAAAATTACCCAATAACCTCTTAGGTTGAACACGATTTAACGTGGGACTTTACATAAATAGTTAAAGCGTTATCTTAAGAATCGAGAAAGAATGAGTGACCATGTATGTTAACCATAGTTAAGAAGTCTTTATGTCAAGGATGGTCATTCTTGAACAAAAAATAGTGAATAATGTCACGATTTAAGGTGAGACTTTATCATAAATAGTTAAAGCATTATATTAAGAATCCCCAAAGTAATAATTTCAATAATAACTTGACCAAAAATTTAGATATTTTTTGTTATATAAAAAAATGGTTAGGTTGTAATCTAGATGTAAATTAGTTGAAAAAAATTAAAATTAAGCCCATTCAAATTTTCAATTAAACAAATTATATCTTTCTACCTAAACAAATCCCTGAAACACATAAAAGAGATCTTTAAAATACATAATTTAATGTAAATATTATCCTATTTATTAATAAGTTAGCATAAGAATAGTGTAAAACCCCATGCCGAAAATGGATTGGTTAAGTCAAATTTAATTTAAGGTGTGGGTTCCCCACTACATCATAGTTATCATGGATTTTGAACATCAAGCTCCATAACCACATCCTAAAAATGAATATATATATATATATATATATATATATATATATATATATATATATATATATATATATATATATATATATATATATATATATATATATATATATATATATATAGCTTGGTAGGACTCTCCGATTTTCGAGTTTACATGTCCATTATTCAACCTACTATGGGAGGAGGGTGGCACAAGATTCAAACCTAAGATCTCCGGTTCGGTGAGACTTCATTCCACAACCATCGCCACTTGAGCTACACACACACACAATTTTTATTTATGATATATAAATAAATTTTAGACGATACATTATACCTATGAGAATGAATTTATGTAAAACCCTTGTACTTTCTAATTCCAATATATTTTAATAAAATAAAAACTCTTTTCTTGTAAAAGTTTTTATAACTTTGATAATTGAGGTTTATTTATATTTTATTTTCAATATCATACGATAGTGATATATTTTTTTTTCATATTTTGTAGTAGTTTAAATATGTGATATAAATCTAAAAAATAAAGTTATGAAGTTTGTATTGATATAAAGATTTAAATGTGATTTTTTCTAAAATAATGCTGATTAAAAATGAATTTGATTAACTCTAAACTTTTTTATAAATAACTTAAAAAGTAATTGTATTTAAAAAAATTATAATATATTTTTTAAATGCAAATAATTAGTTTAAATGAAAGTGAAATATCTGATTGCTGTGATATTTTTTTGATCACTTAAATGTTAACATTGTGAATAGTTTTGTTATTATGTTTTACTTTTCTTAATAATTAGTGATTAAACATGTTCCCCATTTTTAATTTGAAACAATAAGTAGACACTCTTGAGTCTTGATTTGAAGGAGTACCTACTAAGTATATGATATGTTTTTATAGTTTTGGAAATTTTTTAAATTATTGAATTGTTTATGTTATATATATTTGTTTTGTATGTGGAATGGAGAAATTATAAATCTCAATTTCATATGAAAAAAATATAAATATAAAGTAGAGAAATTTAATATATATATATATATAAGCAAGGGCTAAGGATATATGTTTTTTTGGTAAAATGTTATAGGTTTAAATACAATGAGGATTAAAATATATATACCTTTATAAAAATTAAATGAAAAAATCTCATATATAAATTTAATATATAATTTAGCCATAATATTAAAATTAAATTGTAATTATAATTATTATTCTTTTTCAAAAACATTAAATATAAATAAATAACAATCTCGATTTTAATTGGAGTTGTACTTTTCAGACTTTCTCGTGACGGAATACAAGAAACATTTGATGTGAAATCTTGATTTGTGTTATTTAATTTAATTTAATTTATTTTTTTTTCGAAGAAGAAAATTCATAATTTCTATTGATAAGAAATTACATGCTGTTGATGCCCATAGGCATATGTTGTATTGTGGCAGGTCGCCACTGTTCAAAAAGCAAAAAAACAGAAGGATCCCATGGGGATACTGAGATAGGTACATTGTCCATCATAATAGCACGGAGTGTTGCTGTACATATGAGTTCATACTAAAACATACTGAGATATATACAAAAATATAACAAAAATTGTGTTCATCAAAATGCTGATATTGAGGCCATTGCCTCACTGAAGTGGTCCATCTATATATGGCTTGTGATAGTATCTGAACGTCCTTGTAAGGAGAAAATTCCTCGATCATCCATTTGCCTAGAGGACGATCCACCGCTTCTTTCGAGAGCCGGTCAGCAATTGTATTTCTTTCCTTGTAGATATGAGAAACAGATATCTACTCAAAGAATGTTTTGAAAAAAACAATTTCTTCCAAAATATGTTTTAATGAATATGCATGACAAATAGTCTTGTTGTTAAACCAATCAACCACAGTCTTTGAATCTCCAAAAATTTGAAGTTGGTGGCAGTTTTTGGTCATGGCAAAATATATAAGATGACGCAGAGTTATCAGTTCTGCATGGTTGTTTGTTCTGGGACCAAGTCCCAAACAGATCTAGAAGTAATGTGTGTCGGATAGATGTAGTAGGATGACACCACCACATCCTTGCTGATGGGCAGCCCCATCAAAGTATGCCCACGGCATGTCTCTGTTTATTTTCTCCTGAATGATGCTCCTGGGCTATTTCTGATTGATCACATTTGGTATCTCTGCATAGGCCGCGCATATGATAGGGGGAAGGAGGTTCCAGTTCACAATATTGTTCTCAAATATGATCGCATTCCTCCGGATCCAAATGTACCAAGAAATCAATAGGGGGAGATTCCGAGGCTTTTCCGTCGCCACTGAGATCCACCACTGATCCCACGCCGATTGTATGTCCACCCCCTGCCAGTCCACATTGATGTTTAAAGAGTGAATGACCTGTGCCCAGATATCTCTGGAGGTCGGACATGTTAGGAATAAATGGAGGGTTGTTTCTTCCGCTTGCATGCACATAACACAACGGGATGGGCCTGAGAAGGCTCTTTTCATTAGATTGGATCCAGTGGGGATTTTGTTCACCAATATATTCCACATTAGCAGTCTGGTTCTTGGCGGGGCCTGTAGTTGCCAAATTGAGGTCCACCAGCTTTTGTGGCTGTCTGGTTTTTTGGCTTCAATCAATTTGTTGTATCCCAATTTCGGCGAATATTGACCAGTTTTTGCTAAGGCCCATATGAGCTCATCCTCTACATCCCTTAATCTAATATGGGACTCGATTAAGGCCTGTATGTATCTCTTCCAGTCTTCGTTCCACTCATTGGGCAAGTTCCATTGCCGTTCAATTAACCAGGCCTATGAATAAGTTGTAGAGTGCTGCTGGTCTCCAATCTGTGAGAGAAATTTTATGCCTCTGTTATTTAAGTGGAGAACCAGCCCTTCAGGTAAATTGTGGGCGTTCCCTGATCCTGGCCATGGGTCAATACCAATGCGGACTGATGAGCCATTGCCAATACGCCATAAGAGGCTATCTTTGATCATAGGCATGGCATTCAGTATGGCTCTCCAAATCCCAGAGATGCCCTGTCTATTCCAATTTGGCCTACGGATCCAGTCTGTGATGGTCAATGGCCAAATATACTTATGATGGATGACTTCCGCTCAAAGACTATTATGTTTTAATAATAGCCATCGTTGTTTGGTTGCCAATGCTTGTGCAAATTCCAGGAGAGATTTTAAGCCCCAGCCCCCCCATTTTTTGGGAGTAGTTATCTTGGACCATTTTGCCCAGGCAAAGATCTTTCCTTTCTTGTTGCCATTCTATTGCAAGTTTGTTGTATTCTGTGAATTATTCCTCTGGGAATCCAGGTAAGAGACATCCAGTACACTGGGGTGGCTTCAAGGACCGATTTTATAAGCATAAGCCTGCCCGCTTTAGAAAGGAGCCTATGGTGCCAGCAGTTGATTCTCTTTTCGATTTTAGTGATGAGCCAGGTCCAGTTCTCAATCTTGTATCCATCTGGTTTAAGTCTGAAGCCCAGGTATTTGATGCCTTCCAACAGATTTGTTTCCTGGAAGGGGAATTTCTGAATTGCGAGCTGTGTTTCCTGAATAGTACAACCCGAGAGGGATATAGAGGATTTTCCCCTATTTATCTCCATGCCTGTAGCACTACAGAATAGTTGTAGAATTTCATTGAGTGAAGTGGAGTCCCGGACACTCCCGTTTATAAAAATAAGAATATCATCTACAAAAAGAAGATGAGTTAGATAAAAATGCTCCATAATTTTGAGGCCACTGATACTCCCACTCCTTTTGGCGGATGAGATGAGTCTGCTCAGACCTTCCATAACAAGCAGGAAAAGGAGTGGGGATAAAGGACATCCTTGTTTGATTCCTCTGTCGATGTTGAAAGGAGATGAGGTCGAGCCATTGATGAGAATAGCGAAGGAGACGGAAGAGATACATCCCATAATCCAGGCGATAAAAACAGGGGGGAAGCCCAAGTGAGTGAGGATCATCTTCAGGTAGAGCCAATTTACTTTGTCAAAGGCCTTTGCTAAATCGATCTTGAGGGAGATACCCTTGAGGTTCTTGAGCTTGATGGAGTGTAGAGCTTCCTGGGCAGTGCCAATGGCCTCTTGAATGTGGCGGTGGTGGAGGAAAGCAAATTGTTCCTGAGAGATGTGGGTAGATAGGATGGGCTTGATACGGTTAGCAATGATTTTGGATATGATTTTGTAAAGGCAGTTGCAGAGAGAAATAGGTCGGAAGTCATTGAAGGAAGATGGGGCATCAGATTTAGGGATCAAGGCTACAAAGGTGAAGTTCATAGGGGGGTGGATGTGTCCGGTGATCCTACTGTCTTCAATAATAGCCAACAGGTCCTCCCCCAACAGTTCATAAAAGGCCAAATAGAACTCCACTAGCCACCCATCTAGACCCGGGCTCTTATCTTTTTTGAACCACTTTAGAGTTCCTTCCAATTCCTCCATTGTGACCGGTTGAGTAAGTTCCTCGAAATCCTCTGGCTCAACAAATCTAGGAAAGTGGCCAGTGAGGTTGATGATATCTGGTAGATTAATGGCTGCCGGGGCAGTGAATTGCCTTTTGAAGTGTGATATACCCAATCTGGCGAGTTGTTGGTGTGTTGAAGCCCAACCATCCGGTTCACAAGGCAACTGCCAGATAGTATTTGAGGCCTTTCTGCCGTTTGCGAGGTTGTGGAAGAATTTGGTATTGCAATCACCCGCTTTAAGCCAAATGGCTCTACTTTTTAACCTCCACTGTTCTTCCTTTTCTTGTAGCAACTTGATTTTTTGCTTTTCCAAATTGTTCAATAGTGATTTTGATTCCTCTGATAGGAAACCAGTCCCCCTTTCATCCGTAAACTGAGCAATCTGTGCCTCCGTGTCCAAGAGAAGCTGGTCATCTCTCATTCATTTCCTCTTTGCCCAAACCTCAGTCATTTTCTTTAGACCATTGAGTATGTCGCAAAAATCCGTTGCCTTTCTCTGTGCCCTCAGTGGGGTTTGTGATCTCCAGAAGCCCGTGACCATATTAATAAACTCAAGGTCTTGTAAATATCCAACAAAAAATTTGTATGGGGTATGGGGCTTCTTAATGGATCCATTGACTTGTAGAAGGATGGGTAGATGATCTGATAGACCACCCGAGCCGACCCATTGTCTATATAGGGGAAGTTTTAGTATCAGGTCTTCATGTACCAGGAATTGTCTATTCTCCTTCCCAAGGCTGCCTCCCCTATTCTCCTGTTGTGCTAAGTGGGGACTTTCTTGTTCATTGGAAAGTCGACAAGCTTGTGAGAATCTAATAACATGCTCATCTGCTCAGAGATGGGATCAAGTTGAGCATGATGTCCCCAGGATTCCCAAACTCCTAGAGAGAATTTAAAATCACCACCCAATATGGTGGAGCTTGAGATGAGGTTGCTTCCCAAAAAATTGTGCCAGAAGGCCAGTCTGTTCAGATTCAGACCATATATATTGATAATTTTTATAGGAATCCCAAGCTCCCCCATGAAAATGTCCATACCCAAAAAACCCCATCCGCCCCAGGAAGATAAGGGCTTGACCTTTCTAGGGTTGATGCCAATAGCGAGGCCGCCAGAACGACCATTTGCATCCAAACCATGAAATATCCACCCTGGAAGAAGGGCTTGAAGGGTTCTCACAGCGACATCCGAGGTGCAAAGAGTCTCCTGTAGAAAGAGGATGTCACATCTGGATTCATGGGTCAATCTCTTAAGAGCCAAATGCTTTTTGGGGTTGGCTAATCCTCTGCAGTTGAAGGAGAGCCAAATCATGGGGAACCAAGGGCCGTGGGCTCAATTGCTCTAAGTGCTTGCTCAATAGTGAATTGTCATCCAAGGGCGACATCTGCCACAGCATTCTGAATAGCCGATTTGATCTTAGATGGACGGCCCCTTGATGGTTTAAGATTAGTGGACCGTCCAGGGGAAGAACCAAGCCCCAGGAATTTAGTTCGGACCTGGGGTCGAAGGTGGTAAGGGTGAGATCCGGAGCTAGTGTGAGAGGAAGAGGGGTTGGGCTGAGCGGAATCCATCCTATGAGAGGAGGGAGTGGTGGAGAAGGTGGGGGGAGGAGGGGCAATGGAGCAGGGAATAGAGGGAATCGGGCCTGGGTCAATAGATAAAGGCTGTAATGAGGAGTGCAAAATAGAAAACATAACTTCTAATAAAATAGCAAAGGTCATGGGATGAGATTCATTACCCAGGGCAGATGATGCATCTTCCATTGTCTTGGACTGGGTGCGTGGTGGTGCAGGAGTCGATGCAGCTTTCCTTCTACTGTTAGTCTTCTTAAAGTCTCCAAGATCCGCAATTGTAGGGGTCTCACTATGAATCAAATCACCTTCTCCTTGATTGTTGTCGCCTCTATTCTGATCAACAGATGGCTGTTGTTTTGCACCTTTAGAATTTTCCGAAGTCACCCCTGAAAGAAGAGGGTAGTCCTTGTACAAATGGCCCACTTTGTGGCATCTTTGACATCGAAACGGGACTCTTTCGTAATCTAGTAGTTGTTTGCGCGAAAAATGTCTGTGATGCAGAGTAATTTTCTCCTCCAGCCCAGCCCTAGTGTCAAGATGAACAAGTATCCTAGCCATGGTCATAATTCAAAATATTTAAGATCTATCAAGGGAAAAGAGAGATCAAATCTCTTTTCACTCTACAACAAAAAACAAATTGCATCTTAAAAAATTTGATGATTTAGAACTCATTTAAATAGTTGAATGAGTCTATAAGATGCAAGAGTCTTACTATGCCAAATTCATTAAAATACTATATTCAACAAAATTTTGGATTTTTTTTTTTTTCATACCGAATAGCATGTTATCTAATCTTATCTAAAAATAAGATAAGATATTTATTTAAATGAAGAAATAAACACATCTAGAGCCTACAATAATTCTATGTAAAAAAAAAGTTGAATGAGTCTATCAGATACAAGAGTCTTATTATGCCAATTTCATTAAAAATACTATATTCAACAAAATTTTGGATTTTTTTGTTTTTCATACCGTATAGCATGTCATCCAATCTTATCTAAAAATAAGATAAGGTATTTATTTAAATAAGAAATAAACACATCTACAGCCTACAATAATTCTATGTATATAAAAAAAAAAAGAAAAAAAAGCTCATGGTAAATCTAAGTCGAGATTCTAGTTATAATTCGCTAGCTAACTCATCGTGCCTAGCTAACACATTAAAAAATAATATTAATTCTATTGATTAAATTTGAAATAATGAGTAATAACACACCAATATTAATTAAATAAAGTATATAATTTTCCCAACTTAAAAGTAGAATCGAAGGAGAAAATAAAAATAATGATATGTATTGAAATTTCAATGTACCAAGGACTACTTGTTGAGTGAGTCAAAAGGATAAGTGTTCCATTTTACACTCTCATTTTCTTGTTGATTAACCAACCATAATATAATATTTTAAATGAAACTAGTTATAAGTGACTAAACAATCATTTAAAAAAAACCAAGTGCATACCACCATAAATCATACTCTAATAAAATACACTAAGTTTGTATTTATATTTTAATTTTAATTTTAAATAAATATTAATAAAATTAAACCAATAATATTTTCACTAAAAAATTAAAGATATAAGTAAAAAAATCATTATAATAACTTATAATTAAAAAACACACACATAATTGAAAAAGAAACTAATGATAATAACTCAAATAAAAAATAATTAATAATAACATTAAAAATTATTAAACTAAAATGTGAAAAAAATTTGGTTGTTTAATATAATTAAAATTTGAGTTGGCTTTAGTGTTATTTTTTGGAAGCTTTTGTCACTGGTTTTTCTGGTATAATTTCTCTAAAATTCGGTAGGAATTTATTGAAATCATAAGTTTGATGGTAATCCCTACACAATCGCAGTTCCCTAGGGTTTTTAAGGGTGATGAATCCATATATACAGTCAAAAAACCGGTTTAAATAACACAAATCAACATTTTACCTCAAAATACTTATATACAGTACAAAAACCAGTTTAAATAACACAAATCAACATTTGACCTCAAAATTGTCCACCGTATTTCGACATTGGAAAGTCCAAAAAGTCCCACTAAAGACAACTCCTATTATGAAACCAGCTCAAGAAAAGATAGAAAAGATAGATCAACGCCTTAGAATTCAGCCTCTTCGAGGGGGTAACCTCCTTTACATTACATAAATGAACAATTCTTGGATGATACAAATGAAAGGACCTCCTTTCTCTATATAGGAGTCTAAGGGGTCATAACATAACCAGAGCCAACATAACAATAATAATGTAAGGGCACAATAATAACAATAGTGGGCTTCTATGGGGCACATTAGTAACAATATGGGCACTACATGGGTACATCAATATAATAAGTGGGTTGTACTGATAACAATAAGGGGTTACAATAGTAGTATAGGGGCCTAACATGCCCCTCTCCTTCAAAAAGCGTTGTCCTCAACGCTTGAGTAGTTCTTGATGCTTCTGTATAAAATTCTTGTCCTCCCATGTGGAATCTTTAGTGGGTAAGTTCTTCCACTTGATGAGATACTCTGAAATTGATCGATTTCGTAGCTATCAGGTTCTTGTTTCTGTGACTGCTCCAGGTTCCAATATGATTTTTCCTTCCCTTTCAATATCTGGCAATATTGTTTGAATTGGGATCTTTTGCAAGTTTTGAATAAGTGGCCATACTTCTTTGTCCTTCTTCCATTCATCCCTTGCTTCATTTATCCAATCTGGTTGGATAATAGAAATAGCACAAAACAATGCTTCCACATCCTCATCCTTGAAGAGTCTTCCCATTCGGTAAGGTCGCCATTTTTCAAGTGCATGTAGTATTGCCAATGTTTCCTTCTCATAAATAGCTTGCTTTAGATGTAGCAGTAAAAATACCCAATTGCCTACATCAAAACATTTTTCACTATGATGTTGATCTACCTGTTGTTTCATTTGATTTTGCACCGAAGTGGCACTATCCTTTAAAAGTTGGAGAACTTGTTGTTGATGCTCGATGTGATCTCTCACTGCTTGAACCTTTTTCTTCTTGATATGTCCTTCTATCCTTAGATTTTGAGGAGTGGTAATTTCTTCCAATCCTTTACAAGATATGGTCAGATTCATTTCTTGACGCTCGATGTGATCTTTCACTTCTTGAACATTTTTCTTCTTGATATGTCCTTCTGTCTCGCTAGTTTGAGGAGTGGTAATTCCGACCAGTGAATTACAAGATATGGTTGGATTCATTTCTTATTTCTTGATGTGATCTTTCACTTCTTGCACCTTTTTCTTCTTGATATTTCCTTCTATCTTGAGAGTTTGAGGAGTGGTCATTCTTGCGAATAGTTTACAAGATATGTTCTGATTCATTTCTTCTTTCTCTCGGGTCGGGTCCTGGCATATATCCTCTTCTTTTGATGTTTCTTCATCCTTTTCTTCCTCCTCTTCATACTTTATGTAAAATAATTTCTTCTCAGCACACTTATGACCTTTAGTGCATTTGCTATCACAATTGTAACAAAGCCCTTTTTCTCTTTTTTCTTCCAATTGTTGTGGTGTAACCCTTGTAGGTTGTGGAAGGCTAGGAGGAACAACACGTCCATCTTTATAGTTGTGAGGGGTAGACTTCCTTGTTGCCATAATTTTACTTTCAAATATGTCACAAAGCCCTTTTACTCTTTCCAATTGTTGTGGTGTTGCTCTAAAGAAGGTGTTGCTCTTTGTATCCTCATAATGTGCTATCATTTCCTCCGTGAGAATTGACCACGTAACAAGTTTTTTACGAGAACAAAGCCCTTTATACCATAAAAATTGATCCGGTTCTAAGTATGAAGATGCAATGCATATCTTTTGTAACAGTGGTACACCATGTAGATCAAAATATTGCTCCATCTGAAGTATCCAATTTACCGGATCCTTGCCATCAAACTTCCTCATCTTGCTTTTTCTTGATTTTAGGACCTTGAACTTGAAACGACTGTAACTCTGTACTTGTGGATATTTAAGTTCTGAAATTGCTACCTGTAGTAGCCCTCTGTGTCCTCTTTCCAATGCCACCAGTCTGATCCAAATTGGATTCCCCTACAAAAAGTTATGCACAATCTCCCAAGATGGCCGGATTATAGACCTTTCCAGAAGAGCGAACTTGTATGAAGTTCCACGTGTCAATTTTTGGACCTATGGATCTGAAAAATGCATAAAAGAAACTACAGTCTATTCTCTTTCTGTAACTTCTGACGAAATTTCAATCCAATGCTCAGAGAGAAAGTTATGACTATTTTCCCCAGGTCACCTGTTTTGAATGTAATTCAGGAGTCTGCAAAAAGACCAACTTCCTCAGATCATATCTCTGCACATATCGCGCGAAAAGCTCTGAAATTCGGACCCAAGGTTCAGCGTGATTTCTTCTCAAATGGGTTTTGTTTGCGACTTCTGAAACGTCACAAAAAAAAAGTTATAGCGAAAATTCCACGATGACCTGTTTGGAGCAGCGAAACCCTAGAATCCAAAGCTCTGATACCAAATGTTATGAAACCAGCTCAAGAAAAGATAGAAAAGATAGATCAACGCCTTAGAATTCAGCCTCTTCGAGGGGGCAACCTCCTTTACATTACATAAATGAACAATTCTTGGATGATACAAATGAAAAGACCTACTCTCTCTATATAGGAGTCTAAGGGGTCATAACATAACCAGAGCCGACATAACAATAATAATGTAAGGGTACAATAATAACAATAGTGGGCTTCTATGGGGCACATTAGTAACAATATGGGCACTACATGGGTACATAAATATAATAAGTGGGTTGTACTGATAACAATAAGGGGTTACAATAGTAGCATAGGGGCCTAACAACTCCATTGAAATTTCATAGTTAAAACTAGTATTAGTCAATGAGTCAAATTTAATTATAACAAGTAATATCTAAGATATTTAGTAATAACAAAAACATTAATAAATTAAGATGGGAAACAATATGTCTTATGGAGATAATTGAAATTTCATAGTTAGTGAAACTCTCAAATTTAATTGTAAAAAATAACATATAAAATAATTAATAATAACAAAAATATTAATAAACTAACATGTGAAACAAATCAATAATAACAAAAAAATTAATAAACTAGCACAACCACATTAATAAAAGTGGTTGATATAGGCCCATAGCTAATAGATATAGATTTAATATACTTATATCACAATGAAAATTTATAATAATATGATAATATTATAATGATATGATTATATTATTGATGGTGATGATGATGATGATGATGAGTAACATCCACTAAGACCAATGTGATCTATGAGACATCAAGAAAAGAGAGTCTAATTGTTGTTCTTCAAGTTTTGTTTTGTGATCAAGGAGAAGGGAAAGAAACGCTATAGTTGGGTTGCCTTAATAAGTCAAGAAGATTAGGGGTGTGGCTAATGATAGGGAATTGAGACCTCATGTGGGAAATAGGTGACAGTCTAAAAGGAAGATATTTTCATCATCCACCTTCCTAGTATCATAAATCTAATATATTCTATCATCTCACAGATTATTGGGAGTAGACATCTCACTTTGAAGCGCATGAGAGTTATTTCTTATCCTAGAGATGTTCATTTTCTTCTTAGTGTTATTAAACATAGAGAGATAATTCTCATTATGAATGGTGAGGTAGATCACCTCCTTATAGTACCTTAGATTCCTTTTACCCTCCATCTCCTTAACATCCCACATATTCTCCTTAAAATTGGAGCTAATAGTATATTTGATACTATCCTTGCTTCCCATGATGATCTCCCCCTTAATCCCCCAAAGGTTGACCCAAGACTTGGAAATGTTTTCAAATCTTGTAATAGTCTCACACTTTTGGTGATGCTTGTCTCACAAATGTTGTTGGAAACACTTGGCTAAATCATTTTTTTCTAATGATACCCACTATTTCAAAATCCTATACACATATTATATCCAAGCTATAACATGCAAGGTAATGATGAGAAGCAAAAAAAAATGTAATTGTGTACAGGAAATGACTAAAGTGTGTGTGTGTTGATAATGGGATTAAAGAAAGAGCATCTTTCACTCAGTTAGATTTCATGATATTATGCAATCAACATAAACAATGGGGTTTGTTTTAGAATTTTAGCTATCTCCTTTTAAAAATTTTAAATTAGTTTGGAACCATTTTCTTCTAGCCATTGATTCTAGTCTTAAATTTAAATTTAAGTTTTATGTAGCAAAGATTTGTTGGAATTGCAAATTTATGTGGTGTAGTTTACACAATCCAAGTGTCCAAGTAAATTTTCAAGGCGTTGTATCCATTTATGCATTCAAAAAATACAATCTTAAAAATGAAAAGTTACACATGCTATATGCACATATAGAACCAATATAGATCCATTTTCAATAGGATTAAAATTCCTGAGTCCCATATTTTTTTCTTCAAGTTTTGCACTCTAAAATAGTTCCCATAGGCTATCCTTAGCCTTGTGGACATTAAATTTTTCTTTATTTCTTTATCATGTTTCTAGAATTAATTATGGTTGCCTTTGCACACCTCGTGTCCCACAATAATGAGTGACCATGTAAGTCAACCATAGTTAAAATGTCTTTATGTCAAGGATGGTCATTCGTGAAAAAAAATTACCCAATAACCTCCTAGGTTGAACACGATTTAACGTGGGACTTTACATAAACAGTTAAAGTGTTATCTTAAGAATCGAGAAAGAATGAGTGACCATGTATATTAACCATAGTTAAGAAGTCTTTATGTCAAGGATGGTCATTCTTGAACAAAAAATAGTGAATAATGTCATGATTTAAGGTGAGACTTTATCATAAATAGTTAAAGCGTTATATTAAGAATCCCCAAAGTAGTAATTTCGATAATAACTTGACCAAAAATTTAGATATTTTTTGTTATATAAAAAAATGGCTAGGTTGTAATCTAGATGTAAATTAATTGAAAAAAATTAAAATTAAGCCCATTCAAATTTTCAATTAAACAAATTATATCTTTCTACCTAAACAAATCCCTTAAACACATAAAAGAAATCTTTAAAATACATAATTTAATGTAAATATTATCATATTTATTAATAAGTTAGCATAAGAATAGTGTAAAACCCCATGCCGAAAATGGATTGTTTAAATCAAATTTAATTTAAGGTGTGGGTTCCCCACTACATCATAGTTATCATGGATTTTGAACATCAAGCTCCATAACCACATCCTAAAAATGAATATATATATATATATATATATATATATATATATATATATATATATATATATATAAAGCTTGGTAGGACTCTCCAATTTTCGAGTTTACATGTCCATAATTCACCCCGCTACGGGAGGAGGGTAGCACAAGATTCAAACCTAAGATCTCCGGTTCGGTGAGACTTCTTTCCACAACCATCGCCACTTGAGCTACACACACACACAATACATTATACCTATGAGAATGAATTTATGTAAAACACTTGTACTTTCTAATTCCAATATATTTTAATAAAATAAGAACTCTTTTCTTGTAAAAGTTTTTATAACTTTGATAATTGAGGTTTATTTATATTTTATTTTCAATATCATAGTGATATATATTTTTTTTCATATTTTGTAGCAGTTTAAATATGTGATATAAATCTAAAAAATAAAGTTATGAAGTTTGTTTGATATAAAGATTTAAATGTGATTTTTTCTAAAATAATGCTAATTAAAAATGAATTTGATTAACTCTAAACTTTTTATAAATAACTTAAAAAGTAATTGTATTTAAAAAAATTATAATATATTTTTTAAATGCAAATAACTAGTTTAAATGAAAGTGAATTATTTGATTGTTGTGATAATTTTTCGATCAATTAAATGTTAACATTGTGAATAGTTTTGGTTTTTTTTTTCTAAATCTGTCTACTTCTATTATTATACAAAAAGAGAAAAAATTACAGCAAGGCCTTGGCCTTGAAAGTCTTGCCAAGAGGTTGGCAATTTGCACAAGTATTCACATTTTTAGTTCTCAGAGGACCTCCATTTTTGATATGGCCTCTTATAAGACCCGACACATATACATAGCTAAACAGAGACAGTAAAGTACCCGAAACGAGGCTAAACAAAGACAACATTGCATCCTACATGTTGCAGAACAAGATTCAAGACAGAGACCCGATACTGGCATGAGTCAAGAAACAAAACAGAGTAGTATTCCTACTGCTGAAGCTGCCTTTAGCGGAGAACCGGGATAGATCAATCATCATCAGTGGTGTATGGTTCCTCAACGACTCTGCAACCAAATTGTAAAGAGTCCTCCGAATCTGAATGCAGAGCCACCGAGCCTGTTGGTTCTCTCTGCACTGGCTCGCTTGGACCTGCAGAGACAGCTTGATTCGCCATCGAGGAGCTTCCTAAGACTGGACGCTGACTGTCCATTGGAGTCGCCCTTCTCTGGACAACCGGAATTTTCGGAGGAGCGTCTACCTGGCCTCTGGGATCTTCACATTTCTCAATTGTGACTGAAACAATAAAGGTAGAATGAGCAAGAGTGCAGGGGATTCGATAGCGGACCATGGGGTGTGCCTCATGCTCACAATTATTCCTTCTACCGCGCCCTCGACCTCTGCCACGACAAAATCTTGTGACAGGGGGACTGCTTCGCCCAGAATCCTACACCTCCGTGAAAGAGCGCGTCGGGGAGGTTGACTGCTGTGAGATGGCGCGACCCCTGGAGCCTCCTCGCCTACTTATCATCCTGAGCCGTTCTTGCGGCATTGCAAGGCCCCGAGGTGGAGCGAATGAACCTGGAAAGGAATTTAACTCTGCCACGCTGGGGGAGAAGCTCTGCTTTACACAAACCACCGTGACCCAAGAGACTGGGGCAGCAGAAATGAACGCTGGAGCAGCAGGAGAGCAACAGATATGGTGCGCCATGGCACAGTTAACCGGGAGTCTGGTTGAGGAATTAATGTCTCGCATTAAAAGCTTTGTGCCAGAACAGCTCGCTTTCTTTGTACACCCCCCCGTAGCAGGCGTGTTTGGACACTTGCCCATGTGACCGACCACGTGCCTGCCATCCTTTCCATCAGACACCCGCATCCGGGGTTGTGAATAGTTTTGTTATTATGCTCTACTTTTCTTAATAATTAGTGATTAAACATGTGCCCCATGTTTAATTTGAAACAATAAGTAAACACTCTTGAGTCTTGATTTGAAGGAGTACCTACTAAGTATATGATATGTTTTTATAGTTTGGAAATTTTTTAAATTATTGAATTGTTTATTTTATATATATTTGTTTTGTATGTGGAATGGAGAAATTATAAATCTCAATTTCATATGAAAAAAATATAAATATAAAGTAGAGAAATTTAATATAGATATATATATATATATATATATATATATATATATAAAAGGGCTAAGGATATATGTTTTTTTGGTAAAATGTTATAGGTTTAAATACAATGAGGATTAAAATATATATACCTTTATAAAAATTAAATGAAAAAATCTCATATATAAATTTAATATCTAATTTAGCCATAATATTAAAATTAAATTGTAATTATAATTATTATTCTTTTTCAAAAACATTAAATATAAATAAATAACAATCTCGATTTTAATTGGAGTTGTACTTTTCAAACTTTCTCGTGACGGAATACAGGAAACATTTGATGTGAAATCTTGATTTGTGTTATTTAAAATTGTTATATATGTAGAAATTTTGAATAATTTAACACATATTCAACAGAGATTATCCTGATCATGTACTATTGCGGAATACATACACAATACATAAGCTCCTCTATGTTGATCATCAATATAGCAGCATCAATAACAATAAAACATCAAGAGCATTCACACATTAACGCAGTATGTAACCCGGGGAAAGCATCTCGCTAAAAACCCCACACTATCTGTATATTAATGATTGAGACCATGTAACATTACAAAGTACAATGATTATCACAAGAAATCCAGTACCAGCTCCACCTGTTACACACAATACAGCTAAGATCTGATCTCCAAATCTATTCCACTGCTTGCCTGCCTCCACTGCCCAATACCTGCTCAAGAATTGATGAGAATGGCTTACCAAACTCGTATTTCACCTCCAAATAATCACTCACACTTTGTTGGACGTGAGCAAAGGCTACAATACTGGGCAAATACGTGAGCAAACTCATTGGCATACTCAATCCCTTGATTGTGCAAGATCTGGTGCACAACTATAGTCACAACTGATAGCAATCTGATTCTCTACCACCTGTCCCTGTTGAACTGAACATGCACTGACATGCAACTGAGTTAACTGATGTATTCATTAGTTGCATCATGAGTTAATAATTAGTTTAACAACTCATCATTAGTCTATTTGCAGTTAGACTGATTACAACTAGTTTAACTAAGTCAAACTGAACACAACTCCATCAACTCCACAATCAACTCCACCAAACTCAACTGATTGAGTTTTAACTAAAGTCATGCATGCAACAACTCAACTGACTCATAAGAAAAGCATATTTCCTTCTGACAACTGCATGTGCCACCTCTGTAGCTCAAACTGAAGTGCTCCAAGAGAATAAGATCAAGTTTATAGTCCAAATATTATTATGAGACAATAATATTTGACTTTTCTATTTTTGACAGCCAGTCTAAAAATAGACTTTGATCACTCACACTGTGATCACTCACACTTTGATCAAAAATAGAAGTCCATCTATTTTTTCCAACTTGACCAATCATCCATAAACAACAACCTGCAATCCATAGACATGATCCATATGTCTAAAAATAGACATAGTCTAAAAATAGACTTGCGCCAAAAATAGCCTGCGGGCCCACTTAGTGAAGGCGACTCTTTTCACGAAGCTCCATCATCTTGTTGCAATCTCAACACTCCCTCTCGACAAGATATGGATTATCAGCAACCCCTATCCTGCCTCGGTGGTACTCGAATTTTCTCCTGGTGAGAGCCTTCGTCAGAATATCAGCATCTTGATCCTCCATTGGAATGTATGAAAGCAACATGATCCTCCGCCACAAACAATCTCTGATATGATGGTACCTGATGTGCTTAGACCTGAACAACCCGACCAGGATCATCCTCATCCACACAGATCTCTGCTTCCTGCTGTACCAAGAAACTGTTGTCGATCCGATACTGAAGACCCCTCCTGATGTGCTCTTTCTGTCCGTTGGGCTCCCTACCCAATCTGTATCCGTGAAGCCACATAGCTTCACCTCATCCTCCTACCTGTACCACAAACCATATCCCGATGTGCCTCTCAAGTAGCACAATACATGCTTGCCCGCCTTCCAGAAGAGCTTTGTAGGCTTAACCATAGCTTATGAAAGCTGGTTAACTGCATAGCATATATCAGGTCGTGTATTGACCAAATACATCAGCGACCCCACCAACTGTCGATAAACAGTGGCATCCACTTCTTCTCCCGAAGTGGAATCCTCCTTCCTCCAACCTCCAGGAAGAGGAGTATCAATAGGCTTGCAGCCATGCATGTTGAACTTCTCCAGTATCTCCCGAGCATACTTGCCCTGAGAAACAAACACTCCACCACTGCGCTGCCATATTTCCAATCCTAGGAAATAGTGAAGGAGGCCCAAGTCCTTCATCTCAAACTCTGTAGCAAGATCCTTCTTGCATGACAGTATCAATAGCTCATCACCCGTTAGAATCAAATCATCAACATACAGTACAATGATAAGCAACTTACCCTCCACCACAATCTGGTATAGGTTAGGATCCGCCTCGCTCTTGGAGAATCCAAGTCCTGTGAAATAGTTGTCTATCCGTGTGTACCAAGCACTTGGTGCTTGCTTCAACCCATACAGTGCTCTCTTGAGCCTGCACACATGCGACTCGCTGCTGAAGACCTCAAAGCCTTCGGGCTGCTCAATGTACACCTCCTCCTCAATGACTCCATTGAGGAACGCAGTCTTCACATCCATCTGATGAATGTGCCATCCCATCTGCACTGAGAGAGCAAGAATCGTCCGTATGGAAGAATACCTTCCGACAAGTGCAAAGGTCTCCTCATAATCGATCCCCTCTATCTGTGAAAAGCCTCGGGCAACAAATCTTGCCTTGTACTTCTCCACACTCCCGTCAGCTGCCTGCTTGACCTTGTAGATCCATCTCGAACCCACCATTGATTTCCCTTCTGGTCTACGAACAATCTCCCATGCACTGTTTCTGACAATAGAATCATACTCTTCCACCATGGCGTCTACCCATGCAGGATCCTCCACAGCTTCCTCGAAAGAGGATGGCTCAGTCACAACACACTTGCTCATCAGAGCCATGTATCCAGTGTACCGATCAGGTGACTGTCTCTGCCTGCGTTGGGCTGTAGGTGGTCCTACAACTTTCTCTGCATCTTGAGCCAGTCGCTCAGCTTCTGTCAAGCGCTTTCGCCCTCTGATGGTTGGCGCTGCATGAGTGGTCTCTTCCACTCCATGAACCTCGTCCTGTGGCTGATCCACTTCCTGAAGCTCATCCTTAGGAACTAATAGCTCCTTATCTGCATGCAAGTGTAGCTCCCTCTCAAGCGAACACTTCATGGCTTTCTCCTCCTGAAATTTTATATCCCGTCGCACAACAGTTTTACCACTGTCTGGCAAATACACACGATAGTTGTGGGGCGTATCAGTGTACCCCACAAATATCCCAACCTCTGCGGTCGGCTCCAAATTCTTTCTGGCATCCTTCGTCACATGCATGTAAACGTTAGCACCAAAAATCCTCGAATGAGAAAGATCAGGCTTCTTACCAGAATAAGCCTCCTCGGGTGTACTCATGCCAAGTATCCTATGAGGACAACGGTTCTACACATAAACTGTTGTATTGCATGCTTCCACCCACAAGTGGAGGGGTAGGCCCTGATCATGCAACATTGCCCGTGCAACACCCACAATCGTTCTGTTCTTCCGCTCAGCTACCCCGTTCTGCTGTGGGTTATGGGGAGCTATGAGCTCTCTACGAATCCCTTCTGCCTTGCAGAAATCCTTGAACTCGTCCGAGATGTATTCACCACCATTATCACTCCTAAGAGCCTTCACCTTCTTCCCTGACTCTTTCTCAACCAGTGCTTTGAATTCACAAAACTTTGAATATGTCTCGCTCTTCTTCTGCATGAAGAAGATCCAGCACTTACGAGAGAAATCATCCACAAAAATCACATAATACCTGTGTTTTGTTGTCAAAGCAACTGAGAAAGGTCCACACACGTCTGTGTGAATTCTCTCAAGGATCTTCGTGGCACGACTATCCTTCTCGTGAAAGGTGGCTTTCACAAACTTCCCCAAAGTACACCCCTTGCACTAATCTGACTGCACAAGTGTGCCTTTAGGAAGCCCTGTAGTGATCTGCTGCAGTATCTTCAAGGCTCCATGGTGAAGGTGACCCAATCTCCTGTGCCACAACTCGCCATCATCTCGGCTCACCAATCCTTCTGCCTTGCCCGCCATTGCTGTGCATCCATCTACATGCAACTGATAAAGGTTCCTCACTCGAACCCCTATCTTCCGGGTCTCACCAGTTGTCTTGCTGCCCAGGAAAGCCTTTCCCTCGCTGAAAACAACATCATACCCCTTGTCTTCTAACATCGCCACTGAGATGAGATTCTTCATCAATCCTGGAACATGCATGACTTCCTTCAATACGAAGGGTTTACCAGACTCCCTCTCAAAGGAAATGGTACCGATACCGGTCGCACTGTATCTACCATCATCGCCCATCTCGATGTGCACTCCAAGATCTTTGTCCTCCAGATCAGAGAACAAATCTCTATCTCCCGTCATGTGAAAAGACGCACCACTGTCCAAGAACCACACTGATCCCATCACACTTGAAACCAAGCATGCGATCAATGAAAAATCAAGCTCAAACTGTGAGGCTAGAGCCTCTCCTGCTGAAGATCCAGCAGCCTACTTGTTCTTCTTCTTTTGCGGACAATTAGTGGCATAGTGTCCGTGCTGGTGACAGTGAAAACACTTCACCTTGGACATATCCTGCTTCTTGCCTTTCGCACCGGAATGAGAAGCTTTCTTGTTCTTCCCCTTCTTTGCTTTGGCAGCCAAAGCGCAATTCTCTTCATCAGATACCTTTGATGAAGATCCATTCTCATACTTATTGTTACTGAGTTTATCCTTGAGCGCCAGGTCGCTCTTGCTTTGGAATAACATTTGCAATCCGTTGAAAGACATTTCAACAACACTCCTGCAAATTCGATTTTCCACGAGCTCTAAACTCAACTGCCTCCGATCTAAAATTCGTGAGAACACAATATTTCTCGTACAGAGATTGACTGTATGGGCATTCACCGGATATCTCACCTTCCAAAGGAAGGATGAATCCTGAGGCTACCTGGCCCGATTACAGACTCTGCCTGAAGAAATAGAATGTAAACACTTCCTGAATAGTAGATCTGATGATCAATCCTCGCTTGAAATCCTGTAAAAATCTCTTCTACAAATCAAGCAGCTCCGATACCATGTAGAAATTTTGAATAATTTAACACATATTCAACAAAGATTATCCTGATCATGTACTATTGCGGAATACATACACAATACATAAGCTCCTCTACGTTGATCATCAATATAGCAGCATCAATAACAATAAAACATCAAGAGCATTCACACATTAACACAGTATGTAACCCGGGGAAAGCATCTCGCTAAAAACCCCACACTATCTGTATATTAATGATTGAGACCATGTAACATTACAAAGTACAATGCTTATCACAAGCAATCCAGTACCAGCTCCACCTGTTACACACAATACAGCTAAGATTTGATCTCCAAATCTATTCCACTGCTTGCCTACCTCCACTGCTCAATACCTGTTCAAGAATTGATGAGAATGGCTTACCAAACTCGTATTTCACCTCAAAATAATCACTCACACTTTGTTGGACGTGAGCAAAGGCTACAATACTGGGCAAATACGTGAGCAAACTCATTGGCATACTCAATCCCTTGATTGTGCAAGATCTGGTGCACAACTATAGTCACAACTGACAGCAATCTGATTCTCTACCACCTGTCTCTGTTGAACTGAACATGCACTGACATGCAACTGAGTTAACTGATGTATTCATTAGTTGCATCATGAGTTAATAATTAGTTTAACAACTCATCATTAGTCTATTTGCAGTTAGACTAATTACAACTAGTTTAACTAAGTCAAACTGAACACAACTCTATCAACTCCACAATCAACTCCACCAAACTCAACTGATTGAGTTCTAACTGAAGTCATGCATGCAACAACTCAAATGACTCATAAGAAAAGAGTATTTCCTTCTGACAGCTGCATGTGCCACCTCTGTAGCTCAAACTGAAGTGCTCCAAGAGAATAAGATCAAGTTTATAGTCCAAATATTATTATGAGACAATAATATTTGACTTTTCTATTTTTGACAACCAGTCTAAAAATAGACTTTGATCACTCACACTGTGATCACTCACACTTTGATAAAAAATAGAAGTCCATCTATTTTTCCCAACTTGACCAATCATCCATAAACAACAACCTGCAATCCATAGACATGATCCATATGTCTAAAAATAGACTTGCGCCAAAAATAGCCTGCAGGCCCACTTAGTGAAGGCGACTCTTTTCACTAAGCTCCATCATCTTGTTGCAATCTCAACAATATATATATATATATATATATATATATATATATATATATATATATATATATATATATATATATATATATATATATATATCAACATCGTGAAAAACCCTAGATGATGAGTTGACCATAAAGATTGTGATTTCAATAAATTCCTACCAGATTTTAGAGAAATGAAGAGGTAAAAACCCACTCGAAAAGCTTCCAAAAAGTCTCACTAAAGGCAATTTGATTTGACTTTACATATTAAAAATTAATTAAATATATTAATCCATGATTTATTATGTATATTCTTAATTTCTAAATAGGTCTTGTTGTAATATGGTGGATGGGCCATTACTATGGCTTATCAATACTTCGGAGTCCAACCAACCCTTTTTTTTTGCCTTAAAAATATGGAAATTAGTGCAAGATTTTGATGGTGCTGAATCCATTTCCACCATCAAACACTACTACTACCATATTTCTTGAATTTTTTTTGTGGGATTCATACCACTTTTGACCATCTCTCAATTCCTTCCTCACCCTTGGTAGACTAGGCCTATCAATACTACATGCCCAAAAAACCAAAAACCAAAAGTCATTTCATATGAAAATTGTTCATATAATTTTTTTACTAATTAATTAATTTAATTGAAATGATAAAAAAGAAAAAATAGATGTCAAAACATAACGAAAAATTTCAAATTAAGAATAAAAAGGTAGAGGATGCCTAACTTGACCAATTTCCAAAAGTACACCTTCCGTCTAATTAATAATAACAACAACATTAATAAGTTGTTTGCTAAGAGAATTAAAATTTCATAGTTACAACTAGAGTCAAATCTATGTCCCAAATAATTAATAGTAAGAAAAGGGCTAGTGCTACACAACATTTTATCACTGTCCCTGTGTTACACAAAAATATCATCACCATGATTATTTGCAGTCAGTATGGGTCTATCATCACTTGTACTGTCCTCCTAAGCAAGTTTAAGACCTCAGCCCTTCAAATCAAGCTTTAGAAGTGGGAGAAAGACATTAAATATCAATGTAACTCTGGTTTTGCACTTTCTCTCATGGTCACATGTGGTCCCGCACCTTATGTGTACAAAAGCTGCGTACCTACCCGCTCTGTTCCTAACGGTGTAGGTGCGGACCCCTGTGAAAGTCAAAAGGCACAAGTTTTATCTTAAAAAACTCACTTTGGGTTAATTCTAGAGTTTTCTAGAAGGAATTTTGACGTGGATTGTTCGCTCTGAGGTGGTTCATGCATCCCAAAAGAGAAGCAGCTAATCCCTTGACTAAAGGAGCTATCCCTTTGAAGGAGGGCTTTATCCCTTTGAAGGAGGACCTAGTAACTTCCCTCCATTGCACTATAAATACAGGCATTGGGGTGAGGACTAGAGAAGTTAGAAGCTGAACATTTTGAGGGTAAATGCTGGTGAAATTAAGACTCTTTGGTTGAGCTTGAGAGGAGAGATCACATACCTCTTGGTTCCATTGGAGAGTGAGTGAAACTTGTCAAAGTAGAGGAGACATCTTGTTGGACCCTGGGAGGAGCTTGTACAACGTCAAGGCAAAGGTTGTAAGGTTCTTCTTCTTTTGAATTAATACAATCAAACTCATTTTCTCAACAAGTATCTTATGTTATTTGTTTCATGGACTCCTTGACTTTCATGTTAAATATGTTTTATGCAATTGGCTTTTCAGGTGCTATTTAATTTGTTTGCCTTGTTTGTGTTTGCAGATTCGCGAAAAGGAGCTCATTTGGATCAAAGGAGCGAGGGCATCCACAAGCTTGCATTGGACCAAAGGTAGGCCTTAAAAATACTTGTTTGCTATTGTTTATTAAAGCATATTTAGAGAAAGATAGTGTCTGGTTGGTTTGCTTGTCATTAGGTCTTCTTTAGATTCTAGGAAGGTCTATCTTGTCTGCAAGATCGACACTTTCCGTGCGACAAAATGGTGACTCCACTGGGGACTTGATTGTTTTCTTTGTCTATACTTTGACCTGAGAAACTGTATTTTCTGTTTCTGTTTTTGACTTGATGATTGTGGGATTGGGTGAATTTAGTTAATTTTGAGTTAGTTTTCATTTTTCATAGTTTTGGGAGAGGTACGCACCCTCTGAGTTAAGCACAGTGCGTACCTGTACGCACTTTTGCTTTGTGCACAGAGTGTGGACGCACCTGTGTAAACAGGTTGCCTGCGTACCGTGTCAAAAATTTGAAAAATTTTAAATTTTTCTCTTTTTTATCAGTTTAGAATTTGTTTATAGGTTTTAGCCATTGCCCAGACCTGCTTGTTCCCTGTCAAAAACTTTCCTTGGTTTAATTTCATTAGCATTAGGGTTTTAGGTGGAATTCCTAGGAATTTTGCTTGTTGGGTTTGTTTTTCGTTTTTGGTTGTGTAGTGGCTCTAAGCTTAGAAGCCGTAGGGACCTTAGATTACCTTGGTGTCTACCAGTCTTCTTATGAGTCTGACCATTTATGAAATCTCCCCTTGTTGAGGAATCCGCTTTGATTTTTCTCATTTCAAAATTTCGAAAAAGCTTGTAGTTGAAAGTTTGGAATTTTCATTTTTAAAAAAGAAAACGAAAGATTGGTTGTTTTTTGACTAATTGTGATTCTGCATAAATTAGTCCTTAGCTCACATTTAGCTAAGTAAAACATCCTCAAAAAGACTCTTAGTAAGCTTTGACTTCAGGTAGCTTTTTATATAGTTTGTAGCTCTCAAAGTTAGTCGTTTTCATTAGTTTTGAGTGTTTTATTTACAAAATATAAAAAACAAAATCTCTTTTGGAAAAGTTTGTCTTTTGTAGTGATTGAGCGCTTTGAAAAGAAAAGGGAAAATTGTGTGAAATAGCTATTTGTCTCGTCATTGAGTGCTTTGGAAAAGAAAAACTCTTCGTTTAATTTGTTTAATTGAGAAAGATTTATGTTTACAAGAGTATTTGCATTCTCAAACTCTTTCTTAGTTTAGAAGTTCATCGAAGAGAAACGATTGTGTAAATCATCTTAGGTGCATCTTTTTAGTGATTACGAGTCGAGTCTTTACACCACGAGTTTCATCTCCGCCACCTCTTGACTTAAACAACAACTTGAAGAAGGAGAGTCTTCGTTGGTTGTACATCCTGATTACCAAACTCTAGAAACAGGTTATAATCCTGAATCTATTTCGGTTTCCGAACTTGCTGGTAGCTTTTCATCTACTAGTGATATAGGTGAAGAACATGAGATATCTGAACCTGTTACTCCAACATCGGGGTTTGTCTCTCCAACTTCTAGTGGTCCTAATTCACCTAGGGTAGAAAGAGTAATCACCGAAAATCTTCCTTCTGGTTTGATAGCTATTGAAGAACTTGCTCCAGAAGAAGAAGTAGGCATCCCTATTCCTGAAAATCAATCGGTTATTGATCTAAGGGAGCGTGAATCAATTTTTTACAGTCCACCTAGAAGTACTACCAAGTAGGAGAGTCTTCGTTGGTTGTACATCCTGATTACCAAACTCTAGAAACAGGTTATAATCCTGAATCTATTTCGGTTTCCGAACTTGCTGGTAGCTTTTCATCTACTAGTGATATAGGTGAAGAACGTGAGATATCTGAACCTGTTACTCCAACATCGGGGTTTGTCTCTCCAACTTCTAGTGGTCCTAATTCACCTAGGGTAGAAAGAGTAATCACCGAAAATCTTCCTTCTGGTTTGATAGCTATTGAAGAACTTGCTCCAGAAGAAGAAGTAGGCATCCCTATTCCTGAAAATCAATCGGTTATTGATCTAAGGGAGCGTGAATCAATTTTTTACAGTCCACCTAGAAGTACTACTTGGTATCTTTCTTTGACTAATTATTTGGAAAACCCAGCGTTAAGTTTCTCACCACCTCGTGCTCCTTATCATCCTAGAGGTTTTTATACTCCCATAAATATGTCAGGTCAGTCGTCCATGTTTACTCAATCTCCTGAATCTTTTTTGTATGGCGGTCCTTCTGTTCCCTTTGGGTATCAGTCACTTTCTGGTACTTTTTCGGGAGCATCTCCTCAACCCATTGAACAAGGGTTATTCACCAGAAGCAATGGTGCAAAGCCGTTGAGCGTAGAAGACATTCTTATGATGTCAGGTTCTATTCCCAATTCTCAACCTCAAGGTGGCCAGTTACCGCCTGGGGGGCAACCTCAATTAACGCGTGGGGGGCAACCTCAAGGACAATACGTACCTACGGTACAATACGTTCCTCAAGGTCAACCCCAGACTCAATATGTACCCCAAGGTCAACCCCAGTTTCAATTTATACCTCAAGGTCAACCCCAATATCAGTACGTGCCTCAGGGGTATCTACCCCAAGGTCAGTACTCGAACCAAGGTTTCCAACCACCCCAAGGTCAATCTTATGTTCAAGGAACGGGAAATGTACCTTTCAATTATCAATCCTACCATCAACCTGGTTATGGTCCTCAATATTCTCAACCTGCTATGGGTCAGTACCCTAGAATGAACATAGTGTGGGATCTATCGCAAACTCAACAGGTGTTGCAGCCAAATGTACAGTTGTTATCTCAAACTGGACAACCCTTAGTTTCTGGTTCACCCCAGCAACTAGTCCAGTCTAATATTCAAACTTCTGTACCTTTGGTAGTTTCTCAGTCTGGGCCTACCGCGCCTCGTACTCCATCTCAAACGACTGCTGCAACTGTCGCAACATCTGTTCAATCTACCCCACCTACTTCTGGAGTATCGATAGCTCCGGTTTCTACTGTTCCTGTATCTACTCCTCAGACATCTTTACCACCGTATGGATCCACGATTCAAACTACGGTTCAGATGCCTGTAGGACAACCTGGTTTAAGTACGGTTGTCACAAGTCAACCACAATTCACCTATCAACCGTACCAGGGACAGTACCAATTCGGTCCTGCTGTCCAACAGCCAGTTTATCAGTATCAACCGTATCCTGGGTACACTTATCAACAACCTCAACAACCCCAGTACGGTCCGGTTAATCCTGGTTTTCCGGGAGGATACAATATCCCGAACGCGATTCCTATTCCTAGTTATCCTGGATATCCTCCTCCTGGGGCTGGTCTCATGACCCAGAGTTTTAGGGATCCTAATCGGCAGTTACCGTTTATCGCAACTTTGGACTTACCAAACTTGTCACGCCTAACAAACGATTCGATTAATTATCTTCCGTTTTGGCCACCAATGCCGAATAAGTTGCCCAGTGACATTCCCAAGTTCGAAGGTAAATCTGGTGAGGACCCGTCGAACCATGTGATGACTTACCACCTCTGGTGTGCGTCTAACTCCATCACAGATGATTCGATCCATCTTAGACTTTTCCAGCGCACTCTAATTGGTCTCGCGGCCAAGTGGTACATTGAGTTACCGCGAGGCACTTTTTATAATTTTAGCCAGTTAGCTACCTCGTTTTTAACTCATTTCCAGTTGCCAGTCCGATATGACAATGGCACGGAATTGTTAACTTCGCTAAAACAATCAACATCCACGTATATTTCAGATCATATTCATGAGTGGAGACGTCGACGACGTTTAGTGAAGGTATTTATTCCGGATCAAATCTTGGCTGAGTGGTTTGTAAAATCTTTGTTGCCAAGGATCACTGAAGATGTTGCTAAAGCCGGAGTTTTTACTGAGGAGCAAGTGATTGCTCAAGCACAGTACCTTGACTTGGTCTATACTCAGTCAGGTACGTTACACGAAAAGATCCCCGATCTTCCCAAGTCAAATCAAATCACTGCAGCTCCTTCGGGATCTCATGCCGCTGACGGTATGATTGGTACGGTTAACACTAAAAGTAAGAAGAAGTCTTCCAAGAATTCTTCTCCTATCATAACCTTGCCTGATTCCCCAACAGGAGATTCTTCTGTAGAGGTTTCTGCCAATATTCACGTTGTAGAGTCATCTACGGCTAAATCAAAATCCGGTGGGAAGAAGAAAGGAAAAAAGAAGAATAAAACGGACAAAAGTTCAAAGGAGAAACCTGAAAAGGCGGAATCCAATGATGAAAAGCGCAAACCTCATTATCCATGTCTCATTTGTGACAAAGAACATTTTACAAGAGACTGCCCTCATCGAGCAGAGGTTGCGAAGATCGTCAAAGGTTCCCAAACTCCTGCTGTCTTGAAGGATCCATTTCCAAGTCAAGACAGTAAGATTCTTCCTCGAGTGCCAATGAAGAACCCATATTGATGATGTCCCATGTAAGGATTGCGACTCGATCGCAAGATTATGGTAGTAAAAGTCTTGTTGATGGCAAAGAAGCAGAATCTTCTCATTCTAATCCATCAACCTTAGCTCCTGGTTCCGATCCACTACAGATCGAGAAACCTAATCCAGACTTAGTAATCAAACCACCCGCCAAGGGTATACTTCGAAAGTCAGCTTTCAATCCACATGCGAGAGCGGCTCAGAATTATAACATTATTGAGGATTTAGCTGTTTCACCCTCAGCAATGTCGGCTTTGGAAGTGCTGCAATCATGCCCAGCACAGCGTAAATTACTTTTGTCGGCTATAGGAGCTGTTGATGTTCAGGACCCAAACCTAATAATCTTTGATCTAGAAAATAGTACACCGCGTTTGCCTCATCAAATGGCTTTCCAGATCCCAGTGATAGTCAAAAACAGGCCTATTCATCGGACTGTAATTGATGAGGGAGCCTCAACGTGTATTATGTCGATACAGTGTTGGAGATCGCTTGGTTCTCCTTCACTAAATCAATCCCCGACAATTCTTAAGGCCTTTGATGGCCGTGGGTTTCATCCTTTTGGCATTCTACAGGATTTTCCTATAGGGGTTGAAGGAAAAACCGTTAGTTTAGATGTGGAGGTGGTTGATGCACCTCTAGACTACAACCTTCTCTTGGGTCGAAGTTGGTCATACGCTATGACAACGGTCGTTTCATCGGTCTTTAGAGTCATAAAGTTTTCACATAATGGAAAGATCGTAACAATAGACCAGCTGGCTTACTTTTCATCCGACCCAGCCTCTTCGGAGAGTATTCAGCATGTCGGTAAAACGACTATCCCATATAAGGATGTTGGAGTAGGATTAGTTAAAGATGCTGGTTTACTGGGAACTTTTCCTTTTCCTCCAATCAACGCATCATCTTCATTTGCAACCATTCATATGATTACATCAGACACTATTTTTTATGACGATCCTTGGATCGTTCCTTCTGAATCTGAAATAGACTCATTTGGTAATTCCATGCCTTTGAGTCCATATGAAATTGCCTATGAAGCCGTGCAGTCTTTTGCCGACCCGTGTTCAACCAAAAATGACTTAATGAATGTGGTCCGTGAGGAATCACTTTTCACATCAACCTCAGATTTAACTACGTTTTCTGAACTTGTTCACTCTGATGAGCAAATTCGTGAAATCCTATGTGTAGATGATTTACCATGGGAAGATCTCCATCACAGATCTTCGTTTTTACCTGAGGATGATCGTTTTGAAAATGATTTCTCATCAATCTTTACGACTGAATATGTCAAGGAACCTCAGAATCCAATGAAACATCCCGATTCAGAGTTAAATTTGGGAAACATCTCTCGAACTATTCCCATTGACATTTCGGTTAAGCCCGTAATTGTTGAGAACATTCATATAGGTGCCTTGTGTACAAATGACGAAATTCAATTATATAAGGCCCTATTTCAAGAATTCCGCGACGTGTTTGCCTGGTCCTATGAGGAAATGCCAGGAATTGATCCCGCGATTGTTGTTCATGAGATCAAGACTTACCCGGACGCTAAACCCATCCGGCAACGTTTGCGTCAGATTCACCCACGAAAAGCTGCTGCAATTAAAGCAAAAGTTGAAAAACTGTTGAAAGCAGGTTTCATTTATCCGATCCCGCTAACGGATTGGGTATCGAATATTGTTCCGGTTAACAAAAAACAGGGGACAATAAGAATATGCATCGATTATATGGACATTAATCGAGCCTGTCCAAAGGACAACTACCCAACTCCCTATATCGATCAAATCATTGATGATTGTGCCGACAGCGAAATATTTTCCTTTATGGACGGTTTTTCCGGATACAATCAAATCAACATTCTACCTGCCGATGAACCAAAAACGGCTTTCATTTGTCCATGGGGGACATTTGCTTATTGCAAATTACCTTTTGGGCTTAAGAATGCCAGAGCAACTTTTCAGAGGGCGATGTCTTATGCGTTTCATGACATCAAGCACATTGTGCAACCCTATCTCGATGACTTGCCTGCTCATTCATTACATCGAGCTGATCACCTCGTCCATTTATGAGCAATCTTTATGAGGTGTAGGCATTATCGTATTCGGTTGAACCCAAACAAATGTGTCTTCTGTATAGAAATGGGTCGATTGCTGGGATTTGTAGTTTCAAAAGCCGGCATTCGCGTTGATCCCTCGAAGGTCGAAGCTATCATCAATTTGCCTCCTCCTTCGAGTCTTCGCCAACTCCAAAGTTTGTAGGGGAAAGAAAACTTTTTACGATGATTCATTCCTAAATACGCCGAGGTTACAAAGGGTTTTACACGGTTGTTGAAACAGAACACTCAATTCTCTTGGGACGAGATAGCTCAGAAATCTTTTGATGCACTCAAACACGCGTTGACCCATGCACCGTTGTTGCATCCTCCCAACTACAACCAGGATTACTTCTTGTATCTTGCCGCCTCCCATTCCACTATTGGAATGGTCTTAGTTCAGGAAGATGAATTCGGAACGGAACATGTGATATATTACCTTAGTCGAACATTAAATCCAACTGAGCTAAAATACTCACATGTGGAGAAATTGGCACTGGCAGTCGTTCAAGCTGTCCAACGTTTTCGTCACTACATTTTACTACGTAAAACTACGGTAATTTCGGATTGCAACCCTATGATCTACATTATGACCAAACAATTGCTAGGGGGCAAGTACTCTAAATGGGTCGTTATCCTGCAGGAGTTCGACTTGGAGTTTGAGAAATCTAAGTCTAAGAAATCTTTAGTTTTTGCAGAATTAATGTGTGACTTCCCCCGTGCTGACACAAAAACTATGGCAGAGGAGCCCATTGTGGACGAATATTTGTTTCTAATTAGCACTTTAGATCCGTGGTATGGGGATATTATCGTCTATCTCCAGACCCAATCCTTTCGGCTAGAAATTTCAAAGTCGGAACGTCGGAAAATTCGCTTCCAGTCTCAACAATTCAAAATTATTGGGGATACTCTTTATCGCCGTGGGGCGGACTCTATTTTTCGACGTTGCTTAACTCACGAAGAAGCTGAAAGGGTTCTAAATGACTGTCACTCTGGAGCATGTGGCGGTCATATGTCTGGGTATGCCACAGCCCAAAAGATATTGCGCGTTGGCTATTTCTGGCCGTCCTTGTTTAAAGATTGTATTACGGTGGTCCGAAAATGCCACAACTACCAGATTTTTGATCATAAGATGCGCGCTCCACCTGCTCCTCTCCACCCTATAATTGTCGTTGGTCCTTTTGCCAAATGGGGTATCGATTTTATTACATGTAACCCTCACTCGGCCGGGGGGCATGCGTATATCATCCTTGCGGTAGATTATTTTACTAAGTGGGCCGAGGCGATGCCTACATTCGAGGCAGATGGCAAGACAGCTACAATTTTCATGTTCAATCATATAATTGCTAGGTTTGGTGTCCCACAAGCGATAATCACTGATCATGGGCGTCATTTTCGAAACGTTATGATGACCGAACTTACAGGCCAGCTTGGTTTACGTCACGATAGTTCAACTCCTTATTATCCACAAGCAAATGGTCTGGTTGAGTCCATCAACAAAGTTTTAGTTATCATGATCCGACGAATCATTAGGATTCATCGGTCGAATTGGCGCAACATGCTATTTTCAGCGCTTTGGGCGTACCGAACTTCAGTAAAAACATCAACAAGGTTCACTCCTTTCCAACTAGTCTATGGTTTGGAAGCTGTGTTACCCATTGAGTGCGAAATCCCGTCACTGCAAATGGCCATCGAGTTACTTCCAGCTACTTCCGAAGAGGAAAAGCGTTTGTTATACTTAGCTCAATTAGATGAGAATCGACGTGATGCTGCATTGGCGATCGAGACTCACGCAAAACGTATGAAAGATCAGTATGATCAGAATGTGACCCCTCGAAATTTTTCTGAAGGAGACCTAGTGTTATTGTATGATCAAGCTAATGATAAATTAGGCGCTGGGAAATTCGTTCCTATGTGGCATGGTCCCTATATTGTTAAGCGAAAGCTAGCAAAAGGGGCCTATGAATTGGTAGACTTTGATGGGGACTCTTTGGGTAAACCCAGAAATGGCCTTTACTTGAAGAGGTACTATGCTTAAAAGAATGGGGTATGGAGATTTTTAGTTAGGATAGTTTTTCTTTCTAGCTGGTTTGTTTTAGTTTACAAAGTGTGCTTAGTTTAGAGAGTGTTTTTCCGTCATTATTCCTGCTTATCTTGGTTTTACTCTTGATATTGCAGATGTCGATGCCTCTCCAAACATACATTGGATTTGCTGATGGTGCTTGTTGTAATACACGGAACATCTCTTCCGCAGCTTGGGTTATCTATTCGCCCTCTAACGAGTTAGTTTCTATGCATGGGGTAAGCCTCGGTCAAACAACAAACAACATTGCAGAGTATAGTGCAGTGATTGAATTATTATCTGAATCTATTTCATTTGGGATTCGGAGTTTGATAGTGAGGTTGGATTCTGAACTCGTTGTATTACAGCTTAATAGAGTGTATGCCATTAGAAATCCAGTGTTATTAAGATTATTTTTGAGAGTGCATCTCTTGGAACGTGAGTTTGATTACATTGAATATCAACATATTCCAAGGTCTTTAAATACATTAGCAGATGCAATTGCTTCTCGAATGTTAAATAGACATTTGCAATAATCATACATGTAAATTTAAAACCATTCCATAACATGATTTACAAGATAAGCCGGGAATAGTGATATATATATATATATATATATATATATATATATATATATATATATATATATATATATATATAGGAGTGTGTCAAAAAATACATCGTCTTCGATCATAGGTTGAAAAACACCTTATGATCGGCAAAAATGATAAGTACAAAAAAAAAAAATGTCACAAGTGCCCACAAAAGGCGATCATCCTATCATTGGTGATGATCTTTATAAGAAACCACTGCCCGGGCCACCTTGCAAAGGAACCTCCTAAAAGGTCCCGGGACTCCAATCACATAGCGCTGAAGTCGACGAGGAATGTCGTCTATAGTGGTCTCAGGAATATCCCCTGTCAAGCGCTCAAGATGACCCTCCAACTCGGCCAAAACCTCTGCTGATTCGTCCTGTGGGGTTGGCGCGGGTGCAACTGGTTGCCTCCTCTCGAAAGGCCGGAGAGCGGATGGTCACTGTGGACCCACATCTGCATTTGAAATTTTTACTATCAGTTTTGAGATGATGAAAAATATAAAAAAAAAAAATTAAAATAGGAAAAGTTGAAAAGGATTTTACCTGACTCGTTCCACTGCTATCCTGGTGGAAGAGCCATGTCTGGGTCACCACGGAAATCTATCCTAGCTTAAGGGAAATCTTCAATGGAAAAGACCTGGTTTTCCAGCCATTGGAAATACTCAGGTTTGAACCGAGCAACCTCTGTCCTCTCGTCCAGGTGACGGGCCATGACTGCGACCCATCGCATCAGTTTGAGCTCTCGAGGAAGCCCAACTCCAACAGTAAGATGCTGTGGGATCAGCATAGGAACCCTCTCCAGGCCAAAACTCACGACCAAAGCCCCATAACCAAAGGCCTTTAGTCATCCGCTCTTGGCCCTGGTCAGTTGGCCTTTCACATTGGCCAGCACAGCATTGCACCAGTTGAAGATGGTGCCTTGAAAGCAATCAACTGCCATACGCATCTGGGATCCGGTGGCAACATGTAATGCGGCAGCTCCGCAAAGTCTGGTGACAGTAAACGCAATCACCATGAGCTCAGGACGGGATATGGTCTTTATGTCTATCCCTTTGTCTTTAGCCTGGCTGTTGCAGTACTCTAGCCGGAGGCTATCGACAGACTGGCCACCTGGCCTAGTCCTGTATAGAGTCAAGTCTTCGCCTCTCTTAGGAAAACCAGTCAAGAAATAAATGTCCTCTGGCTTGATTTCGAGCCGGTGCTCGCCAATGAAAAAACACTGGTCCTGTATGCTCCATCTGTCAACCAGCCACTGTAAGAAATCCACCTGAGCCCTCATTCCAGGAATGGTCCAGAATTTGTACAGTCCGCACGCCCTCAAAGCATCAAGTGAAGGCTGATGATTCCATGCGGCGGTATCCACGTCCTCATGCTCTTGTTCACGCCAATCTAGCATGATATACTCTCTGCATCAAGTATAAAGATTAATTAAATTGCTAGAAAACATTTTGATTGGTCCATTTTTGAGAAATTTTGGGTTCAAAACCCTTGCGGCGGGGTACGCACCCTCCAAGTTAGACACAGTGCGTGGGTACACACTTTGTCTACACGGAAGGTGCGGACCCCAAGCTTTTTGCCAATGGAGAAAAAGTCGGGGTCCGCAATGGTAAACCTGCGGACCCCCACGTGCGGGTTTTGCGCCTAAAAACCCTCCCAAAAAATGGAATGAAGGACTAAATCAAAAAAATAAACGGTTGAAAATGAAGAGTAGGATGATGTGGATTACCTGGAGAAGACGACGCTCGATTCCGACGGTTGGATTTTCCACAATCTTCACAGGAAGTTTTCTAAGCAAAAGCACTATTTTCTCACCCAAACTCGAACAGTAAAAATGAATTGACAAAGGCCCTTTTATAAGTTTTTTGAGTAAATAAATCGCAAATTTGTTTATGTTTCACTTTGAAAAGGTATTTTGCAACGCTTTTATCCATTCCAAACAGGTATGAGTAATGTTTGTGTTTTTGTGCAGAATAAAGGATTATTCAGGTGAAATCTATCATTTTCAATGAAAAAACAAGTAGAGCCATCTTTAAGCCCTTTTCTGACTCCTAAAATATGAAAAGATTGCCGAGCGTTTCTTTTACACTCGTTAAAACGGAATTAAAAGATAGTCCACTTACAGCTCTTTTCCGACCGTAAAAACATGAAAAGATTGCCGGATTTTTGTCGTTTCAAATTCGATATTGGTTATAAACGATGTGTCGTTGATCGCTTATTTACTTTTTCGGATCAGTTACACTAATAACGAAAAGTACTCCTTGGTCGTAGAAGATCAAGCGGTTCTCTCAAGTATTATTTTATACTTTTTCGGGCTTGGGAGACACAAATTTACGAAAAAGGTCAACCCTGGAGTCTTCTTAAGTTTTTTCAGACTCTCTAAAATTGAAAAACGCCGAGTTTCTCCTATACTGGACTCGTTAAAATTTCACAGTAAAGGACCTGTTCAGTTACAAACAGGAACGAACCACTCCTTCTTAGCGTTCGAATCTAAACTAAGTTGGACTCATCCGAAGGATGAGCTTATAATCAAGCAAATGTTATCCTCCTCAAGCTTGTCAAAAATAAAGAGGTACTTGCCAGAAATGGTGGGGGAAAAGAGAGGAAAATGAGTCTGTTTGTCATACTTTGTAACCACTCTTGAACACGACACTTTTATTCACCTGGGTTGGGAAATCCTTTGCCTAACAGTTGATCAAACCACATTGAAAGTCTTCAGCCAGTTTCTGGGTATTAACTTTGGGTCAATTGTCACCAAGCCATATGTCGTGTCGTTATGTGTTCAAGAGGTCATTGCCAATAAGCCATTCATCTGCAAAATATCTGTCATCCATCTTGACCATCCCTGAGTCAGTCCTTGCAACTAAATTTCTTCAACTTGATCTATGATTTCGTGTTGTGGGCTTGCCTACGACGGATCGCTTTCTATCGACATCAACTCATTATCTAGAAAGATGATCTAGAAATCGTCAGTACCTTGAGATCTGCATGCCTCAATGGCAGGTTTCTCGCCTTTGACGACATTTTACATCATTGACTTTCGATCGAAGGATTCCTTGATATGTTCGACATCAACACATTTACTCACATCTCATGGATTGTACTGGGTACTTTGAGAGCCATTGACATCACTGGTGGTTTCTCTCACACTTGTTAACAGTTTACATCAATGACTGGTAATCAAGTGGTTTCTACCATGTTCGACATCAACACATTTATTCGCATGGATAGAATCGTACTATTTCGGGAAGTAGAAATGAAGACCCCGGATCTAGTTTCCACCATCCAGGCTGCGAGGAGTTTTGTATTCATTATGTTGTGGACTATTCATAAACAGATGGCTGCGTCCATACTGTGTTCACACGAGTCTATACTTATGATGTTTTACAAGATCATTCTTATATCAGAGCAGTAGATAGTTTTCTAGTTAGTTTTGATCTGAGTATGGGAATGCCTACCTCAGCGATGATATGATCTCATATATATATCTTGCATTGAATGTTTTTACAGGTTCCGTCTGGGCTCTCCACAAGATGATCCTCGAAATGATAAAGTACTTCACTCTTCCTATATGATAAATGAAATCCTCATCTACTACAGACTTCGCACTTTAGGGGGCAATCTGTTACACAAAAATATCGTCACCATGATTATTTGCAGTCAGTATGGGTCTATCATCACTTGTACTGTCCTCCTAAGCAAGTCTAATACCTCATCTCTTCAAATCAAGCTTTAGAAGTGGGAGAAAGACATTAAATATCAATGTAACTCTGGTTCCGCACTTTCTCTCATGGTCACCTGCGGTCCCGCACCTTCTGTGTACAAAAGCTGCGTACCTACCCACTCTGTTCCTAACGGTGTAGGTGCGGACCCCTGTGAAAGTCAAAAGGCACAAGTTTTATCTTTAAAAACTCACTTTGGGTTAATTCTAGAGTTTTCTAGAAGGAATTTTGACGTGGATTGTTCACTCTGAGGTGGTTCATGCATCCCAAAAGAGAAGGAGCTAATCCCTTGACTAAAGGAGCTATCCCTTTGAAGGAGGGCTTTATCCCTTTGAAGGAGGACCTAGTAACTTCCCTCCATTGCACTATAAATACAGGCATTGGGGTGAGGACTAGAGAAGTTAGAAGCTGAACATTTTGAGGGTAAATGCTGGTGAAATTAAGACTCTTTGGTTGAGCTTGAGAGGAGAGATCACATACCTCTTGGTTCCATTGGAGAGTGAGTGAAACTTGTCAAGGTAGAGGAGACATGTTGTTGGACCCTGGGAGGAGCTTGTACAGTGTCAAGGCAAAGGTTGTAAGGTTCTTCTTCTTTTGAATTAATACAATCAAACTCATTTTTCTCAACAAGTATCTTATGTTATTTGTTTCATGGACTCCTTGACTTTCATGTTAAATATTTTTTATGCAATTGGCTTTTCAGGTGCTATTTAATTTGTTTGCCTTGTTTGTGTTTGCAGATTCGCAAAAAGGAGCTCATTTGGATCAATGGAGCGAGGGCATCCACAAGCTTGCGTTGTACCAAAGGTAGGCCCTAAAAACACTTGTTTGCTATTGTTTATTAAAGCATATTTAGAGAAAGGTAGTGTCTGGTTGGTTTGCTTGTCATTAGGTCTTCTTTAGATTCTAGGAAGGTCTATCTTGTCCGCAAGATCGACACTTTCCGTGCGACACCCTGTACTCCCCATTCCATGATCTTGAAGGACCTCTACAGTGAACCCTACATGTTTCCCCTTCATGAAGAAACTCCCATTGTGTCCCTCTTCATGAGCAGAACAATTCCCTTTTGCATCATTTCAAAAAAATCTTCTTTTTTTCCCAGTTTACAAGATCGATGCTAATGACGCTTGTTCTCCTCGCACCGATATGCATGGATTAGAACTGTCCCTAGTGCTAACCAGAGCGACTGAGCCTTGTTCCAGTAGTGCTAATCCTCTTTTGGAAAGTTTTTTAAATAAGGAGCTGAAGCTTCCAGCTCTAGAAGCTTCGTAATAGAAATCTAGTAAATGGTTGAGCCGGATGGAGTCAAGGATGTCACTTTGGGCTCCTTTCCCCTATTAGGATGGAACTACCTCAAGAGATAAGACATTCTCCCATGAGAAGAGGAACCATCTCCCATCCTTTCATGCTATATAAACCTCCATCTTTCCCAAGCACAAGCTAGTGTTAATGTTGGTGTGATAGTGATAATTAAGTTTGGAGTAAACATCAAGCTATTCATAGTTGTAGCTCTATAGTTGTGTGTGAGGGAGAAGTTTGAATTTGGTTTAGTGTGAATCCTAAAGGGAAGAGCCTTAAAACTATCATTGTTGAGGCCATCATGGAATGCTAACAAAAGTGTGTGGGAACCTAGTTTTGTTAGAGGAGAACAACAACGTCAAGACAATGGTTGTAATCTCTTCTTGATTCAATATATATGCAACTATCAATTGATTTCCTACATAATGTATCATCTCACATGTTTATGGCTTAATGTTTCTTGACTTGTTAAGTAGGTTGAATTACAATTTGTCTATTATCACAGTTATTGTTTGTTGTTGTTTACTTGTTTCAAGTGTTCAAAGAAGGAAACAGGAGATAACTAGTGTGAGCAAGAAAGGTCATCACCAAACGGGATAAGCGTACTAAGAGGTAGGCCCTCTTAATTGGTTCTAACCTAAGTAAATCTTCCATAGAATGTCTTGTTAGTGTCTAGACCTGCTATCGGGCTAGAGGAATTGTTTGTGTCTGCACTCCACTGGGGAACCAGTCCTTCTGTTTGTTTGTTTGGAATTTCATGGTTTTGTGTGAACTTTTCTAGTGTTGCCATTTCCCTTTAGTTCTGTTTGTTTTCCTTTGCTTACTGTTCTGAGTTTGAAATTCATAGTAGCAAGTATGGGCCCAACTTTTGAAATTTTTTATTTTTTTCTTTGCATTCTCGCTCAACGCGCTTAATTCGCTAACAGTTGTGCCAATCAGCACGATATGCTAAGAAACAGTCATGTTGACCCCCTTCTGGCACTTGTTGTCAGTTAGACAGTCGTGTCGATGCCTATAAGTGAATATTAGGGTTTACCCCATATCTTGGCCAGTGTGTTTTACTCTCATGATTTATACCCTGTAAGCTTTTTAGACCGTCTTCTCCCTGACTAGAAAGTTGCTTTTCATTTTGTTTATTTGGTTGTTGATTTTCCATTTTTTTGCTTTATTTCTTGGGTCATTAGATGGTTAGTGGCACTAGGGCATCTATATTGTCATCTATTCAGCTAATTGTGAACTCAGTGAGTCAAGTTGTTGGTGCATTTACTCCTTGCATTTTGTTTATGGTCCTTCTACGACTTTGACCTCCATTACACAAGTTTGAAAAGTTTTCATTTATTGTCTAAACATCTATTTTACGGCATAGATCACATTGCTTGTCTTTTATTTGGTAAAGTCGTTTTGTCATTAGTTTGAAAGAGATTCTCTTTTCGTGTTTTTCATTTGCTTGAGAATTGATTGTCTCGAAAGCTTTTTCATTGAAGTGTTTTATGAGAATTTCATTTTGTCATTTCATGAAAAGTACAAAATTCTAGTTTGCTGCATCAATGTGTTACAATAGTTAGCATTATTGAAGGCTAGGATTGAATTGGCATTTGAAAAGAAAAAGAATTCTCTTTGATTTTGAAAGGATTGTTAGAGTGTACTTGTTAGGAAATTAGGAATTGGAAAGTATTTTTCATTAGTTTATTTTCTCGAAAAGCGAAGTAGTGAAAAATCATTTTGCTTTCGGTTTCTTGGTTGGTTGAATTTGATTGTGTTTTCTCTCCTCTCTAGTGTAGACAATTCATCGAATTGAAAGGGTCTTGTCTCATTTAGATGCATTTAGGGTTTTTTGAGTCACATTGCTAAGGCCTAAAAATAGAGACATAACTCAAGATAAACTTTAAAATGAACTCAACTAACCTAAGGTGCATTTGAAACCTAACGATCACATCTAGAAGGCCTAGGCTAGAGACGTGTTCTAGTGTATTTAAACCTAGCAGTTGTCATTAGCTTCGACACTAGACAATGCTAGTATAGATTTGTGCTCCCCCTGCCGTCAAGTATATAATGGGAGACCCCTCTAGGCTGCAATCCTTTATCCATAGGAAGCCAAGTTTGCCACCTTGCAAATGACATACACCGAACACAACATTCGGGGAGATTGCCTGCACGTACTTCTCGGTTTGCAGGGAGGTTTTCTGCAGTTCACAGTTGCCTAGTAATCCTTTTTACCTAGATCATCTAGAGTAGTCATTTGATCTTTTTGATTCATTAAACTTAAAATATAATTTGAGCCCTTGTCCTTTCGAGCTCGTGCCCAATTGAAAGTGATAGAGTCATCTTTGTTTCTTTCTCGACTCTTAAAACATGAAAGAACACCGGTTTATTTATGTGTCTTAAAAAATTGATTGCACACGATCTTATAACATCATGTTAGTCTTTTCTAGACCAAATCATGAGTTTTCCCTAGAGAACATTTTAAAGCCTTGAAGTTTATCTCTCCTTTCCTATTAACTAAGACAAGGTCATCGTGGTTGAACCATCTAGTTCAACTAGTTCATCTTCCTCTCCTCCATCTGAAAGATTGTCTGAGGAGCCTTTTCTTGAATTTGAGGAACAAGGTGTTGAACTTAGAATCATTATGAGCATTCAAAATTTGTCATCTCGTCCTCTGCCTACTTCAGATACTGGGTCATCTGCTGATATTGACCCAGAATCTCTAGAAAATCCCGTCCAAACTCCTGAGAGTTCGCCGACTACCGACGGTCAGATTGGAATGGTTATATATCCTCTAAATCCTTTGTTCGACCCTGTTATGATATCATTGCAGCGTCTATACAGTTCGTATGATCAGCCGGGTGTTCCTTTGGAATTATCCCCTTGTACACCCTCGGTCATTCGTCACCGTTTGTTCCTGGCTATGGAACCTGAAGGTGATGCTCCAGTTACCTCTTTGGATGAATTGAAAGTTTCTACCCCACACACTGTTGAAGAGGAAGAACATCAATTTCCTCCCCAAGGTTTCCCCTATACAGGGAGCATTCCCATCAGTGTGTATTGGGAATTACCACCTAATTATGTGACTTTGGCACAATTGGTCTCAGGTACACCTAGTGCCTCATCACTTTACCATAACCCTGTTTGGATGTCTGGTACCATGACTACTACAAGTCCGTTCATTGCGAACCTAACCTCCCAACAGGTCGTTACCTCAGTCTCGGTACAACCCACCGTTCTGAACCCTCTTGTCTTGTTGGCCCCAGTCACCCGTTCGGTTCAACCGATGGTCTTAGAGAATGTCACTTTTAGTTCTTTGATTCCTCCAATAAGTGGATACACTGTGCCACCACCTTGGGAGAACAATCTGAGTGTTTATATGGTGTCAGGCACCACCAATGTGAGTAGGTCACAGGCTCATGTGGTTGACATGAACCAACCTTCTTCCGGCGTTATCCAAAACCTTGCTGGTCCTACTGGATCAAGCAATGTCCAATACCAATAGGTTCAAAATCCCATTGGTCCTTTTGGGTTAGACAATTTCCAGTATCAGTAGCCTTATGAGGCTCAGGTTCAGTACCAAACTCCTTACGTTCCATATGGTTCTCAAGGAATGGTCAATCTCCTTATGTCCTTCAGTCTCGGTAGTATGTTTAGCCTAGCACATCCACTTTTCATAGTGGCTATGGTCAGATTTAGTTCAAAAATTTCCTGGGAACTATTCAAGTACCCTTGCAGCAACAAGGAAAATCTCTGCAGCAACAAGGGCAACCTTTGTTGCAGCAAGGGCCATCCACGCAACAACAAGGGCAAATGATACCACAACAAGGAAAAATGCAACAACCGTAGGGGAAACCCTTGCAACAGTTGCAACAAACTATGCAGCAACAGATGCAGTATGCTTCGCAAACCTCCCAGCTTATGTCTTCGTAGGGCCAACCTCTGCAGCCGCAGGGACAACTTTTGCAGCCACAAGGTCAACCCTTGCAACAGCAGAGCCAACTCGGGAAACAACAACCCTTATATACATATCAATAGGGTCAACCCTTGCAAGGACAAGGGAAGGGTCAAGTCTTGCAGTAGCAGGCCCAAAATCCTAATGTCCTAGGTCAACAGGTACAAAATCCTTTTGTCTAAGGGTAGCAGGTCTAGAATCCCTATGTCCAAGGGTAGCAAGTGTACAATCCTTATGTCCAAGGACAGCAGGTCCAAAATCCTCTTGTTTAGGGGCAACATGTTCAAAACCCATATGTTCAGGGACAACAGTTACAATATCCATATGTCCAAGGTCAAGAGGCTCACCAACCTCTTAACCCATATGTTGCTTATCAACATCCTATGACCAGAAAGTTCCAAGGTGTTCAAGGTCAAAATCCTCCCTATGGCCAAGGTAACCTACAATGGGGCAAAATCAAATGCCATATGGCCAAAATCCCCCACTATGGGGTCAAAATCCTTACCAGCAGGGATGGGCTCCTCCGGTTGGGCCCGCTTATCACCCTCCAATGCCTTTTAATACTCAATTTCCGTTCTTAGCCACACTAGAGTTTCCAGATGTGTCTCACCTTACGAATGATCCAATTCTTCATTCGCCATACTGGCCTCTAGTTCCGTCCAAGATCCTGAGCGATTGTCCTAAGTTCTATGGAAAAGAAAAAGAAGATCCTCAAGCCCATGTGATGACATATCACCTCTGGTGCTCTTCTAATTCTTACGTTGATGATTCTATTTGTCTCTATATTTTCCAACGAACCTTAACATGTGTTGTAGCCCAAATGGTACATCGAGCTTCCTCAAAGTACTTACCATGACTTCAACTCTTTATCCATGGATTTTCTCACACATTTCTAGTTGTTGGTTCACTATGAAACTGACACCTATTTTCTCACATCGCTTAAGTAAGATACTATGACACACATATTTGATCACATCCATGAACAGAGCCGTAGATGTCGCTTGATCAAATTCGAGATTATTGATCAGTTTCTCACCAAATGGTTTACCAAATCATTCGTCGCTCCAATTGCTCACGATATAGCTATGGGTGGATGTGTTACCGAAGAACAAGCCATTGCTCGTGCCTAGTAATTAGATCTCATTTATTCTCAGTCTGGCACTTTGTATGAGTTGTTACCTGATGCTCCACGGCCATCATCCGATCCCACGACATCGAAGTCACATGCTACACCTCCTGTTGATGGAGTAATTGGTTAAGTGTCCTAGACCCCTGCCAAATCTTCTTCCAAATAGAAGTCGGTCTCAAACACTGCTTTCAATAGTTCCTCCAAGAATCCACCTTGCTATGGTAAAACCTCAGAGGTCCACGTTGTATAGTCTACCATAGCGGACAAATCCTTGAAAGGTAAGAAGAAACGCAAAGGCGAGGGTAAAGCTGATGCCCCAAAACAGGGTCCTCCTAAGTCGCTTGCTGGCGATTCTTCACAATAGAAGCCTAAGTATTCATGCCTCATTTGTGAGGAGGATCACTATACCAAGGATTGTCCTCGACGGTCCGAAGTTAGTTGTTTGCTCAAAGGGACCCCAGTTGTCTTGAAAGAGCTGTTTCTGTCTCAGTAGACTCAAATGGTAGACCAACCTCAATCATCTGCTTCCTTAGGATCTCAAGTGTTCATGATGAGTATGCCTATTAATGTGGCTACTAGATCAAAAGATTACCAAACTCCTGCTCCAACAGCCGGGAAAGAGAAAGAGGCCACCCCTTCTTCTTCTACCCTGAGTTCTGGCCCTCTTCATATCGAGCGCCCTAACCCTAATTTCGCCATTCGACCACCCTCTCGAGGTGTGCTAAGGAAATCCTCGTACAATCCCAACGCTCGAGCTGCTCAGCACTATAATATTGTTGAGGATTTGGCTAAAGGACCATCAGCTATGTTGGCTCTCGAGGTACTCCAAAGCTATCTATCTTAGCCGAAATCCTTGCTGTCAGCTATCGAGGGTATTGATCCTACCAATTCCAATTTGATATGTTTTGGTCTAGAGAACCACATTCCACACCTACCTCATCAGATTTCCTTTCTCATTCAGGTCATCATCAATGAAAAAACCATTCATAGGACTATCATCGATGAAAGTGCCTCCACCTGCATCATGTTAGTTGCCTGCTGGTAGGTAGTTAGTTCTCCTCCTTTGAACCAATCCCCTAACACTTTGGAAGCTTTCGACAGGCGCGATTCGCGACCCTTCGGTGTCTTACCTAACCTTGCCATTACTTTGGAGGGTAAGACAATACAAATCGAGGTAGAGATTGTTGATACTACTCTCAATTGTAATCTTCTACTCGGACGGAGCTGGACCCATGCCATGCATGCTGTAGCCTCCTCCCTATTCCGCATGATTCATTTTCCCCATCAAGGGAAAATCATCACTGTCAACCAACTGTCCTTCTTTGCCTCTTCCTCCTTGGATGGAAATGTTTTGTATGTCAAGAACACTAGTGCTCTTTATGAGAGTATGCAGGTAGGTATTTTTAAAGATTCTAACTTGATGGGAATTTTTCCGCTCCCACCTCCTCATGTTGCCTCTGTCAACATGATCTCGGTCAAATCTGATCCTCGGGTCATACCTTCACTAGATCTTATTGATTCCTATGGCGAGGTTATGCCACTTAGTCTTGCCGAAATCAATTACATGGAAATTGTTTCAGCCTCAAGTTCCGTATCCTCTGATTCTCTTGTTTTGAGGACTTCTCTCAATACGTATTCTAAATACCCATGGCTTGGTGCTTCAGAATCTCCAGATCCCTTAGCCAAGATTTTTCTTGCTGACAGAGGTATCATGGAAGTAATGTCTCTCAAGGAACCACCTTGGAACGATCCTCATTGTCGTTCCTCATTCCTGCCTAGCCCGACGGTCATGTCTATGTGTGTTCCGCAGTTCTCTTATCCACTGTCTATTGACATGTCAGTTTATCCTAACACAGTCTAGATCTTTTAACTGAGGGCACCTTTCTCTCTTCATGGATTCAAGTTTTTTCTCCCTCCCCGAGTTTTTCCCAATTTCCCATTGTTACAATGGGGTTGTCATCTGACTCGTAACCCTCCCTTTCCTAGGGGGCATGGGGGCAAAGCCTTATATGATTTCTACTCTATTGTTTGGCCAAGTCGATGCTTATTTGTCATGGAAACGGTAAAACTCCGGTGTCCATCTGTGTTGATTGATTACCCGAGTCCCAGCATGGACTCCCTCAAAAAGTACTATGCTTAGGTCATCTTGCATGGTTACTTGTGTACATTAGTGTGTCATTCATTTTTGTGCATTGTGGTTTGGTGTGTTTGTTTCCAAGTAGCTTTCCCATTTACTATGTTTTTCCCTGCTTTGCAGATGTATGTTACTCCTCACATTGGTTTCGTTGATGCTGTTTGCTGTAGTACCCAGAATCTATCCTCTGCAGCGTGGGCCATTTATGACCCTCATGGTGAGTTGATTGATATTCAAGGTATTTGTTTAGGTCGCACAACTAATAAAATTTTTGAATACAACACAATCATTGAAGTTGTCAGAAGCCATTGCTCTTGACAATCGAGCGTTGGTTGTCAAGCTGGATTCACAGCTTGTTGTCCTTCAACTCAACGGGCAATATTCCATCAGAAACCCTAAGATATTGAGAATGTATCTACGTATTCGTCTACTAGAAAGGCATTTTGATTACTTCACATATCATCATATTCCTAGATGCATGAATACATTGACAAATGCATTAGCTAATTATGTGTTGGATAGACATTTACGAAACACGTGAAAAGACAAAACAAATCATTTGTACCATAGTAAGCAAGAAAATACAGCATATATATATATATATATATATATATATATCTATATGGTGATAATGTTTGATACATCAAAACCCTAATAAATAATATGTGTGTTCAGATAAGATTAGTGGCTCGGAGACCTCATATATCTGTGGCATGCAGGCCTCAAAAATGTAAAATGATGGACCTAGTAACTAATCAGCATGGTGATCGTGGTAGCATGAAACTTCTCATGCAACATGAGTCAACAATTGGCAAATCTAGTTTGATACTCCCACCATGTGTCTCTGGTACTCGCAAGGGATGTCTCCCACCTGAGCATACTCTGGGATACCACGATTCAACCCCTCAAGGTTCCTCACGATCTCCTCCTCGTTGTCACTCCCCTCCTGGTAAGGAGTGACATCAAACTGGTGGGCGACGCACCTGGCTATCAGGGACGTCCCAGCAGGACACTCTGATCCAACATCTGCATCGATAAAAAAAAATGTTATAAACATATATATATATATAACAATTAAAAAATCACAAAATTAAAAATTGATTTTTTACCTTCATCATCAAAATCCTTCCCATCTCGCAGTGGCATGTCCGGATCTCCATGGAAGTCGGTACTGTTGTGTGGCCAATCGTCCACGATGATCAATTGTCATTGTAGCCATGAAAAGAAGGTGGGCCTGTAAGACATATGCGGGCACCCAGTGATCCTAGGCATCAAACGACTCTAACGGGCTGTCCGTGGGTCTCGTGGCATCGACGGATCTACATCAGTCAGATGGTACTAGAACAATGGCACTTGTTCCAAGAAAAAGGTCACTAGTATGGATCTGAAGCAAAATTGTTTCAGATTCCCCGCCTTAGCTTTTATCAGCTGGCGTTTTATGTTGATCTTCATCGATTCATCCCAATTGAAGATCATCGGTGCTGTATAGTCGATAGCATATAGAAATTTCAACTTGTTAGTATCGTGCATTGCTTAGGACCCTGCCACTCTGTTGATAATCAACAGTATCACTCTCTGTGTCAGATATCGCACAGTGGCAATCTCAATCTTGCCGCTCTTGGATTTCAAGGCTTCAGGGCAATGTTCGGCAAGTAGCATGGATATGCTTGCCCCAATTGGTTGTGACCCATATAGGTTGACTGATTCCCCTCTCTGGGATAGTCCTATGATGAAATATATGTCTGAAGTTTCTAACTCTAGCTCCTGGTCACCAATGATGAATATTTCGCGATTTATGTGCGATTTATGTCCCAAAGTCTAATCAGGTATCGAGGTAGCTCAGGTTGAGTCTGCATCCCTGGCGTGAGAAAGAACTTGAGGAGCCCACAATTCCTCAAAGCATTCAGGCAATTTGGATCATTCAATGTCTGGGTGTCCACATCTTTGTGATCACGTTCTTTCCATTCTACCATTTTCGACGATTCTTTCCTGCAAAACCATGTATTCAAGTCAATAATCATTTTTTGCCAATAAAATTTGGATTCAAACAGTGGTTTTGGGATGAAAAGGGTTTTTTCCTTGTTCAAAGTGTCGACGTGCCTGTTTTAAAAACAGTTGCGCTGACGACGCGATTGAGCATTTTAATTACCCTCGGCCGGCGCGATTCTGTGTTCGGAACTTGCGCCGAATGAGGGCAATTTTTTTTTCCAAAACCTCCCTTAGAAATCCAAAAAATGGATAAAAACAGGAAAAAAACAATATATAGAAATGGAGCTTAGGGACTTGGCTCTTACCTGCAACTAGTGGCTCAGCGAATGACGTCCCGGACATCTCGAAATATGCTTCGGAAATATTAGGGCAAAAGTGGGTGAAAAGTTTTTCACAACAAAGTAAAATGGTAAATGGTAAAAAATATTTACTTTTCTCTCCTTTTATTCAGTTTTTCATGAAATATTAGGGTTTTTAAGTATTTTTGACCTATTTTTCCTCAAGAATTGGATAATGCACTTTACCTTTTTTGCGCAACAACATGTGATGGATGTTTGATTATGGTGCTGAGTTAGGTTTCAGCTCTTTTCTCGACTCGTAAAACTCAAATGAAAAGATTGTTGAGTATTTTTTCCCTTTTGACTCGTAAAAGAGAATAAAATGGGGGGGTCTGCTTTCAAGCTCTTTTCTAGACATTTAAACATGAAAAGATTGCCAAGCTCTTGTTGTTTTGAACTTGTTAATGGATGTGAAACATTGTGCATCCAGTATACGTTTACCCCTTTTTCAGGTTGGGATGCACTATTTACGAAAAAGGTACTTCTTGACTAAAATGGTCATGCAGTTCTCTCAAGTATCATTTCTACCTTTTCGGGCTCGAGGGACACAAATATATGAAAAGGGACCATGTGGAGTTTTCTTTTTTGTGTCTTTTTCAAAATCTCTAAACATGAAATAGATACTGAGGTACACCTTTGTCAGACTTGTTAAAATATTAAACGACATCGGATTCGTCACCATGATGAACACGAGCTTCTCCTTCCTAGGGCTTGTTAAACTTACTAGCTCAGATTCGTCCGAAGGATGAACTTACAGTGCAAGCATATGCTATCCCCTTCAAGCTTGCGATTAAAAAATAATTGGGGTACCTTCCAGAAATAGTGGGGGAAAATTTGGAAATCTAATCAGTTGTGTCGGAAACTCACTCTTGAACATGACACTTTCTGCTTTGTGTTAGGATGGGATATCCTCCTTTTTATCGTTGACCTTCCTAGGTTGGGTTGTTTGTTTTTGCCTTCCATTTCATCTCTGCCATGTCATCATGACCACTGATCCTATGGATCAAAAAGCTTCCAAAATTCTAGTCGTGTTGCTAATATGTTCAAGAGTTGTCCTTCTACAGTTACACTTACCCTTGATTCTCTATATCATCCAAAAATCATTTTGCATCCCTTTGTCTCGTGCCGATGATGTGGGATACATCATGGCCCTCCTTCGACACAGGCTCTTCCTATCGACTTCATCTCATTATCCGGGAAGTTTACCGAGAGACTCCCTTCCAGTACCTTAGAGCTTGCATGCCCTAATGGAAAGTTCTTCACACTCGATGACAAGTTCACATCATTGGCTTTCGATTGAGTGATTTCATGAGTGTTCGAATACAGTTCCTTTACTCACATTCCATGAATTGTGTTGATAGTACGCTGAGGACCATTCTCATCATTGGTGGTTTCTCTTGCGCTTGTTAATAGCTTACATCATCAATTGGTAATCAAGCGATTTTCTAGCATGTTTGACGTCAACACATCTATTCACATGTTAGAATTTGTACTTTGATTGGGTTGTGTTGGAGCGCAAGACCCTGGGCTCAGATTACAAAATTCCAGGTTGCAAGGTGGTGTGACATGATCATGTTGATATACATGTCTCTCTCAGATGGATGGATGCGACCATACCATGAATTATCATATGTGATCCTTCTCATTATTGGATGGTTGCGACCATACCTTGGTTTTGATATAATCCTCTTTATCGGATGGATGCGCCCATGCCTAGATCCATTTACATGATAATTCTCTGGATGGTTGCATCCATACCATGATTCATGTATCATTTGACAGAGTTTTCAGTTATGTATATGTATATGTACTTGCTTGCAGGTTTTCCAACGACAGACTCCGATTCCCCGCACTGATTCATAAAGCATTTCATCCCTCACTCTAGTTCGGCCTTCATGCTTTGGGGGCATCTGTTACACAATATTTTTCCACTGTCCCTGTACTCCCCATTTCATGATCCTAAAGGACCTCTACAGTGAACCCTACATGCTTTCCCTTCATGAAGAAACTCCCATTGTGTCCCTCTTCATGAGCATAACAATTCCCTTTTGCATCATTTCCCAAATATCTTCTATTTTTCCCAATTTACAATATCGACGCTAATGACCCTTGTTCTCCTCGTGCCAATATGCAGGGATTAGGATTGTCCCTAGCATCGACCAGAGCGACTGAGCCTTGTTCCAGTCACGCCGATCCTCTTTTGGAATTTTTTTTAAATAAGGAATCGAAGCTTCCAGCTCTAGAAGCTTCGTAACGGAAGTCTGGTAAATGGTTGAACCAAATGGAGTCGAGGATGTCAGTTTGGTCTCCTTTCCCTTATTAGGATGGAACTACCTCAAGAGATAAGACCTCCTCCCATGAGAAGAGGAACCATATCCCATCCATTCATGCTATATAAAACTCCCTTTTTCCCAAGCACAAGCTAGTGTTAATGTTGGTTTGCTAGTGCTAATTAAGTTTGGAGTAAACAACAAGCTATTCATAGTTGTAGCTCTTTAGTTGTGTGTGAGGGGGAAGTGTGAATTTGGTTTAGTGTGAATCCTAAAGGGAAGAGCCTTGAAACTATCATTGTTGAGGCCATCATGGAATGCTAACGGAAGTGTGTGGGAACTTGGTTTTGTCAGTGGAGAACAACAACGTCAAGGCAGTGGTTGTAATCTCTTCTTGATTCAATATATATGCAACTATCAATTGATTTCCTACATAATATGTCATCTCACATGTTTATGGCTTAATGTTTCTTGAATTGTTAAGTAGGTTGAATTACAATTTTTCTATTATCACGATTTTTATTTGCTTGTTTCAGATGTTCGAAGAAGAAAATGGGAGATAGCTGGAGCGAGCAAGCAAGGTCATCACCAAACGGGATAAGCATACTAAGAGGTAGGCCCTCTTAATTGGTTCTAACCTAAGGAAATCTTCCATAGAATGTCTTTTTAGTGGCTAGACCCGCTATGAGGCTAGAGGAATATTTTTTGTCTGCACACATAATTTTACTTCACCACAGCTAGTAAACTAGTAGTTGAGAAAAAGATGCTTTGTGAAGATAATTGAAAGTTCATAGTTACACCTACTAATTACTTAAAGAGTCAAATTTATATGGCATAGTGTAACTTATAGATCAAATAGACTTGTTCATAGAAAAACAATTTTAAGAGAGAATGTGATTTTTTATTGTTCAAAATGCATTTTTGAATGGATAAATATATTGAGCACTAGGAAAAAGAACTCCAATTCTATAACTATATATATATATATATATATATATATATATATATATATATAGTACATTTTGAATAAAATTAGCCACAAGAAATGTGGTGAATAAATCATTTGGTATATCGATTAGACCAAGCCAATTTATATTATAAAATTTTGATATTTAAATCATAATAATAATAATAAGCATACACAAAATATTATATTAAAATATTTAAGATCTATCAAGGGAAAAGAGAGATCAAATCTCTTTTCACTCTACAACAAAAAACAAATTGCATCTTAAGAGATTTGATGGATTTTAGCCTATTTAATTATTAGTTATAATTGATTATAAATATATTTTTATTTTGATGGAGTCAAAATGTTAAACAAGACATTAAACCATCTTCAATACTTAGCTTGAGAATTTTATGTGTTTCATTTAATTTGTTTTATTCTTAAAAATTCAAAATGTTTAATAGAGTATTACAACATTTGTAATCCATACAAGAATAAAAAATTCATTTCTTTGTAAACAAAAGATTGATAATTTAAAATAAGTAATGAAAGAAACATAATATTTAATTATATAAAAAATAAAAACACATAGTTCATAGACAAAATTTAATTGTGAAATAATTAATAACAATAGAAAAAAATATTGATAACTTTCGCCAAACTTAAAATTATATTTGAATTTTGAACCGAGAAAAAGAGAAGGGAAAAGACACGTGTATATATTGAAATTTCATAATTGAATTTTGAACCGAGAAAAAGAGAAAGGAAAAGACACGTGTATATATTGAAATTTCATAATCTCAATGAGAAATTACGGAGAAATAAAACATAATATTGCTTTTTACCTTATGCATTGTTGCCTGATTGATTGAGAAATAAAACATAATATTTTAAATAAAAATTTCAAACGCAACATAAATTTTTACTTTAATGCTAGTTATAAGTGGTTAACCAATCATAAAAAACAATTGAAACCACCAAATGCATACTAATAGAAACCCTACTCGATAAGAGGTCAGTTTAATATTAATGAATAATAACATCACACCAATAATATTTTCAATAAAACATTAAAGACAAATAAAAATAAATATTATAATAATTTATAATTAAAAAATGAATTTTAATTATAAGAACAAAAAAATATGACAAAAATATTATTAACAAAAACATTAATACACTCACATGAAAGAAGATGGCTCAATGAAGATATTTAAAATTTCATAGTTACAACTACTAGAGAGTCAAATTTGAGTAGAAAAAGAGACCTTTTAAATAATTAATAATAACAAAAGCATTAATAAACTAATATATGAGGAGAAAGAGATGTTTAATTAAGATAATTAAATTATGTATTTAATAAAATTTTATAATTGAATGGTTTAATAATAACAAAAACATTAATAAACTAATATATGAGGAGAAAGAGATGTTTAATTAAGATAATTAAATTATGTATTTAATAAAATTTTATAATTGAATGGTTGAATTTGTTAATTTTATAATCAAAGTGAGTAATAGTTGAACTAGTCAAAAGGATGCAAGAGCCTTATTATGCCAATTTCATTAAAAATACTATATTCTATAAAATTTTGAATTTTTTTGTTTTACATACCATATAGCATGTAATCTACTCTTATCTATAGATAAGATATAATATCATATAATATCTATTAAAATGAAGAAATAAACACATCAAGAAACTACATTAATTCTATGTTAAAAACATATGTGATTGTCTTTTAAAAAAAAGAATAACAAGCTCATGGTAATTCTAAGTCAGGATTCTAGTTATAAGTCACTAGCTAACTCATCAGGGCTAGCTAACACATTTAAAACAAATATTAAATCTAATAATTAAGTTTGAAATAATTAGTAATAACACAAAAATATTAATTAAATAAAATATATAATTTCCCAATTTAAAAATAGAATTGAAGAAGAAAATAATAATAATAATAATATATATTGAAATTTCAATGTAGCAAGGACAAGTTGTTGAATTAGTCAAAAAGATAAGTGTTCCATTTTACACTCCCATTTTCTCTTTGATGGACCAACCAAAATATAATTTTTTTAAATGAAACTAGTTATAAGTGACTAAGCAATCACTAAAACAAAAAAATTAAAACCAAGTGCATACCAACATAAATCCTACTTCGAGAAAATACACTGAGTTTACATTTATATTTTAATTTTAATTTTAATTAAATATTAATAATGAAACGAATAATATTTTCAATAAAAAATTAAAGATATAAGTAAAAAAAGCATTATAATAACTTATAATTAAAAACACACAATTGAAAAATAAATCTAATGATAATAACTCAAATGAAAAATAATTGGTAATAATATAAACATTATTAAATTAAAATGTGAAAAAAAAATGATTGTTTAAGATAATTAAAATTTGAGTTGTCTTTAATGTGATATTTTGGAAGTTTTTCTTGTTAGTTTTTCCAGTATAATTTCTCTAAAGTAGGGTAGGAATTTATTGAAATCACAAGTTTGATGGTAACCCTTGCATAATTGAAGTTCCCTAGGGTTTTCTAGAGTGTTGAATCGATATATACAGTCAAAAAGCCAATTTAAATAACATAAATCAACATCTGACCTCAAAATTTTCCATCGGATTCTGGCACTAGAAAGTCCAAAAAGTTGCAGTAAAGACAACGCCATTGAAATTTCATAGTTAGAACTAGTATTAGTCAATGAGTCAAATTTAATTATAAGAAGTAATATCTAAGATAATTAGTACTAACAAAAACATTAATAAAGTAAGATGGGAATAAGTATGTCTCATGGAGATAATTCAAATTACATAATTAGTGAAACACTCAAATTTAATTGTAAAAAATAACATATAAAATAATTAATAATAACAAAAATATTAAACTAACATGTGAAAAAATCAATAATAACAAAAAAATTAATAAACACATGTAACCACATTAGTAAAAGTGGTTGATATAGGCCCATAGCTAATAGAAATAGATTTAATATAATTATATCACAATGAAAATTTATAATAATATGATAATATTATAATAATATGATTATATTATTGATGATGATGATAATGATGATTAACATCCACTAAGACCAATGTGGTCTGTGAGACCTCAAGAAAAGAGAGTCTAATTATCGTTCTTCAAAATTTTGTTTCTGTGGTCAAGGAGAAGGAAAGAAATGCTATTAGTTGGGTTGGCTTAAGAAGTCAAGAAGATTAGAAGTGTGGCTGATGATAGGGAATTGAGACCTCATGTGGGAAATAGGTGACAGTATAAAAGGAAGTGATTTTCATCTTCCCCCTTCCTAGTATCATAAATCTAATAGATCTATCATCCCATAGAGTCTTGGGAGTAGACCACCTCCCACTCTCACTTTGAAGCTCATGAGAGTTAGTTCTTATCCTAGCGATGTTGGTTTTCTTCTTAGTGTTATTCAACATAGAGAGATAATTCTCGTTATCAAGAGTGGGGTTGATCCCACATCTTGGCCTTGAAATTAGAGGTAATAGTATATTTGATACTATCCTTGCTTCCTGCCCACGGGGCTTTGGATTGACGGTGAATGAGTGTGCTGTTAAGGCACTCCTTGTGATAGGTCACCGGTTCAAATCCCCTGTGGGTACTTAGGTTAGTCTTAACTAGAAAAAAAAAGATACTATCCTTGCTTCCCATGACATTCTCCTCCTTAATCCGCTAAAGGTTAACCCAAGACTTGGCATGCTTATGCCAGCCACACTTAAGGCACACGTGGGGGTTTGTACTAAAGTTAGAAGCAATTTTTGAGAGCCTCTTGGATTCCATGTTGTGAAAATTCTTCTTATACATCAGATATATAAACATAGACATACTTTCGAAGGGGGACAAGCCAACCTCGATCAAAAGGATATGATATGGAGTATTTCCCTTGACGTTTAGGTTATAGGTTATGAATAATATTATGAATAGTATTAATATTATGAATTTTAATATTTGTATTATTATTATCAATAATATGAATCTTGATCTTAAAATTTTTTGATCTATACTGAAGTTGATCACGTCTTAAGTTTTTGTTCTAACTTTTGAACCATCTAATGTGGTTCATACTCCAATGGTGAAAAGACGAGCCTATAATCTTGTTTAAGATAATCATTATGAAAATCAAAAAATTTAATAACAAATTTTAAACATTGGATTCAAGAATTGGTCAATATATTATATTATAAAATATCCAAAACATCCCAAAATATCCATGAGTTAGTTAAGGAAACTCATATATATATGAAATGGAAAATAACAAGAAGGAAAATGGTAAGGAAAAATTGAAGAAAATATAAGGAGAAAACAAATTAAATTATTTTATTATAAAATAAGTATAAATTACATTATATTAGTATAATATTAAAATATTTACACTAAAAAAGAGAAGAAGGAGATACAAAAATATTATTAATAATAAATGGAATAAAAGAAATATATGTTTATATCAAACATTTAAGCTTATCCTCACATTAAAATAGAGTTGAAAAAAAAATGGGGAGGAAACAATCAAGAAGAAACAATAGGAATCCAATGCCTGCTCAATTTCCAACTTTTTTTCCTATTGAGATTAACCACCTATGTCATAAGGATGAACCACATTAGATGATTTGAAATGTTTACCAAAAACTTAAGATGTGATGAATGTGAAAGACATTATAAAAATAATACATTATTATTAATAATAATAATACTTTTGACACTATCAATAATATTATATTGATATTCTTAATATTATAATATTATGTATGAAATAATATTATATTATATTAGATTATTGGACCACCGTTGACCATGACTTACCCTGCTTGACCATCGTTGGCCATGGTTGACCATGATTTTCCATGCTTGACCTTCGTTCACCATGATTGATCATGGTCGACCATGATTAATATTATTAACCCAAGGGAATAATATTGAACCAAAAAGGAATAATATAAACCCAAGGGATTACCAACCCATGGAGAAAATATTGAACCCATGGGAAAAATATTAAACCCAAAATAAAAAATATAAAATCAAAGTATATAAAACCCAAGATAAATATTATAAACCCTTAAATAAACATTCTTGTCCATGTTTGGCCATGGGTGTTTTTCATATTGATACAATCTTTGTCACAATTCTACATTGGACCATGCCCGACCATACTTGACCATGTTCAAAGGGATTAGTATTATAAACCCAATGTATGTAAACCACAACATAACTATTAAAAACCCTAAATTAAGCATGGTTTACCATGTTTAACGACATATGATTTCCATATGACACAATCCTTCGCACAACACAATGTCAAAGCATGGTTGACCATGCTTTATTTTCGTATCGAGACAATCTTTGTTACAATGAAACACTCAACCTTCGTTGACCATGGTTGATTTTCATATTGAGACAATATTTGTGACAACGCAACAATGGACCATGGTTGATGATGAGTGACCTCGATTGGCCATGTTTGATTCTATAAAGCATAGTTGACAATGGTTCGCAATGGTTCACCATGGTCAACCATGGATGGCCTTTGCTGACCAATATCGATCATGGTTTGGCATGATTAATATTATAAAACTAAGGGAATAATAGACCCAAGGAATTTATACTAAAAAACCAAGGGATTATAAACCAAAGGGAAAATAATTAAACCCAAGGGAATAATACTAAAAACCCAAGGAACTATCAACCCAAGGGAAAAATAGTAAACTGAATGGAATAATATTCTAAATGAATAATATAAATCCAAGGTATGTAAACCCCAATATATATACCAAAAAACCTTTAATAAACATGGATGACCATCTTTTCCCATGGTTGATTTTCATATTGATACAATTTTTTTCACAATGCGACGTTGGACCATGCATGACCATGTTTTAAGGGATTTATATTATAAACCTGAGATATGTAAAACCCAACATAAATATTATAAACCATAAAATAAACATGCTTAACCATGCTTGTCCATGGTTGATTTTCATATTGAGACAATCCTTGTCACGATGCAACATTAGACCATGGTTGACCATGCTTGATCATGATTGATTTTCATATAGAGATAATATTTGTTGCAATGTGATGTTGGACCACCGTTTACCATCATTCTTTTTCATATTGAGACAATATTTCACACAATGCGACATTGGACCATGGTTGACCACAAGTGACCTTGGTACACCATGATTGATTATATTAAGCATGGTTGACCATGGTTGACATTGATTGACCACGGTCAACTATCGTTTCCCTTGGTTGACCATTATTTATCATGGCCGATGATGATTGATATTATAAACCCAAGGAATTAATACTAAAAACCCAAGGGATTATAAACCCAAGAAGAAAATATTTAACCCAAAGGAAGAATAATAAACCCAAATAAATAATATAAACCCAAGGTATTTAAACCCCAAGATAAATTTATTAAACCATCTAACAAACATGATTGAACATCTTTGGTCATGGTTGATTTTCATTTTGATACAATCTTTGTTAGAATGCGACGTTGGACCATGTTCAACCATGGTTTAACACTCACATTAATGAACCAAAGGGATTGATATTATAAAGCCAAGGAAATAAAAACACCAAGGGATCAATACTAAAACCGCAAGTAATTATGAACACAATGGAATAATATTAAACCCAAAGGATTGATGTTATAAATCCAAATATATATATTACAAACCCTAATATAAACATGGTTGGGCATGGTTTTGACCATGGGTAATTTTCATATTGACATAATCCTTGTCACAATGTGACAATTTTGGTATGTAAACCTCGACATAAACATTAAAAACCCTAAAATAAACATGGTTACCCATGGTTGATTATAGATGTTTTCCATATTCACATTATCCTTCTCACAACACAAATTCATAGCATGGTTGAGAATTCTTGGTAATGATTGATTTTCATATCAATATAATATTTGTCACAATGCAACGTTGAGATTTCATTGACCATGCTTGATTTTCATATTGAGACAATCTTTGTCAAAATGTGACAATGGACCATGGTTGACAATCAAAGAACTTGGTTGACCATCTTTGACTATATAAAGCATAGTTGATGATGGTTCACAATGGTTCACCATGGTCAACTATGGATGGCGTTTGTTGACCGTAGTTGATGATGGTTGGCCATGATTGATATTATAAACCCAAGGGAATAATAGACCTAAGGAATTGATACTAAAAATCAAATGGATTATAAACAGAAGGGAAAAGTATTTGACCCAAGGAAATTGTATTAAACATAAAGGAATAATATAAACCTCAAGGAATTAATACTAAAAACCCAAGGGACTATCGATCCAAGGGAAAAATATTAAGCCGAAGGGAATAATATTATACCCAAATGACTAATATAAACGCAAGGTATATAAACCCCAAGATATGTATTATAAACCCTTTAATAAACATGCATGAGCATCTTCATCCATGGTTTATTTTCATATTGATACAATCTTTGTCATAATGCAACCATGATTTAACATGGTCAAAAGGATTACTATTATAAACCCAAGGCATGTAAACCAAAACATAAATATTATAGACCCTAAAGAAACATGCTTGTCCATGGTTGATTTTCATATTGAGACAAACCTTGTCACAATGCGACATTACACCATGGTTGACGATGCTTGATCATGATTGATTTTCATATTTAGATAATCTTTGTCACAATTAGATGTTGGACCATCGTTGACCATCATTTATTTTCATATTGAGACAATATTTGACACAATGTGACATTAGACCATGGTTGACCACAAGTGACCTTGTTTGATCATGATTGATTATGTAAAGCATGGCTTACCACGGTTGACATTGATTCACCATGGTCAAATATGGTTGGCCTTGGTTCACAATTATAGATCATGGTCAATAATGATTGATTTTATAAACCCAAGGAATAAATACTAAAAACCCAAGGGGGAAATATTTAACCCAAGGGAACAATATTAAACCCAAAGGAATAAAATAAACCCAAGCTATATCGACCCTAAGGTAAATATTATAAGCTATCTAACAAACATGCCTCACCATGTTTGGTCATGGTTGATTTTCATTTTGATACAATATTTGTGACAATGCAACGTTGGACCATGATCAAGCATGGTTTAACCCTCAAATTAATAAACAAAAAGGATTGATATTATAAACCCAAGGGAATAAGAAAAACTAAAAGACCAATATTAAAACCCAAATTAATTATGAACCTAACATAACATTATTAATGTAGGTTTTAACTATGTATAGAAATTACCTGCAAACTAATTCTAAAAACAAAAAATAAATAATGACGAGAATATAAAAAAAATACATATAGCTTTTCCTGCCGATCCCTAAACTGGGATTACAGATTGATTTTTCATTATGTTCCTTTCAATGTTGCTGAAGCATTTATAAAGTGCAATCGATTAACCCTATATTAGAACATAACCATAGTTCCCTTGACCAACTAGTCATGGAAAAGAATATAGCACACTCCCAAAAATTAAACCCAAGGGATTAATGTTATAAACCCAAAGATAAATATTGCAAACCCTAATATAAACATGGTTGACCATGCTTTTAACCATGGTCAATTTCCATATTGACAAAATCCTTACTACAATGGGACATTGATTCATAGTTATTGACCATTGCTAACCATGTGACACCACATATATAAATCAGGTTGACCATGATTACCTATCGTAATTAGTGATGCTTGTCCACATATGTTTTCCATATTTGAACAATATTTATGAGAAATCCATGCTTGACTGTTCACCAACGTCATTCACCATGGTTGAACATGGTTGATTATCAACACCTGTGACCATGTTCAAGAATGGCTCACCACGGTTGTTTTTCAATAATAGTTACAAACCCATGGCATTAACATTATAAACCTAAACCATATAAAGTGAAAGATAAATATTGTAAACTGCTAAATAAATATTAATCCCTAACATTAATACTATAAACATAGAAAATTTTATTATAAATGAAAGGCATTAATAAGCCCAAGTCATTGATACTAAAAACAAAACCAATTACAAACCCAAGACAATAACATTAAACTTAGGAATATAATTGAAAAAATAGAATAATATGTATTGTTACAAAACACAACATTAGAAGATGAAATAAAAAAAAGCATATTTCATTTGAAAACATCGGAATCTAAGAAAAACATCATTCAAAATTTGAAGACCACTCATATACAATTTTTTACATAACAACACCAATGAGAAACAATAGATTTTACTAACCTTGAAGCGAAAAAAGAGAATTTAAATTAAGAAATAATTCTTTATCTTAACATCAAATAATCCTACTAGGAAAATGAACTTTAAATACTTCATCAGAAGGCATTTATTAAATAGCTTCTTCCAAAACACAATCGTATCGATGACAAAAGAAACACCAATTCAAATCAACAATCTAATGATCGTGACCCTTCTACCTTTCCAATCGTCCCTTCTTATTTTTCTTCTAGATTCTCTTTAGTGCAAATGCAACAAGTATTTCACTTTTGATTTCATTTTATCTAAGCTGCGGACATGTTCATCAACAAAACCAGGATGAAACCCAAGTTTTCTATCAAGCCTTTTCTAAATATATGTAAAAAAATGTATTGCTTCAACGATACCATTAACCACTAATGCATAATACATGACATCATTATTTTCCATATATGAATTTCAACGACAAAAGGATAAAATTAAAATTAGTAAAAACACACACACATACAAAATTGGAAGGTAAAATATCAAACATGAATTCAAAAAAAAAAAACATAATTTTAGTATGATTTAAACAAGGACAACAAAAATAAAAATAGCTACAATTCAACTTATTAAATAACAACGAAACCATAATACATTTTTTACTCAAACAATTTTTTCTAATTAAGTAATCAATTAAATTTAATTATTAAAAAATAAATTAAAATTATTGAGAAGCACAAAGAATAATTTGTTGATGGATATACAATTTACTGCAAGTTACAACAACAAATATAAAAAAGTATTCATATTAGTTTCAAAGCTTTGCCAAAGAACTAAACTTTATTCAAGATAAATATGTCAAAATGATATCGACTTCAATCATTCCTCCTCTTTCTTCCTAAGTGTAACATATGCACTCTTTTTTCATTTTTTCATAATGTTGAAAAGAAAAAGGTGGTGAAATATGTAAACCATCAATGGATTTCACTCTTGATATAGTTGTAAATGTCAAACCTTACCTCTCTTTATCTACAATATTTACAGTAGCTCGTTGCAAAGTCACCCCATGTGATTTGTGTATAGTTAAGGCCCATGGAAATTTCAAAGGAATCTATTTAAGATTACCTCTAAGAATATGTATTATGGGCCTAATGTTTGGACAATTCTTGTCAAATGGAACACCAATGTACTTTTCAAAAATAACTGTAGTGAATTGTGGAAGTTACGATGGCTTTGAATTAGACATATAGAAGATATATTCAATATATCCAAGTGCACCATTAACCAAGCCAAATTCAACCCACAAATTACTCATTAGAATGACATGCTCTCCATGACATAGTGACACTTCACACTCCAATACATCATCATCATTGTCAGCAATTTCTTTTCTTCTAGTACATTCAACAACACATCTTACAATTGGATAATTTAATGATTTTAGCATTTTATGATTATGAAATTGAAAACATTATTTGTTGCAAACATGTAAACTGAACAATAGAATAAACCATTTTCCTATGGATGCAATCATATATCGACATGCATCATAAGAAGATCTCACTCATCCAAAAAATACTCTACATTTCTAATATTAGTTAAAATATTGCGAAAAGATGCATGTCTTCGATCATCTCTTTGCTACCTAAATTTTTTATCCAAAGTCACAAAAATTTTGAATATTTCCCATAAAACTTTCCCTACTATTTTACCTACATAAAAGGGTTTATCCTTAATATGAGGTAGCTACTCAAGGTCACCCATAAGAATCATTGACTTGCCACCAAAAGGAGAAGCCTTTTTTTCACGAAAGGCTTCTTGCAAACATGAATCTATCTGTATGAATAACATTAGACCTATAAATCTCATTTCATCAATAAAAATATATTGAATGTGCCTCATATCTTCCTAAGACATTGCTAAAGCCTCACCATCCAATGGCTTCATATATTTTATAGGTATTTTCAAAGTAGAGTGTACTATTTTTCCATGTATATTTAAAGCAGCTATACCAGTTGGAGTGAGTAATAATAATGGACTTATTTCATCCATTTTTGAAGAAGAAAGAGCATGAGAGATACAATTACTAAGAGAAGACTTTACAGTCCCAATTATTCCTTAAATAGTCATTTTTAAAGGATCGTTGTTTATGCCATTAACAAATTGCCGAAAAGTAATTTCAAAAGAAACTCGTCGTTTCTTTGATAAAGAGGAAGGTGACAAAATTGTCTCCCCAATTGAGTTACCATTAACAACACCAACATACTGCGCATATTTTATAAAATGGATAACCTATTATGCAATATCATTTGATACCATTATTTATTGAAAATTATAATAAATATCAAAGTCCCTTCTACCAAGATTGTCAAGGTTAGAAATGTTTACATTGTGTGGAGGAATTATTTAGAAAAGAAGTTTCCACTCTTTAGAATCTTGACCAACATTTTCTTCATGAACAAGGGACTCAACATCTTTGTCATTACTTTCATTTGGAAAGGGAGATCAATCAACATGCCATGTGCGATATCTTAAATTCCTCCAATTCTCAATGATAATTTCACTTGAAAGTACTATATATGAAGTAATGTCATGCAATTGATTATACAAAAGAAACTCACTCCACTAAGTTTTTCAAACTCTTATGACACATCATCAAAAATAATATAAAACCATGGCAAGACATGAACAATAACATGCACATCTCATGATCTCCATGGCTCCTACTTACGGTTGGCATCAAAACTCCATGATCTTGCTATTTCTTTCAAACACAAACACTCCAAAAAAAGGGGCTGGGTCTGATAAATCTGAACAAAATTATTCTCACAAGAAATTTCATTATAATTCAATAATATTTTTTGGTATAATTTATTCCCAACAGTCAAGGGAAAAACATTGTGACTACACACAACAAGAGGTTTCTTTAGTAAGGTATGGAAAGTTTCTTAAGCTCCAATGTGATGCTCAACAAGCATTTCAACAAGAAACCTTCTATATGCAGATAACGTAGGAGCCTCACATCCACTTGCACCAACAACTCTTGTCAAAATTTCATGATAAAGTTTAGATCTTCTTTCTTCCTTCGAAGCAAATTTCGCAATATATTTCAAAACTGCATGTCGAGAGACAACTGGTTGACAATCAAAATTTTCTCAAAACATTGTTAAAATATCTACATTGTGAACATTTAGATGGTCATCATTTTGTGCTAGATCATATTTCTTTTTCCCTTTTTCATCAATGAACGTTATAGACTGAGGGTGAAATTTCCATGGAGCATCATAATGGCATGAAAGGATAGACCCATTTTGTCAAAGACATGAGTCTACACTACATTTCATATGTCTTTGGACTCGATTCACTAAATGCTCATAATATTAATCAAGATTGTAAGAAAAAACTTGTGGAGTATTTAGAAGGCATGGATGATCATTCAGACTTCGAGGGATAATGACATTTTAATGATTTTCGTCACATGGATTCCAGTTGTTCCTCAGCAAAATGTAATCAAGTTCATAACTGATTGTTGATGGTGAACAACGATCAGACATAGTGAGGCTGAAATCATTCACCTGGCGACTCCAAATCAGTTTCAAGATCAGATCCAAGGACTCCACTGGAGGATGAACTTGACCAAAAGAAACATGAAAGGACAATATGGAAAGATCAGGTATTCAAGTTGGAATTTCATCCAAGACATTTTGTTCTTTGTTATAAATTATTTCTTCTCTTTTCCCGAGAATGTCAAGAAGGCTTTGCAAAGTATATTGTATTTGAGAAAATATCCTCAACCTGCATTTGATTCCCTCCCTTTGAAGATTGTGAATACCAAATATTTGCATGCCTTTGAGATTGATCAAGACCCTTTTTCTGAAGCTTGTGATGATCGTCTTCAAATTGATAAGCCTCAAGAGACCAATACTAATTCTACACCTTCTGTAAATACCCCCATACCTTGTAAAATTCCAGATCGATACAAGCCTCTAATTTTACCTTCTATATCCCACGCTTTCCCTAAAAATCATGACCTATATCTACCAAGATTTGATGGTGAACACGACAACATCACTGTTGAGAGACATGTATTGAATTTTGAGTCCTTTCTTGACCTTTTTGAAGTTGATGAAGAGGATGTCAGTATTAGGCTTTTTGCTCTTTATTTGCAAGGCAAAGTCAAGAGTTGGTTCAAAACCCTGCCTGATGCAAGCATCTCAGATTTCCAGCAGTTCGTCAAAGTTTTCCTCGACAGGTGGGTGGTCAGACAAAACCCTTTCTTGATTATAAAAGAATATAACTAGCTGAAAAGATTGCTAGGGGAGACAGTACAACAATTTTCTGCCAGATTTAACCAAGTCTATTTTTCGATGCTGGTTAATATAAGACCTCCTCCCGGATCAGCTCTCTTGCACTACCTCAAAGCTTTTGATCCGGAAACGGAGTTTCAGTTGAGAGAAAGGAACCTTGCAACACTTGAAGAGATGCAGAACAATGCAATAGATGTAGAGGCTCATTTGTTGATCAGAAGGGAAAAGTTGAAGGAAGAAGAGGTGAAGAACATAGATCCAAAGGAATCGACATCTTTAGAGGTAAAGCTCGACATTTTGGTAAGTGCAGTGGAAGAGATGTTGCAAAAGATCACTACAAGGAATGAGTATGATGTTCAAGACCATGGCTCGCTAATTGAAGAAGAACAAGTGGCTGATCCAAAACATCTTCTTTCTTATCTTAGTTGTCATAGATCTGATAATGATTGTTTTATATATCATCTTGGAGAAGAGAGATCTGTTGATATGACATGTATGCTTGATAATGTGTTTTATACTAATGATTTGCCTCAGTTTGATCAGTATTATGATGACTATGTTCTCCAAACAGAAGCTAATCTTGCAGACAAACCAGTAGCTAGTTTGTGGAAGGAGGAAGTTCACTTTCAGCAGTTCGAGTACAGTGATCAGCCGTTGCATATCAGCTATGGAAGTGAGGAGGAAAGTGCAACAAATTTTGAAGTAAGTGAAGGATCTTTGCCTTTTTGTTTTGCTTCGTTTCAGTTCATCAGAGACAACTTTCATGCAATCAGAAATCAACTGTCGACAAGTCTTGATCTGGACCATCTTGAGGGCAATGAAAACCTTGTTCAAGAATTTTCATATCTAGAGCTGCAGCCTCCGAATGCCATTGATTGTCAAGTTGCAAATGAAGACTTGGAGGCTGGAACATATGATCAAATGATGCAAGATGATTCCGTTCCATTCTGTTTTGAATCATTTCAGTTTTTGAAGGGAAATTTGCATAGTATATCTTCAAATGGGAAGCCTGTAGAAAATCATGGAATCTCATTAGAACCAACAAAAAGTGGGTTGCAACAGCCTTTCCAAGTTTTTCACGATCCAATAGCTGTTGTTTTGGATGATGTCTGCAGTCAAAGTCCTTCTCCATTAGCTAACTGTGAGCTTGAAAAAAGTATTGACACAAACTTGATCTGGCAACCAGTTTCTTTATCATTTTCAGCAGGAGTCTCGTCACAAATCTCAGATGAAAGTTTGCATTCATGGTATGAGGAGAAGAAAAGTAATCCATTGGATGAGCTAAGTCCCAGTGTGCATGAATTTCAAGATCCTTATGCAGTGTTTTTGGAGTCAGATAGAGAATCCATATCATTCAACGGATCTGTTTACAAGTTTTCATGGGAGTTTCCTTTTAGTAGTTCTTTCTTGTTGTTCATAAGCAAGCACTTGTGGAGAATGCAAACAGTAGCTAGAATGCTTACTTGGTTGCATTGGTTGTTTCATTTCACTTGATTAGGTGATGAATGGAACAATTAGAGTAGGTTTTATTGAATAAGCTCTATTTTGAGCATATTTTCCAGTTTTTCAGTTGTGTTTTAGTATTGAGTCAGTTTCAAGTTAGTTTGTGTCGTCAAGTCATCAGTTTTCAGTCATGCATTTCAGATTGAGTTTTTGACTCCATGCCCAATGGATAAGGCATTGGTCTGCTCTTCCAAAGATCTGCAGTTCTTGGCACCTCCAAGGAGCTACCATCCCCACTGGAGCCAATGTTAGTGTCAGTCTTTGAAGCCTTACTCCAGTGATCAAAAATTCTCTTACAAAGTGGTCTTAGGATGTCAAAGTCAAATTTTGTCATTTTAGTGAGGTTTCAAGTAAAATTTGGTCTCTAGGTATTAGGTCTAGGGTTTCTTTTCACTCCTTCCAGAGTTTTCCAAGTGTCAGTCCATGTCACCATTAGCTGAGTGTACCACCATTTAAAGGGTTTTCATGATCATTTCAGGTTCCAATGGGTCATTTTACACCTTGTTCATGCTTCAATTGTACTTGGGTAAGGTTCCTTTCCCTCTTCTAGGGTTTTGAAGGTAATTTATCTTGGATGGTTAAATCATCAACAAAGCTTGTATCCTGATGTTCATACACCTTCCCCTATCCTCAATGTACCTTATTAAACACTTCCCATCACTGATATCCCTCAAATTCCTCATTTTCCCACAAACTCTAGTTTCTTGCTACAATTTGACAATTTTCTAGGCTAGGCCCGTGTTTTGCCCTTTTGGACCCCTTCCCCTCACTCAATATTTGAAATTACACTTTCCCCTCTTTCCTAAAATCCCTCCCTACTTCCCAAAATTTTCTCAAGAATTTAGAAGCCCCTTATCCCCTTCATTTCACTTCATTTTGACAAATCCCCTATTCCACACATTGGGATAGGTTTGACTCAAATGATGTTTCTGAGCAAGAAAAAATGAATTTGGGAAAAATGAGAGAGTTTTTTGTCTAAAATTTTCCAAGGAATAAAAAATCCTCCACTTTTTACACATGTGTCATGGTTTTAGAGAAATGTCAAAAATAAAGTTGCCTCAGGAGGGTTGCTGCACCTCTGGAGTGGCCTTGGGAAAATCAAGATTTCTCCTAGCTTGGTTGGCCAAATGACTTTCTTGATGAGTGAAATGATATCTACACAGATAGAGCTTTCTAATGAGCTATCCTGAGTGCAATTTGGAGTTGAGTAAGACCTTCAAAAGTTGACTGCAACAACACTTTGCATTTAGGCAACCTCAGTTTGCACATTTTGACCAGTCTTGGTAGATTGGACTTTTGAGAGGGCAAATGACCTTCAAATTGGAAAATTCAAGATTTTCTAGAAATTAGACTTGATAATTTTTCCAACAAGCTATTACACGCCTAATTTGAGCACCAAGAAGGCCTCCAAAAGTGTCCTGCAAAAAGCACTACGCACCTGTCACCTGGCGCTATGCACCTGGAGCAGGTTTTACACTGAGTTTTGTTCGGGCACTACGCATACAAAGTGCGCTATGCACTTGGTAGTTGGGCTAAAAATTGTTGCAAATTTCACCATTTTACCTCAAAACTTCAATTTCTCCCTCTAAACAAGTAAGTACATGAATCCTATATTGTGTGTTAGGGTTTGTTTACTAAGATTGATGTTTTGTGTTCTTCAAAACTGAAACCCTAGCTTCTAGGGTGAAACCCTAGTTTTCTTCATTTCACTAGTGGTTGTATACCCTATCCCCTTAATCCCATTCCCATAATACATTTTCCCCTTAATCCCATTCTCCACATATAATTTCCCAAACCCTATAAGCCCTACTCACATCATCAAACTCTACCCACTCTCCCTAAAACCCTACTCATCCCTAAACTTTGTTCAGCATACATTTTCACACACACTCTCCCCATTTCATTCCTTCACCTTATTTACACACTATTATCCATAAAACATCAATATACAACCACATTTTTCAAAACCAAGGGAAAACAATGGAGATGGACAGTGAGTATGAAATGGAGGAAGAAACCCTTAGTGACAGTTCCATGGAAGGCCTTAAGGAGCAAAGAAAGAGCATGACAAACTCAAGATCTTGGTTGAACCATCATTGGCCCAGCAAAGCACCTAACAAGGATCACTCATGCCAAATTTCAAGAAATTTGGAGCAATTTTTGTCATGTTTGAAATTTTTAATGTAAAAAGCATGTTTTTCCAATAGGTGCGTAGCGCCACCGACGCTATGCTTTTGATGGGGGCTTCAATTTGCAAAAAAGTTTACATTTTTGGAATCAGCATGAAAGGTTATGCTTGCTTAGAAATGGCCGAGAAATTTTGACAAGTTATGGACCTCAAAAAGTGACAAAAACACCCAAAAGTGCCCTCTTTGCCACTTTTTTGCCACACAAGAAGCAGTCTTGGGAGATTTCATTTTTGGAGGGGCAAATAGACTCCAAATCAAAAAATTCAAGTTGTACCAGAAGGTAGACTCACCAAGATTTCCAATGAGCTATTCTGCACCTGATTTGGACTTTAGGAAGCCTTCCAAAACTGGCCTGGAAAAAGAACTATGCATAGGATCAGTGGCGCTACGCATAGGAGAAAAATTTACCAGTTTTGCCTGTTTGTTCAGAATTTCGCCCAGTTTGTTGTCAGTTTGACTTTTTATTCTCTCTTTGGTAAATTGATGATGTAATATGATGTAACTTGATGTAATATGATGAAATATGACTTGGGGAGGTAGATACTTCAATTTAGAGTTGGTTTAAGGATGAATGAATTAGTTTCCATAGTTTTAGAGGCAAGCTGTTCCACTGCCTATTTTTTATTTCCTAGTTTATATCTTGTTGAAACAGCTCCTTGACTCATGGATTTGACCCCTGATGGCTAGCATAGGTGGTTTGATGCCTATATCTTGTAATTTCTTAGTCATTTGTCTGGGTTGGACTCTTGTGGATGCTTTGAGCATTATTGTACATCACTTTTGCAGTTTGGCAAGGGAATAGACCAGGGTTTTGTAGCATTTTGTGGGATTCTTGTGGCAAGGTGATTTAGTATTGTTTTCTCCTCTATTATTCAGTTTATCATATGTTCATGTGTGCCATTATCTCTCTCTTTTTCTGCATAACTAAATGAATCAAGTGTAAAGGTGGAATTCATTGAAGTTTCAGTGCTCTACCTTGGGTTTTATTTAGTTTTACATGTTTTCTACTATTTGAAGAGGACTCATGACATTTCCATGCCCTCTCCAACTCCTCACTAGTATTTAGACTCACCATTACACCTAATTCAAAGTACTAAAACACTTCCCTATCTCGCCCCACAGAAACCTCTGCAAATCTGAGTTCATTCCCCGGACCCAAAACTGCCTTCCTCATCTGATCCAGCAAACAATCATTAAAATCAATCAAACTCCTTTGAGCATATACCTAGCCTAAAATTAGTATTTACATTAGTCATCTCTTGCATTATTTGCCATATTTTCCTAAGATTGACAAGGAGAGAGCCCTCTTCCGACCTAGTAGGGCTAGCTACCAGGTTAAGCATGGTTTGATGTTACCCTAGACCTGCCTTTCTCAGCCTGAGGTAGATTTAGGCACTAACACTAGGTTGTTACATATTTGTGAAAGTGGCACTTTACTGCATGGACATTGATAGGCTTGGGCCATTGCAATGTTTACATATTCAGAGTTCCTAGCAACCATAGGAAACCATGGATGTGCACTAAACCTCTATGTCACCACTCACACCTAACAAAAATAAAGATGAAGTTAACATATATAGACCAACCATAACAAGAAAACTTTTGTTCCAATTCCATAAACAATACAAGAAAAGGAATTAGAATGAACTTGTACCAAAATTCTTTAGCACCAAGATATTTCTGGGGAACTAAATCATAGAATATGTTGAATCTTTGGCTCATATACATAGCAACTATATCAGGATTCTAAATAACATTTTCATTTTTTTTTACGTGCTCATTTTTTCAATGACAATCTCCATTTGAAGGCATAAGACTATGCAAGTCACGACACTTTGTGTAAGCTACACTCAATGTAAAAAAAAAGTAGGGAAACCCAACTTGGTAATCATGTCAGTGAGTTCAAAATGACACTTTTTCAAATATGCCTTTGTAACCCTAAGAGAAGAACCAAAATACATTAATTTCTTAGCAAATTTACTGTTAGGTGGATCAAAAAGTTGTTGATGCAACTGTTGAACGGTTACAGGTGCATTTTCATACATATTCTTCTTCAAAAAGAAAGAAGTTGTACCTTGGATACGATGGCACATAATCATATTTAACATGAAATATCTAAACTGGGGATGGATTCAAAATATTTGACCATAATACTTCAGAATATTTAAACAATATTCATGCATTTCAACATTACAAATATGCAGATGCAAATAATCACCATCACCTGTGGGGAATAAAGTAGGGAATTCCATGTCTAGAAATCCTTAGGTATTATATTCATTAATGGGAGATGTTCCAATATCTGGCCAATCTAGTGGTTCATTGAGTGTGGAATATGCATTTTCAATAAATCTTCTTATTCGATCTACTTCCTTGCATTAATTAGGTAAGTGAGAAATAAAGGATGATGGATGAGAGTGTAAAGAATTATCCCCTTCCCTTTCAATCTACTCATCAATTCTCCCTATTTCCTCAAGATCACTATAAATATATTGTATCCTTCTAGACACATCAGTAGGTTTTTCTAAGATAGGAAAAATTGAATACATATGGTTTTCAACATCCTTATAATATTTATCCAATTGGATGATCCGGATTTAAACAAGAACGCAACAAATTACAGAGATAACCATAAATACAGAGATACAATAAAAATAATACTTCATTTCATTAATGTAAAATACAGAAATATGCTTACAAACAGAAATGGAAATAAACTAGCTCGGGCGATGGTAGCTATCTCTGAGGAGAGATGTGGCGGCTACATGCCCCTGAACTATCTTACAATGAGGCTCAAAGGCCTATTTATTCTTGAGAAACAATGGAAAACCCTAAACATCCAAAACCCTAACCCTAGGAGATGAAGCGCCAAACTATGGGCCCCGTTTTGGGTAAATTGGCACATCAAGTTCCCGGGGTCGTAACTTTGGCAAATGGTCTCTGTTTGAAGTGCACAATACCTCGTTAGAAAGATCTATCCGAGGAATACAACTTTGGGAAGAGAAACATTGTACCATGGACCCATGTTGCTCCCAGTTTTCCCGAAAATGCCGTTTAGGGCCTCAAAATGGCTCCCAAAGTTTAGGACCCGAAAAACTGCCAAAAATAGTAAATTGTGCTACAAATAAGGAAACTGAAAAAATGAAAGAAACAATGGTGGGGGTCCAAGTGGAATTGGCAGGTGGCCACCAATTTCCACCTGGATCATTCCTCCCCCCTTAGGAAGCAATGGTCCCCATCGCGTTGAGTTCCCCCATGGTATGAGGAAACTTCTGCTGAACTTGGTCCCTGATGAGCCACTTGCCCTAGTGAAGGAGTTGACCTGCTTTGACAACTCGATACAGTTGGATCTTCTGCTGGTGAGTGTGCTTGATCTGCGTGTCCATGATCCGACCAGTTGCAGCTTGTTCCATGTAATCTGGATTTAACTCTGTTGGTGTGAGTTGTTCTGCAATGTCGGATGTGTCTAGTAATGGTGGAAAGTATGGTCGAAGGCGGTCCACATTGAACACTGGATGCAGGCCAAGGAATGGGGGAATGATGAGATCAAATACATTGTCACCCACAACCTTGGTAATGGTGTAAGGACCATATCAGAGTGGTCTGGGTTTCCGATAGGCTCCGGTAAGGCGTTCCTTTTGCAAATGCAACCAGACTTTGTCACCCACCTAAACCTTGTCTAGCACCCGATGTTGATCATGTCACTGCTTATACTTGGCATTTGATTTCTCTAGAATGTCATGGACCTGCTGGCGGATACGTTGGATGTGCTCAATGAATCTGTTTTCCTTATCTGTTTCAGACTGGACATGAGCTGAATCTGCCTGAGTAGCTGCAAATGGCATGGCCACATCAATGGGACATAATGGTTGGAATCCCAAGCCCACCTGAAAAGGGTTGTGGGCAGTTGAGTTGTGGAGAGCCCGATTATAGCTGTGATGAACATAGGGGAGGCTCTCATCCCATGTGCATGGATTCTTTGAGTTGTACATGCGCAGAATGTGTACGATCATCCTATTGAAAACCTTTGTCTGGTCCTCAGTTTAGGGATGGAAGGTTGTGGACTTAGTGATTTTGGTGTCCAACATTAACCAGAAACTAGACCAAAATGTACTGAGGAACCTGCTATCCCGATCTGAGATGATAGACTGTGGGATCCCAAAGTGTACCCACACTCATTCAAAGAAGAGTTTAGCAGTGGCTTCTGCTGTGATATTCTTCTTGCAGGCTGCCATAATGGCCATCTTTGATAACCTGTCGACGACCACAAAAACACAATCGTTTCCATGCTTAGTAGAAGGAAGGCTTGATGTGTAATCCATGGAGATGGATTCCCAAGGTTGACTAGGGGTAGGCAGTGAATTATAGAGGCCTTTCTTCTTAATGGTCGGTTTGGAAATGGTGCAAGTAGTGCAGGATCTGATGTACTTTCCAACATCCTGTCAAAGTTTCAGTGAATAGAAATAATTCTGCAGTACTGCCACCATTTTCTCAACCCCGAAATGCCCAGTAGCCCGACTGTAGTGTGCTTCCCAAATCATCTTGGCACGCTCGTTTGAAGGAACAAAAAGGTGACCCAGGTGGCATAATAAGGCATCCTGGAGGTGAAAATTTGGAACATGCTGACCCTCCAAGAGTGTCTAGTATGTGTGGCTGAATTCTGGGTCGCTTTTGTAGAGAAGTGGTCAATCAAAAGTCTCATGCCCACAAGAGTTGAGCATAGTGGTTAATGCCATGATTAGTGGTCGATTGAGGCAATCTGCAACATTATTGGTGTTTCCCTTCTTATACTTGATATTCAAATGGAACTGTTGCAGGTATGTGGACCACTTCTGATGGCGATCATTCTGCAACTTCCCTTGCATCTGTATGAACTGGAGGGGCCGGTGGTCTATGTGGATGACCATTTCCTTCCCCAAAATGTAATTCTTCCATTGTCAATTGGCCTGTATAATGGAATACATCTCTTTGTCGTAAGTGGGATACTTCCGGACTATGTCTGAAAGTGTCTCACTATGATATGCCATTGGATGCTTGTGTTGAGTAAGGAATGCCCCAATAGCATAGTCAGAGGCATCTATCTTGATCTCAAATGGTTGTTGAAGTCTGGTAATGCAAGCACTGGTGCTGAGCAGAGGTGATGTTTCAACTCTGTGAATGCCTTCTGTTGAGATTCAGGCCAAGAGAATTTTTCTTTCACTCTTCCCTTGGTGACTTGACTCAAGGGCCAAGTGATATGAGAAAATCCCAACATGAACCTGTGGTAGAAGTTGGCAAGACCCAGAAAGTTGCGGAGCTCTATTAGAGTGGTTGGACATGGCCAATCCCGAATGACTTGGATCTTGGCTGGATCCACATGCTCCCCCTGTTCATCAATTATCTTAGATATTGAACTTGGGTCATGCCAAAAGTGCATTTCTCCAAATTGGCACATAACTTGTGTTGCCACAGTGTTTCGAGAACCTGTTGGATGTGGTGGAGGTGCTCTTCCCAACTCTAGCTAAAGATCAGGATGTCATCCAAGTATACCACTACAAATGAGTTGGTGAATGGCTACAAGATGTCATCCATTAGTCTCATCCAGATTTAAACAAGAACGTGAAAAATTACAGATATAACCATAAATACAGAGATACAATAGAAATAATACTTCATTTCATTAATGTAAAATACTTAAATATGCTTACAAACAGAAATGGAAATAAACTAGCTCGGGCGATGGTAGCTTATCTCTGAGGAGAGATGTGGCGGTTACATGCCCTTGAACTATCATACAATGAGGTTTGAAGGCCTATTTATTGTTGAGAAACAATGGAAAACCATAAAAATCCAAAACCCTAACCCTAGGAGATGAAGCGCCAAACTATGGGCCCCGTTTTGGGTAAATTGGCACATCAACTTTCCGAGGTCATAACTTTGGCATAGGATCTCCATTTGACGTGCACAATATCTTGTTAGAAAGATCTATCCGAGACTACAACTCTGGGAAGAGAAAGATCAATTTATGGACCCATGTTGCTCCCAGTTTTCCCAAAAACGTTGTTTAGGGCCTCAAAACAACTCCGGAAGTTTAGGACCCGAAAAATTGCCAAAAATAGTAAATTGTGCTACAAATAAGGAAACTGAAAAACGAAAAGAAACAATGGTGGGGTTCCAATTGGAATTTGCGGGTGACCACCAATATCCACTTGGATCACTAGATTTTGTAAAGAAATGCATCCATTAAACATTGTCTCTTAACATATCATTCGTAATATTTGGATTGAACACCACATCTTCTAAAAATCACAAAATCAAGTTGTTCAACGTGCCCTAAAAGACTCTTTGCAATCAAAGATATATATTTTGGAAAACTTATTGTGCACCCACCATATTTATATTGACCTCCACGAGCATGCGCCACTTGCAATATTGGATTTACTTGTGCTATTAACATCTTTTCAACTTGTGTTAAAACTCCTAGAACCTAAGGTTGTTTGTCTCGATCAATGTTGTTAAAGTGAGAAAAATGGCGAGAGCATTTCTCACTCTTACATATTTTTCAAATCAGCCCTTCATGTAATCGTGCAACTTGTATTCCATAATATTCATTCCACACTTGGCACATTTTCACAATAGAAAAATTATCGATCCTAGACTGAAATGTTTAATGAACTTCAACCATTTGTTTGCTAAACTGATGTCAAGAAGTTTCATTTTCTCTACCAAACACCAATCTAGGTTGAGGAAGATGTGAAAAAACTTCTCCAATTGGAGCATTGATTAGATCATTTGTTTCCATTAAATGATGGAAATCCATTCTTATAAATTGGTTGCAGCTAAGTACATTCTTCTTGCAAAAATTATAAATCACAATGTGAAAATCAGAGAACAACAAATTACTTTAAATTTTTTAAGTGAACAACAAATTAAAGAGAGAAAACATATACATTTTTTTGGCTGTTTCATTGTCCAAGTATAATTTGAGGAACCAATATAGGTTTCCTTTCTTGCTAATTTATTTCTCGACAAATATTCACTTGAATAGTGTCATGCCAAAAAGCATAAAATAAAAGAGGCATAAAACAATAAAATCTATATGTTCAAATGTACAAACCCTTTGAAAATAAAGTCACATCAAGAACCCTTGTTGTGCCAATAGAACAAGTATGCAAACATTCTCAGGAACCAATGATAATGTCTATATTATTTGAGTTAGTTTAGAAATATAGACACACCAGTGATAATTTTCTTCTTCTTTTTCTTCCTCTTTTTCCTCTTCATCTTCTATTTCTTGTTCTTCCTCTTATTCTTCTTCCTCTTTTTCTTGTGGGTTAATGCACTCAGAATTTTGGGCTTCCTGAAGCATTGAATGTGAAATACTCCTTGATCCCATTTAATTTTGACCCCTACAGAACAATTAATCATAAATATTAATACGAAAAAGGAAAAAATTGGTAGTATATTTGGAAGAAAAAGCAAAAACAATCACAACAAAAGATTTTAGAAAGGAATGTCCATACCAGTTTTCCATCGCAATATTCCTTAATCAGTTATCTGATTGACGTGTTTCTCAATCTTTAGTTGGTATATGCTACCTTCTCTTTCTCGGTAACCTTCCTTTTATAAGTTTACTTTGACATAAATCCCTAACCCTAATCTCTAAAATGATTGACGCTCCACATGTTCTTTTATAACTTTACTTTAACCTAGATCCCTAACCCTAATCTACAAAGGATTGATGTCCCAGATGTAATATAGATCTATCGCTACTTGTGCACCCTAACTATAATCTCCTAAGTCTATATTGGGTCAATAAGCCAACATAATTGGGCGGAAAGGCTCTTTACAACCCCATAAAGGAGAGATATGTAGATGTAATGTAAGAAAGTAAACTTTTTTTAAATATACTTAAATTTAGTAAAGGATTTGTAAAAATTTACACGTGGGCTCAATTAAATAATAATAAAAGGCTAAAAAGTAAGGAGTTGTTTAAGGAGGGCCAGTAATGCTAGAGCCAAAACTCCTTGGATTCGGGGCAAACAATTTCAAAAACTCTTGCACTAGTAGTGTTTCAATCATGTTTTTGATGGTAGAAATGAATTCACCACCATCAAAAACCTATGGAGCACCCAAAAATTTCAAGTTTGGCATTTGTATGGTGGATTTAAAAAAATCCCTAGGAGGTTTTATCACAATATTGCCCTAATTTCCATGGCAAAAAAGGAGTCTAGAGCTTAATATGGAGAGGTTATGTACAACTGTTTATATGGTAGATGTGTAGGTGTAATGTGGGAAAGTTTTTCAACATTTTTATATGTATGGTTAATATATTGAATTTATATTAATATGTTCAAGGTATAAAACTTTAAAAAAATTGCAAATTATGAGGTCAATTAAATAACAATAAAAGGTTAAATATGATATAGAGAAGATGTTATAGTGTTATTTAAATATTAAAAGTAATTAAAATAATAAAATAATTCTTGGAGTTCCCATCAAAAACTTTGGACGGATCACTTATATCACAAAGTGATTTTTTTTTTATTGGTAGATTTACTAATATATATATATATATATATATATATATATATATATATATATATATAGATATATAATTTAAGATCCATTTAACTTTATAAATTAAAATAATGATTATGTATCTATATTTATATTTTATTAAAAGAACATAAAAACTTTAATACTTACTATAAACTTAACTATACTTTTAATAATGGATATTTACCCCCACTTTACCATAGACATTATTAAATTAGATTTGTTATAATACCATGACTCAATACCATTTATTTTGTATGAACCTAAATTTCACCCCATGATTTTTTTTTTCTTTTTATTTACCATTTTCTTAACCACATGTATAATCTATGTTATTAAAGAAATTTCCACCCCCACACTATCTCACCACTCCTAAGTCCCCACCCCAATATTTAACGATGCGATTATTTGTTGAATCAATGGGGTATGACCCACCTTAGCTATGAGGCTGGAGTATAATAGTGTGGTTAAGTGCTATATGGAGTTTACGATTATACCATAAAGACATTTACATTACTCTAACCTATCCACCGTACCTCACCCCCCCGGGTGTAATGGTAGTGACACCTATCATTTTATTTTATGAATAGCGGTTGTATACATTTAATCTTGTATTACAGACCACGTCGGATGCCATACTATCTCCACACCATTTGTATTTCATTCATTTCATCGGAATGCACGCTGTGCACCCATCTCGTGGGCACACAACTCAACTTCTCATGGGTCGAGAAACCTCTCAATGCTCCAGATGCACTATGCTAGATCTATGATTCAGATCTCCTCAAAAAACCATAACCATTTTTGTTCATCTTCTTGGTTGGGTTTGTCATTTACTCTTGCGTTCTACAGAGCAAAAATGGAGGGGAGGGTTTCAACTTCTTGTCACGATGTTGATCCCTATGTTACGCGACCACCCCAGTTGAATTAGGTAAGTTCTTTGACTCCCATTTTTTTTCCATGAACTCAATTGCTTCCTCCCTGCAACGTTTAACATTGCCCTCTAGTTATTTATCTTCTTGTCACGATGTTGATCCCTATGTTACGCGACCACTCCAGTTGAATTAGGTAAGTTCTTTGACTCCCATTTTTTTTCCATGAACTCAATTTCTTCCTTCCTGCAACGTTTAACATTGCCCTCTAGTTATTTATCTCTGGTTATTTTCTTACTGACAGAAGAATACATGGATTTCTCCGCCAACACATCTCTCTTTATTGAATTATGGCTTCTGTGATTTATATCAAATTTTTGAAGATTCTTCGACGAAAATCACATAGAGAAACATTTGTCGACGCGTTTCGAACCAACCAGTGTGGTTCATCGTCAGGACAAGTTAAATGAGCAGATCTCGTTTTGCACATTAAATAGACAAGGCAGAATATCCCATGACCCAATTTTCTAGACAAGATAACGGCTAAAATGACAACAGCTAGATTTGACCAAGAAACGGCTAGTTTGACTTTGATAAGGGGTAAAAACTCCATTTATTTAAAAAGTTAATACGGTTATAAATGTAAGTGGACCGTTATATATAAATTACCATAAATTAAATTTATTATTATTATTATTATTATTTTATTTTTTATTTTTTATTTTTATTATTTATTATTTATTTATTTTTTATAAATAGAGTGATCTATAAATAGTTAATTAAATTTTAATTAAAAGGATTTATATAAATATATAATAAAATAAATTAACTTAACAAAAAAAAACTCTGTATTAAATTGTATTAAATTAGAATTGTTAGATATCCAAGTTTTTATATACATATTAGTTAGTTATAAAAATTAGAATAAAATAAAATAAATTTTATATTCATAGTCCAATTTTTTTTTTTTTAAATTATTAGAAATTAATTAGTGATCTATTTAAATAGTATGTTAGTTTTTAAATAATTATAAAATAGATTAATTTAAATTAGATTCAAAAATTAATTACTTTCAAGAGTAATACCTTTTTGTCAATTAAAATATAATTAATTTTATATTCAAAGTCAAAGAAATATATATATATATATATATATATATATATATATATATATATATATATATATATATATATATATATTTATTTATTTATTTATAGAATATAAATATCAAGTGTTAAAAATATTATAATATTAGAAATTAATCCATATTTAATTTAAATCATATATTAATTGATTATAGAATAGATTAATTTTAATTTAGTTTTATTAATTAGTTGAGTTTAAATTAATCATCAAGGAGATTTTAAATGAATAAAATACTAGAGAATTGAAGCGTCAGAGAAAAATATTACCATAAAAGTTAACTAAAAGCTTATTGAAGGGAGGGGGGAAAGGAAGAGAACTACTAGGAGGATAGGGTTGGTACCCAGCAACTACTGATCTTCCATCCATCTTCTCTATTGAGATTGTTTGGCCTTTTCTCAATCTCAAGAGCTTCTCTAAACTTCCGATGATGGAATTGTGATGCTCTAGCAATCACACTAGCTTCCTCAATGCAGACATGATGATTGGTTTTCTCCACATGCTCCGCTAAAGCGGAAGACCTGGTTCTCATATGCTTAAGGTCAGCTGCGTGCTCACTAATCCTTTGATTAATGGAGCGACCAGTCTCACCAATATAGGGGGTCCCACATGAACAGGGAATAATATAAACCCCTTTCATGTCCTTGGGATCAATAGGATCCTTCACAGAACTAAGGGACGTACGAATGGTGTTAAGAGGTCTAAATGTTGTGGGCACATTATGCTTCTTAAGAATCCTCGCAATCCTATCTGTGGTCCCTTGAACATAAGGAAGATGAACACCAGGAATCCATTCTTTAGGTCCTCTTTTGGTTAACGAATTCCTAGCAGCTTTGAGGAAAGCCTTTTGTCCAAAGTGTCTGCTGTAACCATTCTCCACAAATACATTAAGGAGGTGGGATTTCTCCTCCTCGAAGCTCTTATCATCAGAAATCCTTAAGGCCCGAGTCGCAAGGGTGTTGAGAACCCCCAACTTCTGGGCAGGGAAGTGGTGAGAACTAGCATGAAGATACTGATCCGTATGAGTTTTCTTACGAAACACTTGATGGGAGAGGGAACCATCCTTATTCTTAGAGATAAGAATATCGAGGAAAGGGAGACAACCATCCACTTCTTGTTCCTTAGTGAACTTGATGGCCGAGGATTGACTATTGAGATGGTCGAAGAAGAGATCCAACTCCTTTTGGCCGTGAGACCAGATGACATTAGTGTCATCTACATATCTTTTCCAAAGCTTGGGCAGAAGGCGGGCTGAGTTTAGAGCTTTAGATTCAAAATCTTCCATAAAAAGATTTGCAACAACAGGGGATAGGGGTGAGCCCATGGCAACCCCACAGGTTTGCTCAAAGAACTCACCTTCAAAACTGAAAAAGGTCGAAGTGAGGAAGATTTCAACTAACCGAGCGGTATCAGGATCAGTTAGATGCTTGATCACATTCATGGCCTCGTTAATAGGGATGCACGTATAGAGGGAAACAACATCAAAACTAACAAGAATGTCCCCAGAGTCCACCTTAAAGTCCTTGAGCTCCTCAATAAAGGAAGCCGAGTCTTTAACAAAGGACCCTGTGCGACCAACTAAGGGTTTAAGCTTCAAGGCAAGGAACTTTGCCAGAAGATATGTAGGACCTCCAATGGTGTTAACGATGGGCCTAAGGGGAGCTCCTTCCTTGTGAATTTTAGGGATCCCATAGATTCTAGGCGTGATAGGATTGCTCTCAATGAGTTTATGGTGCATGGGACATCTCTCTTTGGATAGGCGCTGCCTCAGACTAAGGTGAGTCCTTCATTGGACAGTTAGAGGAAATCATTTCCTGTCGTTTAGTTTCTGGTTTTATTTTTCATTCCAACTCATTTCTCTTTGATTCCTCATGCAGGATTTATGACGGTGCCAGGTTCACACGAACTCTACAGGTAAACCCTTTTACCCACTGTTCCTCCCTTGTCGGGGTTAATATTACTTAATCGTTAGCTAGCCCCATTTTTTGGTTAATCCACTGATGCAGGTATTTGTTTTTATCTCAGGTACACCCAGCCCAATGACTCTGAGGCACAAGTGTGCAATTTTTTAGCATCTAACTTATATGGTTTGTCTAATAAACAAGTTGGTGACTTCTGCTAAACTAGGTTCTGGTGCTTGTGGTTTTAATCCCATTTCTTCCGTTCTGCAACCTGCATAGGTCGATGTGGCTACAACCTAAAGAAGTCGATTAGACTCCCAAGCTTCCAGATTTGCTTGATTGTGGCTCTCGTTCTTTGTTTTCATGTTTTTGTTTTCTAAACTAGATGGTTCAGCGACTAAGCCACATGTATAAGGCTTCTGAAAGGGTGCCGAGATTGTTCTGGTTTGTCCCCGACATATTTTAGTCTATAATTTGCTCTAGATGACAGGATGCTTTGCATAATTTGGCTGGACATTAAAAGGGTTATCTCCTCCTTTGGTTTGTGACATTTGACTCAGTTCGCTTGTAACTTGAAGAATTCTTTTTAAACCTTCAGATTAATTTAAAATTTTTATGGTTTACATGTGCAATATTTTATTTGGATGTAAATGAAACCACTGTGTGAAATCAAGGAAAATTCGTATCCTACCTCTGGTCTAATTGCTTTTGAGATAGTTCTCTATGTTATACAATCTATATTTCTCTATTATTACTGTAGTTACAACATAACAATTATTAGGGTTGTCTAAGTTGTACCATAACTTACGTCTAATGATGGTTATACAGATGTTCTTAAGAGCCCCCTATATATATAGTAGCAGTATCTGTAGCCTTCCCTTAGCAGTAATTTAGCTTGTTTCTATAGGCTGCTCCATTTTCCTTGTTATAGTTATAAATTGGAATCTATTTTAGTAAGAGTTTCATATTAGTAAACAATGAGACTATGGCTCTTGGTACAATACTATATCCTAATATTATTCGTTTGTTTGAATACCCTAGTAGACCACGCAATCTCAGCTCTAGTTATATATATATATATATATATATATATATATATATATATATATATATATATATATATATATATATATATATATATATATATATACTCAGTATATATGTTAATAGTATGTTTGTTTCTTCATAATAACACAGCTCCAGGTTCTAACTTCCTTTTCTCACTGGAGACCTAGAACGGATGAGTCCCTATGTTTAACCCGCATTTATTAGATAGAATTCCCTAGCTGAGGGACGTAGTCTCCATCAGAAGCACCTATAGATTTGAAAATAGAATATTTTCCTAACTTCACAATATACGAATTTTCAATTGAATGATGACAATTATACCCATACAATATTATATTTCATACAAGTACACCCCTATGTGTGACCATACTGGTCAATATGCTCATTTGCCTCGGTTCATGGGGCCCTTTAATATACATATTCTTACTTCACCAATATAGAAGCATACTCTCATCATTCAGTCTGCCACCCACAACTTAAATAAACTCTACAACGAAAATAAATATCATCGTCCACAGAAGTTAATCATATATTAACATGCATCTACTATAACATAACATGCAACCCTGTAACTGATAAGAAATATCATCCACAAGATATGTAACCATCAACATGAATCAATTATAAAATAAGTACAACTTTGCAACTGATAAGCGTAATCATCCACAAAAGCTTAACAACCATCAACATGCATCCATTATAAATAACATACAATTCTACAGCTAAGAAAGGGCAATCATCTACAGAAGATAATTATTTGTTAGCTTATACTAACATAAATAACATGCAACTATGTATAGATAAGGAACGACACCTAAGGAAATATAACTAACCATTAAACTTCATCCCATATAGTGTAACATGCATATAATATAAAATCGTTCAGGCACAGTTAGGAATTTTCTGACCAATATTCTTGAACTTGGAAATCAATGGCTGACTACACCAAACCTCCCAACCATGAATCCTCTGATTCCCCCGAGCTATGACAACTTTCCAGGCATGAGTAACCTCTACTCTGCCTTGATAATGCTTATTTATCATTATCATGTTCACAAATTTTTCCTGGGCAGCGTCCTACCTTCAAGGGTTCTATTTCCCCTCAGCCTAGGCTTTTTCCATGTTTTTCCTTAAAGCTAAAAGCCTGCTTTTCCACTTGTAGTGCTTTTATTCCTGGTATTTATCTCCCACTAGTTTAACACATATATATACTTCTATATATATTTCACTTTAGGAAAAATCATGATGAATCTAATCCCTCTCAGATTCTGGCAAGTTTCATCATCTTTTCTGGGGTCAGTCCATGAATTTTCCATCATAACATTAATAACTTTATTAATAAAATATAAACATTCACATAACCATGTTTATCACATACTAGCATATGTCTTTATAGCCATTACATAACAATTCAAGTTCTTGAAAATGGGAGGTGTTACATCATCCCCCCCTTTAACTTAACACTGTCCTTAGTGTTATTATTCAGCAGAAAATAACTTAGGATAAGCAACCCTTATGACCTCTTCTTTTTCCCAGGTTGCCTGCTAAGTAGTGAAGTGTCACCACTAGACTTTAACCTGAGATATGTCCTGATTCTACAGTATGGTTTCCCTTCGTTCCAGAATGTGGAGTGGTTCGGGTAAGAAATCTCCTTCGGGCTCCACCTGTAGAAGATGCCAATCAATTACGTGAGAGCTATCATGCACATATTTTTTTAATAGTGACACATGAAATACATTATGTACTTTAATATGAGCAGGTAGAGCTAATTGATATGCTACTGGACCTATTTGATCCAACACTTCAAATGGCCCATAGTACTGTGGTGCTAATTTAGCACAACTTCCAGTACTCAAGGTACTCTTGTGAGGTCTGATCCTCAAGTACACATGTTCCCTGATTTGAAATTCCTTAAAAACTCTTTTTTTATCTGCATAACTTTTTTGTCTGTCTTGAGCAGTTCTAATATTTTGCTGAATTCTTCTCACTGTTTCTTCCATTTCACCTAAGAGTTCAGGCCCAAGGATCAACTGATCCTCTAGTTGACTCCAACTAAGAGGGGTATGGAATTTTCTGCCATAAAGAGCCTCAAAGGGGCTCATTTTAATGGAAGCCTGATAACTGTTGTTATAGGCAAACTCGGTCAAATGTAAATAGTCTTCCCATTTTGTGGGTCTATCCATCACATACATTCGAAGCAGGTCCTCCAAGACCTAATTTTTTCTTTCAGTTTGCCCATCCGTCTGTGGGTGGTATGTTGTACTAAAGTTCAATTTGGTACCAAAATTCCCAAACAGTGATTTCCAGAATTTTGAAGTAAACTTGGCGTCTCGATCTGATACGATCATTTTTGGTATACCATGTAATCTGAAAATATCTTTCATGAAGATATTCGCTATTTGTGTTGTTCCAAAGGTGGATTGTACATGAATGAAGTGGGTTGCTTTTGTTAGTACATCTACTACCACCATAATGGAATCATGCTGATACCGAGTTTTTGGTAATCCAGTTATGAAATCCATGGAAATCATTTCCCACTTCCATTCCAGAATAGGTAATGAATTCAGCAGACTTGCCGGATGCTAATGTTCTATTTTTACTTGTTGACATTGCAGGCACTTCGCCAAATAATCAGCTACCTCCTTTTTCATTCTAGCCCAGAAAAATTGTTTCCTTAACGCAGTTATCATTTTCTGGTATCTTGGGTGGCCTGCGTATGGCTCTTTATGTTGTTCATAAAAAATTATCTGTTTGAGAGGGGTGCTATTAGGAATAACCCATCTACCTTGGTAGGTGATCAATCCTTTAGAATTGATCACATACCTTGTTGTCTTACCTTGTTGTATCTTCTTGTGCAATTCTTGGTATTGGGGGTCATGTTGTCCTGCTAATCTCACATGTTCCTCAAGATTCATTCTTACACTTACTCCCATGTGTGCAACTATAGCATGAGCATGCCGACTTAATGCATCAACAATCTTGTTCTCCTTCCCTTTAATATGTTTGATTTCAAATTCGAATTTGCTGAGGAAGGCTAACCATCTTGCCTGTCTCACATTCAGGTCAGATTGACTAAAAAAATATTTAAGGTTGATGTGGTTAGTCATTAAAACAAACTTTTTACCCAACAAATAATGTCTCCACATTCTTAACGCATGAATTACTACAGCCAACTCCAGATCATACACAACATAATTATGCTCATGTTTTTTCAATTTCCGGGATTCATAGGCTATCACAACATTGTTTTGTAGCAACACCCCTCCTAATCCCTCAAGGCACGCATCTGTGCATACTACAAATTCCTGTTCTGGATCTGCTATCCGTAAGATAGGAGCCATGGTCAGCATTTTTTTAAGTTTATTGAAACTTTCTTGACACTTTTCAGTCCATTCAAACTTCGTTCCCTTTTTTTGTAATGAGGTGATGGGTATGCCAATCTGGAAAAGTTCTTCACAAATCTGCGATAGTATCCTGCAATCCCCATAAAAGAATGAACTGCAGACACATCCCTTGGTACTGGCCATTCCAAAATGGTTGTAATCTTCTCGGGGTCCACTGCTAATCCTTCTTTAGATATGACATGTCCCAAGTACTGTATCTTGGTTTGGAAAAATTCGCACTTGCTGCTTTTTGCATACAGTTTATTTTCCCTTAAGGTCTGCAGTACCATCCTTAAATGTTCTTGATGCTCCTCCTCATTCTTGGAGTATACCAAGATGTCATCTATAAAAACCAATACAAAGTGATCCAGATACCGGTGCAGCACATTGTTCATGAGACACATGAATGTCATAGGAGCGTTGGTGAGACCGAAGGGTAGCACCACGAACTCATAGTGTCCATAGCATGTTCTAAAAGTCGTCTTCTATATATCTTCCTCTTTAATTCACAACTGATGATACCCCATTCTCAGGTCAATCTTTGAAAAAACTGAGGCCCCTCTGACTTGATCAAATAGATCATCTATTCTTGGTAGAGGGTATCTGTTTTTTACTGTTAACTTGTTCAGCTGACAGTAATCTATACACATTCTGTATGTACTATCCTTCTTTTTCACAAAAAGAACCGGTGCTCCCCAAGGAGAAACGTTGGGTTTGATATATCCTTTGTGCAATAACTCTTGTAACTGCATTCTTAACTCTAATAATTTTGGAGTTCTCATACGATATGGAGTCCTAGACACCAGCACAGCCCCAGACACTAGATTTATCGTGAAAGCTATATTCCTGACTGGGGGTAATCCTAGAATTTCATTTGGAAAACATCCAGAAATTCGTTGATGACTGGGATCATTTCTAGCTTTTCTTGTTCGGACAGTTGAGGGATGGCCTCCACTTGTTCCAAATAAAGTTGACAGCCTTTTCTCGCACTTCTTTTTAGTTGTAAGGTGGAAATATGTTGAACCATTACTGGTTTCACCTTTCCTTTAATAACCATCAGGACCCCATCAGTTCCAACACATGTTACTGTTTTCTCCAGACAATTGATAATAGCATCTTGCTGTTCTAACTAGTCCATATACCAAATGTAGGTTTTAACCCCGTACAGAAATTACCTGCATATGAATTCTAAAACACAAAAAATAAAAATGCAAGAGCATAACACATAAAACACATATACATAGAGATTTTCCCCTGGATCCCAAAACTGGGACTACTAGCTTGATTTTTTCATTATGTTCCTTTCAATGTTACAATACATATTTATACATGCTGAAGCATCGAATACCATGGACCGAAAACCATCGCATCCAAAACCATGGACCGAAAACCATCGTGTCCAAAACCATGGATTGAAAACCATTGTGCCCAGAACCATGGACCGAAGACCATCGCGTCCAAAACCCTGTGCGAAAAATCATGCACAAAACCATAGGTAGGTCTGCCCAACCTAATATAGGGTCCAAAAAAAAAAAAATTTGGGGCGCTGCCCCGGACCCCATAGAGTGGGGTTACCTGCACCCCTCAAACCCCCTGTGACCCCCCCTGCTACGCAATCGGCGCAATGAAGGGGGGGCTCCACCCCGCTTTTAACCCCCCGGTTAACTACGTGGGCTAGCAGTGGAAAGAATATAACACAACCCAACATTCTCCTACTTGTTGTTTTCTTTCCACAGGGGGCCACAAGAGAGGTTAGTCATTTATCCAACCCTACAACGCCCATTGTTTCTCTACACCAAGAGAACTTCTTAGAGCTCACAGATTTTTTCAATGCATTTGCAGTATTCTTCAAAGTGTCTGCCTTTACCAGCAACACCTTTTTGTCTTCTATCATATCCCTCACAAAGTGATACTGAACATCAATGTGCTTTGTCTTTGAATGATATGCAAGGTTATTTGCCAAGAAAATTGCACTTTGGCTGTCACATTCTATCCTTATAGCTCCCTGTACTAACCCCATACTTGAACACAATATCTGCAACCAAACTACTTCCTTGCTTGCATGAGTGGCTGCCATGTATTATGCCTCTGTCATTGATAGTTCCACTATAGATTGTTTCTTACTCATCCAACTGACTACACCTACAAATAGGTTAAACACATACCCACTTGTAGATCTTCTCTAATCTAGATCTCCAGCCCAGTCTGCATCAACAAAGCCACAAATATCAAGCACTCTATCCAATCCTGGTCTTCCTTGGTAGCACAAACCATAATCACTAGTGCCACGCAAATACCTGAAAACTCGCTTCACTGCTGTCCAGTGCTCCTTCCCTGGTTTTGACATAAACCTGCTCAATACTCCCACTGCATGTGCAATGTCTGGTCTAGTATAGACCATCGCATACATCAGGCTACTGACTACACTTGCATATGGAACATGAGACATGTCCTCTTCCTCTTCTTGTGTCTTGGGACACTGTTCAACAGATAACTTTACACCTACAGGAATAGGAACCTTCACCAGTTTACTATCCTACATATTAAACCTCTGCAATATTGTCTCGACATACTTCCTCTGGTTTAACCAGAGCTTCCTCTTTGTCCGATCTCTTTTAATTTCCATGCCCAAAATATAGTTTGTAGCACCAAGATCTTTCATTTCAAATTTGGAGGACAAATGGGTTTTCAAATCCTGGATAATTTCTTTGTCATTTCCAACGAGCAACATATCATCCACATACAAGACCAGACAAATAAAACGGTCACCAATTAACTTAAAATACACACAGTGATCTGCTTTGCTTTTGGTGAAGCCAAGTCCTCGTACAAATGTATCAAATTTCTGATACCACATCCTTGGTGACTATTTTAACCCATACGAAGACTTCTTTAACTTGCATACCAGTTCTTTCTTATCCTTCATCACAAAACCTTCAGGTTGCTTCATGTAGATCTCCTCTTCCAGATCCCCGTGAAGAAATGCTGTCTTCACATCCATCTGTTCTACCTCAAAATCAAAAGCAGCAACAACAGGTAAAAGTAATCTAATAGAAGTTACCTTGGCAACAGGAGAAAAAATATCACCAAAATCAATTCCCGGCACTTGGGAATAACCTTTTGCTACCAACCGAGCTTTGTATTTCTCCACCTTTCCTTCTACATTTGTCTTCTTCTTGAACACCCATTTGCTGCCAATGGGTTTCCTTCTAGCCGGCAACTCCACCAGATCCCAAGCCTCATTTTTGTGCAAAGATGCCATTTCATCAACCATGGCCTCTTTCCAGAGTTTTCCATCCCCTGAATCTACTGCTTCCTTCACAGTTCTGGGATCATCATCAGTAATAGATAAAAAAAAATTGAACAGAAAGCAAATGGACTATACCTTTCCGGTTGACTTCTTTCTCGAACTGATCTTCTCACACCCAGAGTTTGTGGCTCTTCATCTTTTGATTCCTCCTCTGCTATAGAGTCTGATTCTTCCTCCTTTAGCTCAAACTATATCTTCTCAGGTTCCTTTGATTGGACTTCATGTTTAATAACATCTTTCACCTCTTTGAACACCACATCTCGGTTGTACACAACCTTCCTTGTTACTGGGTTCCAAAGTTTATAACCCTTTAGACCATCTTTATACCTAATAAAGATGCACTTTTTAGATTTACTATCCAACTTGGTTCGTTTCTCCTTTGGAACATGTACATATGCATCACATCCAAATACCCTCAGATGTGAAAGAGAAGGTTTCTTACCAGTCCATACCTCTTGTGGTGTCTTATCTTCCAATGCTGATGAAGGTGATCTATTGACCAGGTAACATGCAGTCTCCACTGCCTCTGCCCAGAATTCTTGTCCTAACTCGACACCACTGAGCATTCTTCTTGCCCTTTCCATCAACGTCTTGTTCATTCTTTCTGCAACTCCATTTTGCTCAGGTGTGTATGGAGTAGTCTTCTGTTGTGCTATACCACACTTCTTACAGAATTCTTCAAATTCCTTGCTGCAAAACTCTCCACTGTTATATGTCCTCAACACCTTTATCTTCTTCTCTATCTGGTTTTCCACTAGAGCCTTAAATTCTTTAAACTTGTCAAAGACTTCAGATTTCTTCTTAAGGAAATATATCCACCTATTCCTTGAGAAGTCATCTATAAATGATACATAGTACACAGACTTACCCAGTGATGGAACCTTCACAGGTCCAAACACATCACTGTGCACAAGTTCTAATATATGTTTCACCCTTTTACCACCAAAGGAGAAACTCACCCGATTCTGCTTCCCATATACACAATTTTCACAGAAATCAAAATCTAGAGAGCTATTACTCATACCTTCTACCATACCTTTACCATGAAGTATTCAAAGGCCCTTCCCTCCAATATGTCCAAGCCTTTGATGCCACAACATGGTCTTCTCTCCAGAGACCACTAGATTTTCTGCTCCACTTTCAGGAACCACGAAACTATTCCACCCATCAACAACAGTGCTACCTTTCAGCTTGTACAGAGTTCCAATCCGAACTCCCCACATCAATACCAGTGCTCCCTGAACCATCTTGTAGGTATCCTCTCGAACACTGTTTTTACACCTGCATCATTCATCTTGCTTACAGAAATCAAATTTCTGGCTAATTCAGGAATATGTAGAACACCCGGAAGTGTTCTAACCCTTCCACCTTGCAACTTCAACTTTACCTTTCCATGACCAACGATTCTAGCCTTCTTGTCATCCCCCAAGAAGACATCACCACAATCATATTTCTCATACTCACAGAACCACTATCTATGGGGAGTGAAGTGAAAGGATGCACCTGAGTCAATCAACCATGCCTTATGATCTACATGTGTACTTGAAGAAGCCAAGTACACATCCCCACCTTCATCTGACGTGATTTTCGCCTCTATAGAAGGAGCATCATCAGATCCCTTTCCTTTATCAGGAGCTTTAGATTTACAGTCCCTTTTGTAGTGCCCTTCCTTTCCACATTTCCAGCACACCACCTTTACAGGTTTTCCTGGAGATTTAGATCTCCCTCTAGATTTAGATCTCCCACTCGATGAATTATTTTTGTTTCTGTTCTGGATCGTCTTCGTACAGACAAGGCATCACCATTCTAGCTCTCCATATTTTTCCATCTCATCTCCTCCGTCAGCAGGGATGAGACTATTTCATCAAACTACAAGGTAGTTGTATTGCTACCTATTGCAATAACCAGACTATCCCACGAATCTGGTAGAGAACACAACAAACTGATGCACTTATCTTCATATGAAATTTTAATATCAATAGATAATAACTAACTTACCACAGTATTAAATGCGTTTAGGTGCTCTCTCACCGAGTATCCATCTCTCATCCTCAGGTTGTACAAATTTTTCCGCAAGAACAGTTTATTCACCAGAGGCTTAGATTGGTATAAAGTCCCTAACTTGTCCCACAAAGCCTTTGCCGTAGCTTCCCCTGATACATTCAGTAATACTGAATCTAAGACACACAATTGTATTATGCTCTTTGCCTTTTGATCCAACTTCTTCCATTCTTTATTGGACACTCTCATTGGTTTAGTACCCAGATCTACTGCGATCCACTGATCTTTATCCACCAACAGATCCGCCATATTGAGTTTCCACAACTCAAAACTCTGACCATTAAATTTCTCGATCTCTATCTTTCCACTGCTCGCCATCTTCTTTCACCACCAGAATCAATCTTGTAGATCTCGCACTGAATAGGGTCTACCACAAGCCCGAGCGAAACCCCTCAGCAACAAAGGCGTCCCCTTGAAGACAAAACAGCTCTGATACCAAATGTAGGTTTTAAACCCGTACAGAAATTACCTGCATACGAATTCTAAAACACATAAAATAAACAATGTGAGAGCATAAAACATAAAACACATATACAAAGAGATTTTCCCCTGGATCCCAAAACTGGGACTACCAGCTTGATTTTTTCATTATATTCCTTTCAACGTTACAATACATATTTATACATGTTGAAGCATCCAATACCATGGACCGAAAACCATCGCATCCAAAACCATGGACCGAAAACCATCGCGTCCAAAAACATGTGCGAAAAATCATGCACAAAACCATAGGTAGGTCCCCCCAACATAATATAGGGTCCCAAAACAAAATTTTCTGGGGCGCTGCCCCGGACCCCATAGAGTGGGGTTACCTGCACCCCTTAAACCCCCTGTGACCACCCCCCCTGCTATGCAATCAACACAACGAAGGGGGGTCTCCACCCCCTTCTAACCCACCAATTAGCTGCGTTGGCTAGTAGTGGAAAGAATATAACACATCCCAACAATGGAGTCCTAGACACCGGCACAACCCCAGGCACTAGATTTATCGTGAAATCTATATTCCTCACTGGGGGTAATCCTGGAATTTATTCTGGAAAAACATCCAGACATTTGTTGATGACTAGGATCGTTTCCAGCTTTTCCTGTTCAGAGAGCTGAAGGATGGCCTCCACTTGTGCCAAATAAAGTTGACAGCCTTTCCTGGCGCTTCTTTTTAGTTGTAAGGTGGAAATTTGTCGAACCATTATCGGTTTCACCTTTCCCTTAATGACCATCAGGACCCCATCAGTTCCTACACATGTCACTGTTTTCTCGAGACAATTTATAATAGCAGCTTGTTGTTCTAACTAGTCCATTCCCACTAATATGTCATATGACCCAAGTGGAAGAAGATTCAATTCAACTTTCAAGAAATAACCATTAAAATCAATAGGGAACTGTTTCACATACTGAGTTATTTTTCTCTTAGTTTCTGTAGCTAGATGTACTAGTCACGTATTTCTGAATTTTTCAGTTTTTAGATTGCATCTTTCTACAGTCTGGGGACTAATACAGCGCAAGGTATCCCATGAATCTATTAAAATAGATACAGTCTGGTTTGAGATTTTACCTTATATTTCTAGCATAGTGGCCTGATGTTCAGCTTGGCGATTTTCCAGAGTGGCGTTGACGCTTGGTATGTTCCTTGCGACACCATTCACTGTAGTAGCCTCCCAGACTTGTGCATAAACCAGGATTTATGTCAACAATCTCTCGTCATATGAGGTCCCCCACATCCCCAACACCTTAGTGATTCTTTGGTGGTGTCATATGTTTTTTTTGTTCTATTCAGTTACTCTTGAACCCATGTGAGACTAAACTGGAAAGGGTGCTTTTTTCTTCTTCATTCCCCCACCAGTTCTTCCACCATCCTTGATCTTCCACAGTTTTCCACCTTCATTTTTAATTTTTAACTGTTGATGACATAACCTCGCTTTTCTAATTACTTTGTCCATGGTATTTGGGTTATCAAAGTCAATTCTCTCCTTGTAAGAGACTGGAAGACAGTCCAGGAAGCGTTGAATTTTAGCTTTCTCTTCCTTTAAATAAGTCACATAACACAGCAAATGGGTGAATTTGTTTAAAAATTCATCCATACTTAGTTTTGCCAATTTCATCTCATGAAATTCCTTAGCCTTGTCATCATAATATCTCTCGCTTAGGAATATGGCCTTGAATTGCTGCTGAAATTCTTCCCACGAAACTGGTTTTTCTTCCAGCGCTTGGACACTCTTACATTCCTCCCACCACAGAGTGGCTTTACCCTGCAATTGGTAAATTTCCAATCGCGCTTTCAAGTTGCTTTCATATTCGTATACTTGAAAATATTTTTTCATATTCAACAGCCATGCCTCTGCATCCTCCTCCTTCTCACCATCAAACACTGGTGGTTTGATCTTTCTAAATTCTCCTTGTAATTTAGCCTTCCTTCGTTTCTTATATGCCCTTGATGATTCAGGATCAGTTTCTTCCCCGCTTCCCAACTTATCAAATCCTATCTTCCCTGTACCTTCTTGATTTACACTTTTATGATTAGACTTCTCTGTCCATTCTCGAATTAGCTTCTCCTGATCTTCACTCGCTTTCAACAACTTTTTGTTACTGCCATGGAGTTGAACTAACTCTGATTGTAGTGTCTTTACCATTTCTACCAATTGAGAGCTTATGACAACAACACCTCCGACTTGCCCCAGATCTAGATATAATTCCTCATTTTTAGTATTTGGAAGCAGAGATCCTTCCATCGTAGTTTAATTTCATTTTTTTCTTCTACCTACACCACCATTTAGCATTTAGATCTGATAAGAAGAAATTTAACATATTCTTACATAAAAATTTATTTATTTTTGCACAGTCTGTTTTAACGTAATTGCCCCTACACAGGCTCAAAGTAGAAATGTGCTCTGATACCATTTGTAACGAACTTAATTTTCACCCCAATAAATTTTTTCTTTTATTTTTATTTACCATTTTCTTAACCACTTGTATAATCTATGTTATTAAAGAAATTTCCACCCCCACACTAACTCACCACTCCTAAGTCCCCACCCCAATATTTAACGATGTGATTATTTGTTGAATCAATGGGGTATGACCCACCTTAGCTATGAGGCTATAGTATAATAGTGTGGTTAAGCGCTATATGGAGTTTACGATTATACCTTAATCAAATTTACATTACTATAACCTATCCTCTGTACCTCAACCCCCCTGGGTGTAATGGTAATGACAACTGTCATTTTATTTTATGAATAGCAGTTGTATACATTTAATATTGTATTACGGACCACGTTGGATACGATACTATCTCCACACCATTTGTATTTCATTCAATTCTACTGGACTACACGATGTGCACCCGTCTCGCAGGCACACAACCCAACTTCTCGTGGGTCAAGAAACCTCTCAACGCTCCATATGCACTATGCTAAATCTATGGTTCAGATCTCCTCAACAAACCCTAACTTTTTTTGTCTATCTTCTTGGTTGGGTTTGTCATCTACTCCTACGTTCTACAGAGCAGAAATGGAGGGGAGGGTTTCGGCTTCTTTTCACGATGTTGATCCCTTTGTTAGGAAACCACCCTAGGCAAGGTAGGTAAGTTCTTCGACTCCCATTTTTTTTCCATGAACATGATTTATTCCTTCCTGCAACATTTAACATTGCCCTCTGTCTATTTATCTTTGGTTTTTTTCCTACTAACAGAAATACACGAATCTCTCCACCAACACCTCTCTCTTTGGATAGGCGCTGCCTTAAACTCAGGTCAGTCCTTCCTTGGGTAGTTAGAGAAAACCCTTCCTATCATTCACTTTCTGGTTTTACCTTCTGTTCCAAATCATTTCTCTCTGATTCCTCATGCAGGATTTATGGTGGTGCTAGGTTCACATGAACTATACAGGTAAACCCTTTTACCCATTGTTGCTCCCTTGACAGGGTTAGTATTACTTAATCATTAGCTAGCCCCATTTTTCAGTCAATCTACTGATGTGGGTATTTATTTTTATCTCAGGTACACCTAGCCCAATGATTCTGAGTCACAAGTACACAATCTTTTAGCATCTAACTCATATGGTTTGTCTACTGGACAGGTTGGTGACTTTCGCTAAACTAGATTCTGCTGCTTATGGTTTTAATCTGATTACTTCCGTTCTGCGACCCACAGAGGTCGGTGTGGCTACAACCTGTTGTGGCCAGCAACAATCCCGCTTCTTATTTAGTGTTATTCCTAATACTAAATAAGTGGGGACCCTTAAATAAAAATTTAAAAATCAATTAGTGCTTAAATTTCCTTTTCGAATAAAAGCTTACCAACATAAGCTTAGGAAACCCCCTTGCAAAATCCAAAAAAATCTAAGTTTTATGATAAGGTAAGACAAAATCTTTCCTTAGGAAATATCGCATTGCAAAAGATGACAGGATACCACCTTACAAGCCGAATTCCAACATTGCGAGATCGCTATATGTGATAATAAACTATCACATCGCATACATCAAGCACAACTTACATTGAAACATCTTAAATTTCCGATATGCGATGATGCATATCGCAAATCGCATTTCATAGAAAACAGAATAACAAAGATTGTCATATATCACGTTCTTGTGATCTGCGATATTGCGATATTGCGATTTCGCGATACAGCGACAATGCGATAATGCGATGTCACGAGCAATCAACTCTGCGATGTTACGATTCTGCGATGTTGTGATTCTGTGATATTGCGATCTGCGATATTGCGAAGCAAATCGCAAAATCACTTCATCGCAGATCTTTCGGGCTCGTTATTCAAAAAAGTATTTTCCATAAACTGACACCTGGTTATGCACTTTAATGCTAATAAATGAGTTAGTTGCCAGTTATTAATGGAATATGGTTTCGTACTTATCAAAAAATCATCTCACGTAAGGTGGTATATTTGATGCGTCTTCGGCATTTAAAACTTTCCCATCACCCTGCCTTACCATTATTTTCACTTCACTTGTGAATTGCAGGAACAGAGAACAGAAAACGATACAAAGCAATACGCAGGATATTATGGGAAAGAAAAGCAAAGCTCCGAGCTCTGAAGAGAAAGAAATGGCGCCCTTGTATACAGACACAGCCTGTAATAGAGACGCAGGAATTGCTACGTGGGAAGGCATGTATAATCTGCTTGAAGAGGAGAATCCTAGAGTAATGGAAGTTACTACTACTGCAGGCTCACATAGTTCTTCTGAGGCATCCATCACATAGCTAGCTTGCTCATTCTTGCACTGAATAGCAGCAAGGCCAAAAATTATCCCATACACGGACATGGTTAAGTGGATACTGGACAACGTTGATATCAGAAATAGATAGTTTAAAACTCAGGGTCAAGGACTCATCGGCTCATTCGCTGCACAGGATTTAAAGCTCATGTATGATTTACTAGAGCCACAGGCAACTTATAACAAGCTGTTTATGGAGAAATTTTCAAAAGAAAATCAAGACCTGGCAAAAACCGCTAAAGACTGGTCAAGGAGGGATGAACCACTGAAGAAAGATAAACATGGTATGTATAGTATTGGTTCTCTCACCTCCCCGTATTGCTTTGCTGCTGCCATGCTCTATAGACTGTTTGGAATGCCAGATATCAACAAATTTTCATCTGAATGGCTACCATTATTGGATGCCGCCACGAATGCCACTATTGTAGATTGGGCTAAAATATTGTCTGATAACCTAGTCACAACCATTGTAAATTACCGGTCTAAAAGAATTGTTTCTCAGAGAATTTATCCCCCTTTTTACCTATCTGCATATGTAATGGATGCGACATGTTATGTTTCTAAGTTTCCTGTTATGGGTTGGAAATGGAAAACTCAAGACCCCTTACCCATCCATATCTATCATAAAGAATTGTGGGACTCTAAGTTCTCTCCACACTTCTACCAGATTTGTCATGGAATCATGCTGCCCTTGTACAAAATGTTGTATGATAAAGATGCTCCAAGATGCTCTCCTAAAGTAGAGGTAGACATACTCCCCATCGCGAGATGGTTTGGGGAGGAATTGTTTACTTATGTCAGGGTATTTGGAAGTTCTGCTTCCCCTCATGTCCTACCTTTGTATATCCCTGATAAACTCTTGGCTCGAGAAATTGCTTATCAAACCTGTGGAGAAGGAGGTTTGACTAAAGATTTGAAAGACAAAAAGAAGGCTATCTGGCCGCAGTTTCCTGTAGCCTGTGGGGCCTTTTCGCTATTTGATGTAGGCCATGCATTCACAGAAGTAAAAAATATAATGTGTTTACAGTTATTCAAATTTTTAGGAAGACCTTTCAACCCTCATGATGTTGCTAAGAATTTCACTACTGCAGTCAAGATAAAGGTGTTTTCTGGAGAAGATGATTTATTCGATGACATATTCCAATAGAAAAGCACACTTGAAGAAATTATGCATGCAACCCAAATGCAATTCTCTCTAGAAGAATTTCAAAAGTTCAAAATATACAGGGAAAGAAGGTTAGCCAGTATTCCTTTGGAAAAACTACGCCTAGAACCCGTAAGGGAACCAACTCCAAGTGTTAGTCTTAGCAGAAGTTTAGACACAAACGGATCTAAATCCAAGTCTAGAAAAGAAACATCTGAACATTCTAAAAAATCCGAAAGTGAACAGGATAAGAGCAAAGGGTCAGTAAAGGACACTACCCAATCAACGAAACTTCTACAGCAACAAGTTTTTACCTCCTCACAAAGAGATCCTCCCCCTCTCGTCGTTCAACAGCCATCAATCAGAACTGAACTAGATAAAGAATGGGAAACCTTTAATGACTTGATCAATCTTGAATGACAAACCATAAAGACACCTGTGAGAAATGCACAGGCAACAAAAGAAGTAGTCACTAGAACAGTTAGCAATGTCTCAGATATGGAGCATATTCCTATTTCCCCATCCTCTGAGCTTATGCTCAAAATAGAAGAAATTCCTCCTCTTGATATATTTTATAGCCCACAACACAAAGCAGTAGTGAGAAAATAGAGGAAGAAAAGGAAATTGGAAAACGTGCTCTCTCATGACGTAAAACAATTAGACGTCCTATGGCAAGATCCCACTACCAATCCCACTGAGAATCTCACCAAACTATCTCAGATCGCAAGAGCTTATGCCTCTACAACTATTGATAAAGCATCTGAGGTACAACAACTGCTAAAGGAAAACGAAGACCAGATGCAAGTTTTGCAACAACAGTTGCAACAAGCCAACGCCAACAATGAAGCACAGAAACAGCTTGAAAGGTTACAACAAGACTTCAAACAAATGCAGATAGGCTGCCATAAAAGTTTGGATGAGAAAGGAAAGCAGTTAGAGGATTTATAGGAGATGCACAATGACAATCCAAAACTTACAGAACTTATAACAGAATCCATTTCCTTGAATGAACAATTACTACAGCAGCAGGAAGCCTTGGGCCAAAAAATATCACAGTGGAACTATTATTGTGAAATAAGTGATAAAACCACTAATCAAGTTGTAGATATAAGAAGTGATTACAGTTTAGTTCATAAATGGGTTACTGAATATTTGGCTTGGAAAGAAACAGACGAGGGAAAAATAGCAGGTGCACTAAGGATCAATGAAAATCACAAAGAAATGCTCTTTAACAAATGGGACGAGAAAATAAGGGAGGCAGAGCAAGCAATGGAAGGAGCAGCCACGACAGCAAATAGTATTATTGATTGTGTAAATGAAAATTTTCACAGGGCAAATTTGATCACAGAAACCACTCCAGGGTATTTACCTAACGTACAACAATTACAAATAGATTGGAGGCAGAAAGCTCAAGAAAAGGCACAAGCAATCCAAGGGTTAACCAAGTTGAACTGGGATTATTACTGGGCATACTTGGTAAAGCCACATAGCCAGTGGATGACTATCAAGTGTATCATCACTTCGGCCGAAAAGATGGTGCCAACTCTTGCCAATTCTGTTTTCTCAGCTAAGCTAAAATCAGAAGTCGTCCAACCGACTCTTCTCAAATAGATGCTGAATGCATGCGATTTCAAGGAGTAGATACAAAAGTAGTTTTAATTTTAGATGCAATTTTAGTTTTAATTTTGTTTTATTTTGCCTGAAATGAGGACGGTCATTTAAACCGCATCCTACATTTTTGTAATAATTTATTTTTAGATTTAGTTAGTAGTATTTAAACCCTTCTCATGCATTTAGAGAAGGGTCCTGAAATTTGTCAAAAACTTATCCCCAGAACATGCACTTCTGTACCCTCTGAGGAGGTTTTGATGAATGAATGGAACAGGATTTATTGATATTTGCATTTGATATTTTCTACTGATGTTGCACTTTTGTACTCTTAGTGGATGTTAGATCAAGAAGAGATAAATCATTATCGCTTGAAGCTCATGAGTAGGACTAGTTATAAATGGTACTTCTACCTCTTAACTATTTTTACCCTTATGTTAAAGTGATTTTCATTTTTAGTTGTTTATATATTGATGTATGAATGCCTGAGTTATCATTTGGCACTTTTGTACAGTGATAGCTATTTATTTATGCTTAATGTATGAATAGCTCATTATGCGATATGTTTCTCACAACTGTTTTGTCTAACTTTTTCTACAAAGTGGTTCATCCTTATTGAATTCTTTTCTCATAAAAGTTGAATGATCTTTATTGCTAGTTGTTATTTGAAATCATTTTAGATCGCATACGAGAAATATTACACCCTAGGTTATTGTAGATTTAGATATTTCTGCTTATTAGAATACAATTTCTATATTATTAGATTAGAGTTAGAGTAAAAGTATTCCATTTAGAAACTGTTAGAAAGAGAAATATCAGTCTGTCACACACACGCACATAAATTGGGAAACTGGTCCCATATCCCCAGTCGGACCCACTATACCAAACAGAAAAGGAGCTGCTAACCAAGGTCGGGACCAGGTGGGTATCCCCCTTATTGTAGACCTAATTTTCAAGGCTTCAACACAACCTAAAGAAGCCAATTAGGCTCTCAAGCTTCCAGATTCACTTGATTGTGGCTCTCGTTCTTTGTTTTCTTGTTTTTGTTTTCTAAACTGGATGGTTTAGTGGCTAAGTTGCATGTATAAGGCTTATGAAAGGGAAGCCGAGATTGTTTCAGTCCATCCCTGGCATATTTTAGTCTATAATTCGCTCTAGATGATAGGATGCTTTGCATAATTTGGTTGGAAATTAAAAGGGTTATCTCCCCCTTTGGTTTGTGACATTTGAATTAGTTCGCTTGTAACTTGAATAATGATTTTTAAATCTTCAGATTAATTTAAAAGTTTTATTGTTTACATGTGCAATATTTTATTTGGATGTAAATGAAACCACTATGTGAAATCAAGGAAAAGTCATATCCTAACTCTGGTCTTGTTTCTGGTCTAATCGCTTCTGAGATAGCTCTCTATGTTATACAAACTATATTTCTCTATTATTACTGTAGTTACAACACAACGATTATTAGGGTTGTCTAAGTTGAACCATAACCTACGTCTAATGATGGTTATACATATATTCTTAAGACCCCCCTATATATACAGTAGTCATCGTTGTAGCTTTCCCTTAGGAGTAATTTAGCTTGTTTCTACAGGCTGCTCCATTTTCCTTGTTATAGTTATCAATTGGAAAGTGTTTTAGTAAGAGTTTCATATTAGTAAACAATGAGACTATGGATCTTGGTACAATACTATATCCTAATATTATTCATTTGTTTGAATACCCTAGTAGACCACGCAATCTCAGCTCTAGTTTTCTTTTGATATATATATATATATATATATATATATATATATATATATATATATATATATATATATATATATATATATATATATATATACTCAGTATATATGTTATTAGTATGTTTGCTTCTTCATAATAACACGACTCCAGGTTTGACTTCCTTTTCTCACTGGAGACCTAGAACGGATGAGTCCCTATGTTTAACCCACATTTCTTAGATAGAATTCCCCAGCTGAGGGACGTAGTCTCCTGAGAAGCACCTACACATTCTAAAATATAATATTTTCCTAACTTCACAATATACGAATTTTCAATTGAATGATGTCAAGTATACCCATACAATATTATATTTCATACATACACCCGACCCCTATGTGTGACCATACTGGTCAATATTCTCATTTGCCTCGATTCATGGGGCCCTTTAATATACATATTCTTACTTCACCAATATAGAAGCATACTCTTATTGTTCAGTGTGATACCCACAACTTAAATAAGTTGTGCTGCGAAAATAAATATCACCTTCCATAAAAGTTAATCATATATTAACATGCATATACTATAACATAACATGCAACTTTGTAACTGATAAGAAATAGCATCCACAATATAGGTAACCATCATCATGCATCAATTATAAAATAAGTACAACTCTGCAACTGATAAGCGTAATCATCGACAAAAGGTAAACAACCACAAACATGCATCCATTATAAATAACATACAATTCTACAACTAAGAAAGTGTGATCATCTATAGAAGAGAATCGACTGTTAGCTTATACTAATATAAGTAATATGCAACTCTGTACAGATAAGGAATGAGACCTACATAAATTTAACTAACCATTAACCTTCATCCCATATAGTGTAACATGCATCTAATGTAAAATCATTCAAGTAGAGTTAGGAATTTTTTACCAATATTCTTCACAGATTTTTCCTGGGCATCGTCTTGCCTTCAGGGGTTCTGCTTCCCCTCATCCTAGGCTTTTACCATGTTTTTCCTTAAAGCTAAAAGCTTGCTTTTCCACTTGCAACACTTTTATTCCCGGCCTTTATCTCCCACCAGGTTAACACACACACACACACCATCATCATGAATCTGATCCCTCACAGATTCTGGCAAGTTTCATCCTCTTTTCTGGGGTCAGTCCATTACTTTCCATCATAACATTAATATCTTTATTAATAAATATAAAATTTCACATAACCATGTTTATCACATACTAGCATATGTCTTTATAGCCATTACATAACAATTCAAGTTCTTGAAAATGAGAGGTGTTACAGCTTTGCAATACCACATGCCCAAAAACCATCTCTCATTTCACAATCAAAATATTTTATAAATATTTTATTTGAATTTAATTTTATAATTTTTTTTATTAAATTATAAAACATAAATATTATAATTACTTTTGATACTCTCTAACACAATGAAATCTCTAACACATTGAAATGGAGTTGTGTTTAGTGCAACTTTTTGGACTTTCTGGTGCTGGAATCCGATGGAAAAAATTGAGGTGAAATCTTTATTTGTGTTATTTAAAATGGTTTTTTGACTATATATATGGATTCAGCACCCTGAAAAACCCCTAGGGCACTTCCATTGTGATTGCAATAAATTCTTGCCGGATTTTAGAGAAATTAGACCCCAAAAACCCATCAAAAAAGCTTCCTAAAAGTCCACTAAAGATAACTCACATTGAAATATATAAGATATAAATAGTAGCTATAAATTAATATTCCCTTCACCATATAGATTAAAATATCAATTTTATAACCATATTTAAATTTCATGAAAAATACATAAAAACTCAATGTTTATAATAAAAAAAGATTTTTAATCATGGTATTCACCCCCACTTTATAGTGCATATTATTAACTTGTTAATAAGCTTTGTTACAATACCATGGCTCATACCATGGCTCATCAATACTACAAGCCCAAAAACCATCTCTCATTTCACATAGGCACTCTCCATCCAAGTATGGAAGAGATGTTATAATGTTCCATTATGTAATGTTGTCTAAACAATTTGTTTTGGTCAAATTACATAACAATAAAAATAAAAAATAATAATTATAATTATTAATTATTAATAATTAAACCATCCTAGATCCATCTTAATTGTGGATCTATCAAACTATGAGAGAGATCAAATCTCCCTAGGTGCAAACCTTTCCTCAAGTTTTGCACTCAAAATAAGAGGTTTGTTCCTTGAGATATTTGATCCCTCTTTGGGCTTTATAGATCAAGTATTAAGACAGATCTAGGCTCGTAATATGTGTTTTTCCTAATTTTAACCTTTCACTTACAAAAGCAACCTAACCAAGTGCCTACCGAGATCTTGCACAAGAAAGAGTCTATCAAAATCTTGGACTACTTCCTCAAGCACTTAGGTATACCTACAATAACTACAAACATCAATACTATCTCATACTAAGGGAGGTACGTTGGCCACTTGTAACTTACTTTTATGCTCCATGGATAGCTTTCATTTCTCCCTTTGAACTAGAATCCTTTCCTTTACCTTACTCTAGAAACATACTCCAAAGATTATTGTTCTTAGCCTAGTACTTAGAAACCCCCTACTCCTAAATATCCATCCTATAGCCTAATGTCATGCGAAGAGACCTTCCTTACAAAGTTGGAGAAATTTGAACCTTATAATCTACATCCTCTTCCTTGTTATCTCTCAATACTCGCTTAGGCTCAAACATGTTGGCCCTTTAGGCTACACATCATTAGAGAAATTTGGAGGTCTAAAATAGGCCTCAAAACAAAAATGTACAACCAAAATAAAATTTATAACAGTCAATAGGATTCAATATGATGATGTTAACCATGGGGGATGATTCACCATTTTTAGAGAAAAAAGTAAAAATATTAAAAATAAAAAAATGTGATTGCAATCATGTTTTTGATGTATTTCTCATTTTTTGGTGTAGTAGGGTCTATCGAAAGTATGTTACATGTTTATTCCTTGGATGCAGAATTAAATTTTTCATCCAATGAGTACTCACACTCTAAATTTGGGGAAAATCGTAGGGAGATAAGTTGAAAATTCCTTTTTCTCCTCTAAAATTTGATTATGTAATCTAATCTAATCTAATTTTATTATTTTCAATAGCATTTTACAATATTTCTTAGGATGCCCATTTTAGACCTCAAAATTTCTCTAATGTGTTTATCTTTTTAACTCCTAATTCATGTCCCTCATTAGAGATATATTTGCAATAACTTCTCATCATAGAAAAGAAGGGAAAACCCCTCCTAGAAAAAACCTATCCTTCTTAAACAAGGACACTCACAAAAAACGTTTAGTGAGTTTCGAAAAAAAAATCTTTCAATTCCATGGTGATTCTTGAGTCAAGTTGGAACATCACTATTCAAACCCTTTTAAGTGCATGTTTGGAATCATCACCAAACTCCACATGCAGTTTTTGGTACCACTAGGTCATATTGTCAAACTCATCAAGTGCTCATGTAATATTCCTTGTCCCATGAATATCTGGTAACCACACTTACCTATAATTTTCTTAAGATATAATAGGAAACAAGTATCAATTCCATCACGAACTTCCTAGAAAACTCCTCCGAAGAGTTTGTCTACCCAAATACATGGAGTTTCCTCTCTTTGAGAACCTAAGCTATCCTTTCCTTCCATGGACTGAAGTTGTAGGCCACATCCAAGTTTTCCTTAAACACCATACTAGTAGTTACCATTTCAAAATCATTGAATACCTCTTCCACATCTTAATTGGTACAACGTCTCTCTCTCCCGTTTTCTAATGTTTTTTTGTGACAAGGAAATATGTAGCATCCCCACCTCCTCCTGATGGAAACACTGAAACAAAACACACTAATTATAAAATTTCTACGGAATTATACATATATTAATATCAATTTAACCATACTCTTAGCCAATTTCTCACTCTAAATTCTAGCCCATGAATGGCCTGATGGAACTACTAATTGGGTATAATCATGCCCAAGTGGCCCTCTCCAACAAATATAGGATATAGAAATTCTCCCTACATTTATTAACTCATCCTACTCTACCTCACTATTAACTCTCACATTATACTTCATTATAAATAGATGTGTGACTAAATGAATAATTAGTACAAATGTTAGAAAAAAACATTCACACAACAAATTAGGGTTTATACACAACAATTGAATTAATGTGCATGCATTAAACTGACACATAATGCACAAAATATTTCACAATCATTCACACATAGATTAAACAGATATTATATAAATACTCATATTTTTCCTATGGCTAACTAATTGTATACCTTTGACATTCCACTCAACCATAGAGAAGACAATTCATAAGCTTTCAATAATGGTTCACCCCCTAACGGGGGCCTTGACTCCATGGTTAAGAGCATAACGATGCTCAGGAACCTATCCATTACAAATATCCATCCAATTTTCCAAACCCCAACACACTCTAACATATAGGCTCATGCCCCCCATTATCATACACCCATGTTATGCACCCCTTCTCTATCACTTGGCTAGATTTCGGCTCTATAGATATAGGAAAATTTTCTCTTCGTGGTCTTGAGGTACCCCAAGCCTCTAACAAACTCAACATGCTCCAAACTCCACCCTTACAAGCCCCATTAGCTTTCAACCAAGTGGTACACGTCTTCTCTACACCCAATAGTCCCTTGGTTGTACCATTAATTCCAGGGCATCTAACTGTGGGACACCCCCAAAAAAACTCCCTTCACACACAAACATCAACCTTTTATATGCATGTGTTCTTTTCCTACCACTTGGCATATTCTAAATCCACTATAGACTTTGATTCTATTTTCCATAATTAATAAATCATACCAAATTTATTCACATCCCATAGAGTTTGGCCCCCATAATATTTTTTCCAATTTTTTCTATGGTCTTCCCTTTTTTAGTTAATATACATATATTTACAACTTCTTTATGATGTGAGACACACTAAACTTAAAACATATATACATGGGAACATTTACAACACATTCACATGGCCATGTGGACCCCAAAAATAAACCTCACCTCACAAGCCTAATTAAATACATTCTCGCTCACAAATCTAAATTCCACATGTATACGATATTTACTACACATGGTCGAGTAGTGGTGTTACATTCCTCCCCTAGTTATTTATGCATTATCCTCAATGCAATATATGTACACATATATACGATATTATTAAGAAAAAATATGAGGGGCTCTTTCGTTATTACGTCTTCGTGATTTAGAACTTTACCAAAGTGATGACCATATTGTTGATGAGCCTCATAAATGGGTAATTATATGGGCTCATTTTACCTCCTAAGCTAGTCAAAGCAACTGTTCTCTTAGCTTATTGTATGATTTTCTGATTATATTTATGCTTCTGGAGTGAGTTGAGTTAGTTATGATGCCATGTGGTCTAACATGTGTTTAATGCAGATTATTGATGAATTTTGAGGTAAGAGTCAAGGATCCAGTGAACAAATGGCAGTAATAACTCAAAGTGGACAAAGGAGAGGACTTATAGGAGGGAATCCCCCTCATTTATTACTCCTCACTTTGAATTCCCCTTCATTCAGCTCGGAGTACAAGCAGCCAAGTCATGCACTAGAAGGCAGCCGAGCAAGTGAAGGATGACTGATGATTATCTCGAGTTTTGGGAGCCAAGACTCCCTGATTTTAAGGAAGCTATTAGTAGCTTCATTTGTATAAGTAGATATGCCTAGGGCCTCACTAGGATCGGATTTCTTTTGGATTTTGCTTATGTAAACTCTACTCAACTTCGAGCTTATTGTTTTGTGACAGTTTCATGTAATCTTGCTATTGTTTTAAAAATAAAGATGGAATCCTTTTTGAGCTAGCACTGAGTTACCTCAGAGGGCTGAAGCTTTTGGGTTGGGACCCAATCCAAGTATCCAAGCTCATATTTACTTGTATTTGTATGTTTTATTTCAGTTGTATATTAGGTTGCTATTAGATGTATTTCTTTTATGGTTAGGAATAGGTTGCTTTTGATGATTTAGTAGTTTCCTTCCATTTATGCTTTCTATAGCAAGTTAAGAAATGATAAAGGAAAGATTCAAAAGGATAGCAATAGTGCCTTGGCCTCTCTTCCTCCCTTTGGGACCATGATTTGAGGCAAATACCCTCTCGCTGCCCCAAAAACACAGATTTTCCTCATTCATAGAACTTCTAGTGTTTGCATCCTTTTAGTGGTTAATAGTCTAGTTTTGATTTTCTTTAGAACTTCTTCATCATGCTCACTTCTTTATTTACAATAGTCTTCTTTCATGATTTCCTTTCTTGCAGCAGTTATCATCATTTCCTTCCATAGATCATAGTTTATACTATTTTGATGCAAAACTCTGTTTTCCTAGATACACTCATTTCATTGTTTGCTTGATTTCCTTGGTTGACTATCAGTTTTGTTATGCAGCAGATCTCTTCTAGCAGTAGGCTAGCCTATCAGCCATCCCATCCTCCATCTGATCCATGCCCTACAAGTCGCCCAAGTCTTCCCTCAAACCTGCCTTAGTTTCCTGGATTTCCCATAGAACTTCTTCCTCTCTCCTTGAAAAAATCCAATCATCTTTCTCTCTCATGATGATTCTTGGTAGACCCTAGGTGCCCTAACACCTCATTCCAACCTTCATATACCTTTTCCACCCACTCTCACACCCTCAAAATAGTGAAAACTTCTCTTGGCCTCCTCCTGTAGGCCTCGTGTAGAATGTTGTTTTTCCTCTTGTAGATTTCCTGTGTCCACCTGTAGATTTTCCTATAGGATTTCTTTTGAAGTCCGAGTGTGGGAAAAGCCTCCAGAAGGCCACCTGAGACCTACTAGGACCCATCCACACCATCCTACATCCTCTCAAGTACCAAAACCTCCCTCTAATGCCACCTATCCGCTGCCACATTCACAAACAATAAATTACATGCATGTCAAATTCACATAAAAATACATAAAAATCCAAAAAGATGTTTTTTGCTCATTTACTTCCAAAAATAGCTTAGTTAGATGTTTTTCACTTCCTTGAGTAGGTACTGACATTCATTTCATGATTTGCATAGAGCTTTATGCAAAAGTTGGATCAGTTGGTTAATTTGGGTTTACTAGTTTTGCTTTACATTTCAAACTTTCTCCTTTCTACAGTTAGAATAGTATCTGTAGAGTAGTCTTTCCCTCCTTTCATCATATGTAGAGCTTCTTCTAGAATCCATAGAAGTTGGCTTGAGCTCCTAGTGATCTTGTGCCGGCTGACCAAGTGACAACCTGTAGTAAGAACTAGTACTTGTGCATATAGCACCATCGCTTCCAAGTTTGTTACGAACTACCGGGTTGATAAGAGTAAAGTATGTAGCCCAGGAGTTGCAACATTATTGCTGCAATACTGGTGCTCACCACTTTTTGGTGCCGTTGCCGGGTAAGTTTCAGAGTATTCTGTGATTACTTCTTTCGTCTATTTTCTACTGCAACATTCTGCCTATAGTTTATTTCAGCAAAAGTAGACTAGTCATTTCTCTTCTTTCAAGTTCTGCATTTCCTTGCTTTTCTCTTCAATTTTGCAAATTTCATTTCAACAAGTTCATTTCAGCTAGTTGCAATTTGTTTTTTTCAGTCAATTTCAGTTTTGCAGGTAGTATCAGTATGGGGAAAAACAAAAACCAACCAAAAATATTTCCTTTCATGCCTCATAGGAATAGAGATAACTCAGGAAAAGTTTTGTCCAACACCCCCATTGCTTCACACAGCCAGCCTTCTCTCTTCTTCAGCGGCTGTGATCAAGAAGAACCCTTAGGTGAATAGCTAGACATATTTGAATAACCTATAGGGGAGGAAGAAGAAGAAAACATTCCTTTGGAGCCAATGGCTGAAAATAGAAATGCTAGGGGGAATGGAGAGAGAATAGAGGGTACCTTTCCCATTCGAGAGACCAATGGGGACACCAAAATGAAGAATATAAGCCCTTCCTCCCTACCTAATTTCCATGGTCTGACTACAGAAGATCCAGACACCTTTTTGTTTGAGTTTTCTATTATCTGTCGAACCTATGACTATGCAGAAGATGAGCAAAAGTTGAAACTGTTCCCTTCTACTCTCAAGGATGCAACATTGCATTGGTTCATGGGATTACCTCGCAATAGCATCACAACTTGGGCTTAGATGAAACAAGCCTTTAACAACAAGTATCAAGACTATTGTAGGTCAAAAGATACTAAAGAAGAAATCTTTTGAATGACCATAGGCAATGCTGAGTCCCTGGAAGACTATGAAGAGAGGTTCTAGCTCAGTTACAAAAGGGTTGGATGTACACTTGACCCTGAGTCTCTGAGGTTGGTCCTGCTCAGGGGAATTCGTGAAGATCTTCTAGACACCCTCCATCTACTGGCCATGGGAGACATATACCAACTACCCTATGAGGACATAAAGACTATTTTTAGAAACCATTCTAGAGCAGCTAGAAAGAAAGGTAGGGGGAGTCAACCCATAGCCAGTACCTCTTCCTCTAACTCATCCATTAAAGGAGAAATTGGGAACATGCTGGAAGACTTCAAGAGTGAGATGCTGAAGACTCTTGTCATGCAAATGGATACCTTTCATATCAAAAGGAAATAAGAGGAAGCAGAGAGGGCTTTGGCCATTTTTTGCCCTAGATGCACCAGGAGGCATCCTAGGAATGAATGCCCATTGAACTCTATAGAGGTTTGTTCAGTCTGTGAAGAAAATCATTCTATAGATAAGTGCCCTTCCTTGTCCAAACTTAAAGCTATATATCAAGGGCTGAGGGAGTCACTAAATAGCTCTATTACATAAACCAAAGGAGGCCGCATGGACCTAGACCATACTAGCAGGGGATGCAAGGGACATCTTAGGTGTACTACAACCCCAACCAAATGCCCTCCATACCTTCTTGGGGTTCCCCTGCTCATCCTTCCTGGTCCACACCTCCTCCTTGGTCCTTCACATCTCAATATCATGCCCAACCAGCCACCCATTCATTTCAATCCTATGCTCAGCCACAGCCTCAGTGGAATGCATCTCATCAGGGGTGGAGTCCCCAATACAACTCTATTCCCGCTCTTTTGCCTCCACCACCTGCCCAACCACAATCGTTACCTCCTGCTCCATGAAAGAAACCCCAAATTCCTGCCCAGCCAAATCCGAACCCGAACAACAAACAGGCTCAACAAGTGTATAGTGGGGAACCTTCATGCCCAACTTATGCTGTGGAGATTCAGGAAATTAACTTGCGATATGGGAAAGTTCTCCCAGATAGCCAGCCTCCAACCAGGGAGGTTGAGGAAGATAAAGAGGAAAGTGAACCTAAAGCAATTCCACCCTTTCCTGAGAGACTATCCGCGACAGTCCAGCCTACCCCAGAAGAAAATAAACTCCTGGGAGGATTGAAGCATTTATGTGTAAAGGTACCACTTCTCCAAGCCATAAAAGATGTACCTATCTACAATAGGTTGATCAAAGAGAAGTGCTTTAGGCATCCAGTAAGGCGCAAGAGGGATGCCCCAACCATCAATGTCATAGGATAACTGTCCGACCTGATGTTAGGGCAGGTAATCTGTCCCAAGTATCTGGACCCTGGAAGCCCAGTAGTTGATGTCCACATCAATGGCACCATGATCCCACACACCTTGATTGATCTGGGAGCTGCCATCAATGTGATGACAAAGGACACAATGCTTAAACTTAACCTATAGAGCTCCTTGAGGAAGACCACGACCGTGCTACAGCTAGCAGACCGCTCCACCGTGACCCCTGAGGGGATTATGGAAGATGTGATGGTCTCCATTGATTCTTGGGAGTACTCTACTGATTTATTAGTTCTCCAGCCAAAGGCAAAGCTCACTGGGTATCCTCTCATTTTGGGAAGACCCCGATTGGCTACTATCGATGCCTACATTAGCTATCGAGCTGGGAACATGACTATAAAGAACGGGCACATGTCCAAGCAATTAATCCTATATCCTCTTTCCCAACCCTTTCTAGAACATGATCTACCTCTCCGGTTGGAGGAGGAAGATGAGGATGACGTTTATTCCACACCACTTTGTACATTAGAAACCACCATGGGGGAAAAACCGCAAGATGAGGATGATGTGATCAAAAATTTGATTCAGAACCCACCTCCTAGTGTATCACCATTAGAGGAAATAGTAAGAGAAACCCAAAACAACCCCTCAACTGATCTCTGTGTGGTCGAATCCACTTCTCTCTGTGTTAAGAATATAGAGTTCGACCCCGAAAGAACCTTGAAAATCAATCCATCCCTATCCACTTCCTAGGAGAAAGAACTGTGTAGCCTGTTGAGAAAACATCTAGATGCCTTCGCCTGGAATTATAAGAAAATGAAGGGAGTGCACCCTTCAATCAGTACTCATCATATATACATCAAGGAAGATTACAAGCTAGTCAGGCAGCCTTAAAGGAGGATGAATCCAACACTTAAAGATATTGTTAAGGAAGAACTACAGAAATTGCTTGATGCAGGATTCATCTATCCCATCTCTGACAATGAATGGGTCTCTCCTTTGGTGCTAGTGCCGAAGAAAAATTATAAGTGGAGAATCTGTGTCGACTATCAGGAATTGAACAAAGCCACTAAAAATGACCATTTTCCTTTACCTTTCATAGATCAAGAGTTAGATGGTCTGGCAGGGAAAACGTTTTTCTCTTTCCTAGATGGGTTTAGCGGGTACAATCAAATTCAAATCAGCCCGGAAGACCAAGATAAGACCACTTTCACTTGTCCTTGGGGTACCTTTGCATATCAGGTCCTTCCTTTTGGTTTGTGTAACGCTCCACCCACTTTCCAAAGAGTGGAATTGAGTATATTTTCTGAACTGGTTCATGATGCGGTAGAAATATACATGGATGATTTTACTCCTTGTGGCTCTGACTTTCAAGAATCTTTATCTAACCTAGGAAAAGTTCTAGACAAATGTATTAAGATGAACCTATCCCTCAGTTTGGAAAAATGTGAATTTTTGATGACTAAAGGGATCGTGTTAGGTCATGCAATATCTCAACAAGGACTGCAGGTGGACCCCAAAAAAATTGCCATCATCCAAAGGGTCCCACCTTCTCAAAAGGTGAGAGATGTCAGAAGTTTCCTAGGCTTAGCCGAATATTACAGAAGATTCATTAAATATTTCAGCAAGCTAGCCTCTCCTTTGTTTGGCCTCTTAGGCAAAGATGTTGAGTTCATATGGTCGGAAAACTTTCAAGAAGCCTTAGATACCTTGAAGAGCAAGCTAGTGACTGCCCCAATTCTTAAAGGCCCAAACTGGGCCCTACCTTTCCACATTCACACAGATGCCTCGAACAAAGCAATAGGAGTAGCCTTAGGACAAATTGATGAAAAGTTACCTTATGCCATATACTTTATAAGAAAAAACTTGTCAAAGGCAGAGTTAAACTATACAGTGACCGAGAAGGAACTCCTAGCTATCATGCATTCCTTAAACAAATTCAGACATTATATCACAGACTATCAAACCTTTGTGCACACTGATCATGATGCAATTAGATATTTAATGAACAAACCAGATGTAAATGCTCTTATTATTAGATGGTTGCTTTTATTGCAGCAGTTTGATTTGACCATTATTGATAAGCCTAGTAAAGAAAATGTCGTTGCTGACTTTTTGTCTAGAGTAAATTTGCCTGCAGGTGAAGAAGGAATGGTGGATGACCAAATTCCATATGAACATCTGTTTGCTATCTCTCCATGGTTTGCTGATGTAGCAAACTACTTGGTTTCATCACATTTCCTACCACACCTATCCTCAAAAGAGAAAAGAAAGATAGTGAGGAAAAGTGCCCCTTTCACCTGGATTGGGGGCAATCTCTGCAAACTTGGCCCAGATCAGATCTTAAGAAGATGTTTTAGAGAGGATGAAGTCTTTGACATCCTCCTGACTTGTCATGACGGGCCTTGTGGAGGTCATTTTTCAGCAAAAAGAACTGCCTTCAAGATACTGCAAGTAGGCTACTAGTGGCCCACTCTTCATCAGGATGTGAGGAGATATACCAGCCAGTGTGATCGGTGTCAAAGGATGGGGAAACCTACTCCAAAGGATGAGATTCCCATGAAACCTCAAGTGACCTTTGAGCCATTTGAGAAGTGGGGCATGAACTTTGTGGGTCATATCAGCCCTCCTTCAAAGCAGAAATAATACATCATTGTGTGCACCGATTACCTGACAAAGTGGGCAGAGACAAAAGCAATCAAAGCAGTGACAGAGGAAAAAGTAGATGAATTTTTGAGAGAGAACATATTCTCCAAGTTCAGGTATCCAAGAGAGTTGGTCACAGATCAGGGTAGTCAGTTCACTTCCAATTTGATTGAAGACTTGCTCACACATCATAGAATCAAGAACAGGACTTCAAACCCTTACCATCCACAAGCCAATGGGTAGGTGGAGGTCACTAACAGAGCATTAGAAGGGATCTTGACAAAGGTAGTGAGCAGCAATAGAAAAGACTGGGCGGATAGATTAGTTGAGGCCACTTGGGCCTACAACACAACATGGAAGACCACCATAGGATTCACACCCTATGAGTTGGTCTATGGGAAGAAGGCTTTGCTGTCAATAGAATTTGAATTCAATACCCTAAGGATGGTAGCTCAACTGGACCTAGACCTCAGCCATGCACAAAAAGAAAGATTACTTCAGCTCAATGGATTGGATGAACACAGAATGCAGGCCCTTCTCCATACAGAGGTAGTTCAGCTTCAGAGAAAGATATGGCATGACAAAAATATCAAGGAGAAGCAATTTCAAGAGGGAGATTGGGCACTACTCTATGATTCAAGATACAAAGATTTCAAGGGAAAGCTAAGGACAAGATGGCTAGGACCCTACACTGTGGAGAAATGCAATGACAATGGTTCAGTTCTGATCAAAACCATTGATGATGAAGCCATCCCCATGCTTGTCAATGGACACCGGTTGAAAGTCTACAAGAAACCCCTCTCCAAGTGAGAGTTCATTGAAGATTTGAATAAGACGGTGATGGTAGTGGAGCATGTCTTAGCCTCCACTTTATTCACTCACTGAAGAAAAAGAAAAAAATAAAAAAAAATAAGGACTCAAGTGAAAACGTCCATGAGGCGCTTGAGTCCCATCATTAGGTCGAAAACCTCTTCTGAGGTGGCCCAGTGATGTCAAAAAAAAGAAGAAGAGAAAAATAAGATCCTTGGGTGAAAACATCCCTTGGAGGTGCCCAGGGCAGGCAATTGGGGTGAAAACCTCCCTGAGGCACCCTAGTTGTTTTCAAAAAAAGAAAAAGAAGAAAAAAGAAAAAAGAATTTTCATTTGCATTGCAGGTTTGTAGGAGGACTACAGGAAGTAGCAGAAGGTGCTAAGGGAGCCCTGAAACCAACACCAGCACCTATCCTACCTTCCCACACCTTTCTCCATCATTCTTGACATTTCTTTCACCTCACTGTGCTTCTTTTTCAAGAACTGTGTTTTCTACAGGAGGCTCCTATAGGAATTATAGAGAGCCAGAAATGGGTATAAAAGGCAGTTTGAGGGACAGGGAAGCTTCATAAGGAACCTATAAACCCTCCTACAGTCTTCAAACCTCCTTGCCATCATTTCCGAGCCTGCATCACACCCCAAGCATCATTCTTCTTCCTGTCCAAGAAAAACACAGAAAAACAATTTTTGAGGAAAAGAAAAAAACACAAAAAATAAGAGAGGAAACAACACCATCCACCTCATTTGAAGCCTACCTATTACCTATCCATCTCTATATACATCTATGGCATCATCCTCATAGCTCCAAACATAGAAAGAAGCTAAAGTTTGAAGGGGAGAAGCAGCTACAGGAGCTCCTGTAGGAATTCTTGTAGCAGCTGATCCCATTAAAATCCAACCTCAGCAGCAAGAGAGTGAAAACATGAAAGTTGAAGAAGACACCTGAAGCTTAGATCTAGCCAGAGAAGAACCTGCACAAGACACAGCCACACATCAGCAAGCAGACAACATGCATCAAAAGAAACAAAGGCATGCAGCAGAGAGAGAGAGCCACAACACCTCACAACAAATACATTCAGATCTCAGGTAAGTAACTAACCCACTCCTCTGTTTGCATTTGTGTAATTAGAAGGCATGAAAAAGCAACGAGATGGTTGAGGTTGAATGAGGGAAAGGTGGCCAGTTAACTTGGCCACCTTCATCTAGTTGACTCCACTCATCCGAAGATGTCACCCACACGTGCGCATAGTCAAACTCAAGAAAGATGTCAAGGATAGGTAGTGGAGGAAGTGTGAACTCTAATGCAATCATGAGGGATGATTACGAGGAGGGGCCATGATGACAAGGCAGGTGGGGACCAACAGTCTGAATATGGCCAACGTATACTGTGCCAGCTTACCCTCCATCACCGGAAATATCCATGAAGGGAAATAAGTACTCCTCCCCGAGCACTCTCACCACCTTTTCCTTCATTCTCTCCTTGAAACTTAGCTACAGTAGTCTCCTCGTGCCCCCACAGCCTCATAACCATCATTCTCCATTGATCTCTCCCATATTCCTGCTCTCAGCTTTTTCTATAGGAGCACTTATAGGTTCTATAGGAGCACCTACAGGAATTCTACAGGAGGGACAACAGGCTTCTACAAGAGGGGCAGTGTGTTGTTTTAGCACGATTTTTGGTATGAGGAGGTAGGTTCCATGCATGCCCCCATTGAATATTAATATATGCAAGCAGTGCTTTAAATTTGAGGAGGAAATAAGCCTTTAGGAGGGGAAAAGACATAAAAAATTTATGTTTTTAAAAAAAAAAAACACAGTCTCCTCTGCTTCTCTGTTTTTCTCCAAAAATCTTTGTCTCCATCTCCACATTTGGTTTACTAAAGAAGTATATAACAAAATAACAGGAGGATTTATGAGGAAGGAGCCTACCAACTCCTCTAGGCTCCATGCACATCCCCAAGTAGTGGACATATTCACAAGAGAAAATTGGATGAACTTTTTTGAGAAATTCTGAGGGTTTGATGAGGAAATTGCCCGAGAATTCGCCCACTTTTTAGTCCCTCACACTAGAACACATGCCACTGTCACCTTTAGACACCTTTCCATGGAGATAACCCCTGAATTTATCAGTAGGGTCACTACCCTTCCTCTTGGGCTGCCTTGGAGTAAGGAAGAGAAACCAATTGGCCAGGCTACTAAGAAAAACTTTTTCCAAAAGAATGAAACCCCTATAGAGGATAAAAATGGCATTAGAAGGGCTAGCATACCATATCCTTGGGATGAAGTTAGTTATCAAATAATCAAATACATTTCCTGTGAGGGGAGGTACAACATTGTCTATGGTTATCACTTTAGAATCCTCCATGAATTAAGGTATGGGATGGACACTCCAGCACCTTAGAAGCTCAACATCCCCTACTTCCTCCTGCAATCCCTCATTGACTCCAGCACTAAGGTTCAAGCAGGAAATCTAGAGTAGCTAGCTCACCATGGGTTAATCAAAATTTTAGTGGAAGAAGCCCTCCATACATTTACACTCCCTATAGCATGGGAAATCTTTCGAAACATGACAGCTAAGGATGACATAAAGGCCCTAACCTATGATGTCAGTCCTACTGGCAGTGAGGAGGAAGAGTAGCCAGGGGGAGAAGGTGAAGCCACTCATGGCTTAGTAGAACAATAAGGGAAGGAGAAAGAAACTAAGATAAAGAAGGAGAAAACTGAAGAAACAGAGCAAGAAGAAACAGAGCAAACAGAGACAGAAAAAAGAGACAGATGGAGGAAAAGGCAGGCCTCCATGTATTTCAGGGCTAGGAAGAGCATAAGAATTAGAACAGGGAAACCTCAACCCTTTTCAAAAGTGTCGATTATAATTGAAGATTCACCCTCTACCCAAGGAAAATAATCCCCTTCCAAGGAACCTATCACATATGAAAGGGGGACTCCTAGATCTCCTACATGGAAAGAAAAGGTAGAACTACAAGACCCAAAAACAGTCCTACAGGAGGCTCAGACAGTTCTACAGGAGACACTGTCAAAACTACAGGAGACCCAACAACTTGAGAAAAGGATAGAAGAATAGCCACAGGGAAAGGAGGAAATACTAGAGTTACAAGAACCTGATCCCCAGCCTAGTCTGGCTTCCTATTACAATCTGCTTGAGGGAGGAAGGATAATTCCACAAAAGTTTGCAATTCCATTATTCTTTGAATTAGAGAAAGAGAGAATAAGAACACATAGATGGATGCAAATAGCCAAATCCAAGGGAGTTTAGGATGTTGGCCATATGGAAAACAAACTTAGAGAAATGGGCAGAGAGCTGAGTGATATCAGAAACAGGGAAGCAATTACAAGGAGCCACCTTGAAACTGAAAATGAATTGTTAAGGAGGCAGCAACAAGAGAAGGAGACTCAACTGGAATGCATAGAAAGCTTATCCATGGAGGCATTGCAATATAGAAAACGAGTAAAATCCTATGGCCTATATCTCAAGGACCAATCGTTGCAATTTCAAATAAATACTTTGGCACAAAGAGGCACAATGCCTTTCCAAGATTATAAGCCGTTTATGGACCTATGTGACCAAAGCACATCAGAAGATAAGGCAAAAATGGCAGAATTCTACCTACATAACATGGCCCTCACATACATGAATGTGTGGGACCCTAATGCCAGGCTAGGGGACCTACAACTAATGACCATGGCCTTATGGATGAACCATGAAGAGTTGAGGGCAACAGAAATAAGAAGGTTGATGATAAAAGAGTAGAATGAGCCATTAATGATCAGAGCCGAGCCATCAGATCCCATGGCACTCATCAGCACACATAACCTGCTTGCCAATAATCCTCAGATTGCCCCTAGATATATAAGTGATCAGGCACAAACCATTGCACGCTTTGAGGATATGCAAAGGATACTTGGGGATGACTGAGTGCATGCATGCATGAGGAGATGGAACACCTTACCACACAATCTGCAGATTAGGGAATATCATTCCCCCGTGAGGATGAAGGAGGCATTAAGAAGAGTGCCAATGTACAAGTGCTCCATGCAGAGGCTGAAGGTCAACTGGATTAGCCTCAGATTGAGTTCCCCACTATTGTTAGGCATGATGGAAGGCCGAAGAGAAGAAGAAGAGGAGAAGCAGTGGGAAGAGATAGAAAGAAAGGCAGGATTCTATGACAAGGAAGAGGAGACCACATCAGAGGTTTGGGATGCTAGGGAGGCCACTAGGCCCATAAAAAAATGAGCAGATGGACTAAGTTTCTCAGAGGATGAGAAACACTTTCAGTAGGGGGGTGATGATGAGCCTCATAAATGGGTAATTATATGGGCTCATTTTACCTCCTAACCTAGTCAAATCAACCATTCTCTTAGCTTATTGTATATTTTCTGATTATATTTATGCTTATGGAGTGAGTTGAGTTAGTTATGATGCCATGTGGTCTAACATGTGTTTAATGCAGATTATTGATGAATTTTGAGGTCAAAGTCAAGGATCCAGTGGACAAATGGCAGCAATAACTTGAAGTGGACAAAGGAAAGGACTTATAGGAGAGAATCCCCCTCATTTATTACTCCTCACTTCGAATTCCCCTTCATTCAACTCGGAGTACAAGCAGCCAAGTCATACACTAGAAGGCAGCCGAGCAAGTGAAGGACGACTGATGATTATCTCGAGTTTTGGGAGCCAAGCCTCCCTGATTTTAAGGAAGCTGTTGGTAGCTTCATTTGTATAAGTAGAGAGGCCTAGGGCCTCACTAGGGTCATATTTTTGTTGGATTTTTGCTTATGTAAACTCTACTAAACTTCGAGCTTATTGTTTTGTGATAGTTTCATGTAATCTTTCTATTGTTTTGAAAATAAAGATGGAATCCATTTTGAGCTAGCACTAAGTTACCTCAGAGGGCTGAAGCTCTTGGGTTAGGGCCCAATCCAAGTAGCCAATATCCTCTTTACTTGTATTTGTATGTTTTATTTCAGTTGTAGATTAGGTTGCTGTTAGATGTATTTCTTTTATGGTTAGGAATAGGTTGCTTTTGATGATTTAGTAGTTTTCTTCCATTTATGCTTTCTATAGCAAGTTAAGCAGTGATAAAGGAAAGATTCAAAAGGCTAGCAATAGTTCCTTGGCCTCTCTTCCTCCCTTTCGGACCATGATTTGAGGTAAATACCCTCTCGCTGCCCCAAAAATAGAGATTTTCCTCAGTCATAGGACTTCTAGTGCTTGCAGCTTTCTAGTGGTTAATAGTCTAGTTTTGCTTTGCTTCAGAACTTCTTCATCATGCTCACTTATTTATTTACAATATTATCCTTTCATGATTTCTTTTCTTGCAGTAGTTATCTGCATTTCCTTCCATAGATCATAGTTTAGACTATTTTGATGCAAAATTTTGTTTTCCTAGATACACTCATTTCATTGCTTGCTTGATTTCCTTGGTTGACTATCAGTTTTGTTATGCAGTAGATCTCTTCTAGTAGTAGGCCAGCCTATCATCCATCCCATCCTCCATCTGATCCATGCCCTACAGGTCTCCCAAGTCTCCCCTCAATTCTGCCTTAGTTTCCTGGATTTTCCATGGAACTTCTTCCTCTCTGCTTGAGAAAATCCAATCATCTTTCTCTCTCCTGATGATTCTTGGTAGACCCTAGTTGCCCTAACACCTCATTCCAACCTTCATCTACCTTTTCCACCCACTCTCACACCCTCAAAACAGTGAAAACGGCTCTCAGCCTCCTCCTGTAGGCTTCCTAAAGAACGTTGTTTTTCCTCCTGTAGATTTTCATGTAGGCTTTCTTTTGAAGGCCAAGTGTGGGAAAAGACTCCAGAAGGCCACCTGATACCTCCTAGGACCCATCCACACCATCCTACATCCTCTCAAGTACCAAAACCACCATCCAACGCCACCTATCCGCTGCCACATTCACAAATAATAAATTACATGCATGTCAAATTCACATAAAAATATATAAAAATCCAAAAAGATGTTTTTTGCTCATTTACTTCCAAAAATGGCTAAGTTATATTTTTTTCACTTCCTTGAGTAGGTATTGGCATTCTTTTCATGATTTTCATAGAGCTTTCGACAAAAGTTGGATTAGTTGGTTAATTTGGGTTTACTAGTTTTGCTTTACATTTTAGACTTTCTCCTTTCTGTAATTAGAATAGTATATGTAGAGTAGTCTTTCCCTCCTTTCATCACATATAGAGCTTATTCTGGAATCCATAGAAGTTGGCTTGAGCTCCTAGTGATCTTGCGCCGACTAACCAAGTGACAACCTGTAGTAAGAACTAGTACTTATGCATACAACACCTTCGCTTCCAAGTTTGTTACGAACTACCAGGTTGATAAGAGTAAAGTAGGCAGCCCAGGAGTTGCAGCATTATTGCTTCAATACTAGTGCTCACCAATTGTGGAGCACTTTGACCTTCCTGTGAGAAATTTGTACTCATTAGACTTGAAAGTCTCCTTAAAGCTCCACCTAAATCATATGTTAATCAGCCACATGATTAGTATGAGGAACATTCCTTTTGAGTAATGAAATCGGAAACACATTATGAATATTCATGGATGCAGGAAATGTAATCCTACATGCAAATGGACCAATCCTCTCCAAGATTTTAAATGATCCTCAATATTTGGATACTATCTTGGCATAACTACCCTATTTTATTGAACCCTTCTTCCTCCACTTTCAAGAAGACATGTTCACTCTCTGTTTGTCATGTTTATACTTGCATATATTTTATGTCCATCTTAGATAGCATTTAAATTTTGTTTGATTTTTACTGCCTGCTCTTGCATATCCCTAAGAAAATCTAGTCCAACAATAGCCATGTCCATTCAATTATCCCAACACATTGGTGTATTAAACTTTCCACCAAATAAGGATTCAAATGGGCTCATCTTTAATGATTCTTAATACTTTTTCTTGTAAGAAAAAATTACCTAGTGTAGGTAATCTTCCCATCTTAATGGCTTCTCCATCATATACATTCTCATCATGTCATCAAACACCTAATTGAATCTTTCCATTTTCCCATCTAACTATGGATAATAAGTTATGATGAAACTTAAATTAGTTGGGAACCCTTTAAATAAACCAGACTATAAATTAGATCTAAATTTTGGGTCACTATCTAAAATATTTTTTTTAGGAACATGCCTTCATATAAATTTCAGCTACATTAGTTTCCTTCTGATTTGATTTAATCATAATGAAATGGGTAGCCTTGGTGAGTTTATTCACCACCACCATTATGTAATTGTGCTTCCTAGTAGTTCTTGGAAAATTTGTAATAAAATCAATGGATACAATCTCTCACTTCAACTTAGAAATGGGTATTGGCTATAGCAATCCAACTAGGTTCCTTTCCTCAACTTTCAACTTCAAAAATTCTAAGCACCTAGCAATAATATCGACCACCTTTGTCTTCATTCCTAGAAAAAAACATTGTTTTTTGCATGCTATATTGGTAACTTGGATCCACAACATAAGGAACTCTATCCATCTCATTTAAAATTAATCTTTTCAACCACTATACATTTGGTACATAAATTTGGCCTTTGTACTAAAGAATTTCATCTTTACCAAGTTCATAACTACTATAATTTAGCTACAAATTACCATTTTGTAGGTTACTATTTATTTTTACATATTGTTGGTCTAGATTTCCAACCTCTCTATATACTAAATCAGGCCTACAAATGTTTATGGATGTAGCATGCATAATATGCACCCTTCTAATGAGTGCATCAACCACTATATTTTGTTTCCCCTTTATGTACCTATTTTCAAATTCCTACTCAACCAATAATTCCAACCATGTAAATTTCTTGGCATTTAAATTTCGTTTTTTCGACAAATGCTACAAACGAGAGTGATCAGTCCATACTTAAAAACTTCTTCCCATGAGGTAGTGGCTCCACATTTTTAAAGCACGTATAATATCTACTAGCTCCAAATGATGAGCACCATGTGTATTTCCATGCTCTTTTAATTTCTTGGATTCATAACAAATTACATGTCCATTTTGTATGAGCACTCCCCTAAGTTGTCCTCTACATGCATCCATGCACATAAGAAATTCTTCATTTAGATCAACAATTTTTAACAATTCCTCTAATTGAATGGTTCATGAGGCACAATACTTGCTAAGGTTTTGCAAATGGGGTAGCAAGCTAAGTGGGCTTGATTATGGGGAAAACTCCATAGTTAAGCATGCTTGAGCTAGAGGCAATTTGGGATGGGTGACCTCCCGGGAAGTCCTCGTTACCGGGTACAAGCCCCGGAAGTGATGATTGACACTATGTGATTCATTTCACTAGTTTCAATCCCACTTCTTCACCCCTGTGAGCATCACCCGATGCAATGAGTGCTAAGTGAACTATTTAAAAATCATGATAAATTAGTCATTTATGACTATCTCTCATGGAAATGGTCATACGTGAATGACTTACTTAACACAGTTGAATCCCAAAATGATATCTAATGCCTTTAAATGTTGAAATACATCTTCACATTTATGTGACCATCCAAATTATTCACCCTTCTTTTGTCTTGAGGTGATAGGACAGGGTATTCTTTGGACATGGGATGCCAGTGTTTGGCATCATCACTAAACTGCACATATTTTGTTCAGTCCCACTAGGCCATCTTATCAAACTCATCAAGTGCTCATTTGAATATTCCTTGTCACATGGATATCTAGTAGCCACACTTAATTGTAATTTTCTTGTGGTACCATAACAAATAAGTATAAATTCCATCATGGACTTCCTAGAAAACTCCTCCTAAGAGTTTGTCTACCCAACTACATCTAGATTCCTCTCTTTGAGAACCAAGGCTATCTTTTCCTTCCATGGACTGAATTTTTAGGCAACATCTAAGCTAGCATTGAACACCATACTATTTGTTACCATCTAAAACCTATTGAATACTTTTACCACATCTACCACTAACGCCAAACCCAGTAACTATAAAATGTATTCCTATGGAATTATACATACTTTAATACCAATGTAATCATACTATTAGCCTTTGGACTACTCAATTGTACCAATTCTAGTTGAGGATTGGCCAAATTGAACTACTAATATGGTATAATCATGCGAGAGTCGTCCTCTCTAATAACTCTAGGATATGAAAATTCTCCCTACATTTATCAATTCATCCCACTATACCTCGTTATTAACCCTCACATTATACTTCATTATAATGAGATGCGTGACTAAATGAATAATTAGTAGGTGAGCTAAAAATTACACACAACAAATTAGGGTTTATACACAACAAATTAAATTAATGTGCATAAATTAAAACAATGCAATCCACAAAAGGTTTCATAATCATTCACACATAAATTAAACAAATATCATATAAATACTCATCTTTTTCTAATGTCTATCTAATTTTAGACCTTCCACATTCCATTCAACCATACACAACATTATTCATAAACTTTCAACAATGGTTTCCCCCTTCTACGGACCTTGAGTCCACGGATAAGAGATTAACCAAGTTGAGGCACTTACCCATTACCAAGATCATGCCAATATACTAAACACCAACACACTCTAACCTATAGGTTCATTCCCCCCATGAGCCTACACCCAAGTGGTGCACCCCTTCTCTATCCCTTCGCTAGATTTCATCTCTATGGATATAGGAGCTTATGTTATTCATGGTCTCGAGGTACGAGAGGACTGTAAAAAATTGGATATCCTCCAACCTCCATTCTCATGCACCCCATCAACTTACACCCAAGTTGTACACCCCTTCTCTAGATAGAGTAGTCCCTCATTTGTACCACCAACTATAGGGCATCTAATTGTGAGACACCCTAAAAAAAAAACTCCGTTCACATGAAAATATCCACCTTTTATATGCATGAGTTATTTTCCGACCACTTGGAATAGTCTAAATCCACTATGGACTTTAGTTCTCTTTTCCATAATTAATAAACCATATCAAATCTATTTTCACATCCCATGGAGTGTGGCCCCCCATGCTCTTTTCTTCGATTTTTTTTTTGTGGTCATCCCTTTTTTTGTTAATATGAATATATTTACAACTTCTTTACAATATCACACCGACTAACCTTAAAACATATATACATGGGCACCTCGAAAACATATTCACATGGCCATGTAGACCCAAAAAATAAACCACACCTCACAAGCCTAATTAAGTACATTCTCGCTCAAGAACCTAAATTCCACATGTACATGATATTTAGTACAGAGAGGTCGAGTTGTGTTGTTACATATACAATATTATTAAGAAAAAATATCAGGGTCTCTTCCCTTATTACATCTTCATGCTCCTTGGTGGTGTCCTAAAATATCAAGAGGGGTCCATTACTGCTTTACCAAAGTGATGGCTAGATTGTGGGGCACTTTGACCTTCGTGTCTGAAATTTGTACTAGTTGGACTTGAAAGTATCCCTCAAGCTCCACCTAAATCGTATTTCAATCAACCACATGATTTGTATGAGGAACATACCTTTTGAGTAATGAAACATGAAATACATTATGAATATGCATGGATGCATGAAATGCATTCATATATGTAAATGGGCCAATCCTCTCAAATATTTTAAATGGTCCATAATATTTGGCTACTAGCTTTGCACAACTACCCTATTTTAGTGAACTCTTATTTTCCTTCAATTTCAAGAAGACATGTTCACTAACTTTAAATTCCTTGTTTGTCATGTCTCTATCATCGTACCTTTTCTCTTTGTCATGAGTAGCTTTTAAATTTTGTTTGATTTTTACCACCTTCTCTTTCATATCCCTGAGAGAATCTAGTCCAACAATAGTCATGTCCACTTGATTATCGTAGTGTCCTATTTTTCTAGTATAGTTTTGTCACTCCTATCAAGGGTTATGTATATATGATAGGTTGATCACTTGATTGAGGAATAATGTTTTACATACATAGTTATATTTCCTTTTATGTTTATGTATGACAAATTGATCATTGGATTAGGGAACAATGTTTTATATAGTTATATTTCCTCTTATATGTGGCATCATTGATTATCTGTATTAGATGGTTTTGGTTAAGTAAAATGTTATACATATGTTTTTTCTGTTTGTATATGATTTATGAAGCAGGTGTATGACATGGATGGTGATCCAAGATTGAGACACATATACCCATGGATTCTCATGGTTATGCGGAATAGATGGTTAATTATGATTTATGGATGATACATTATTTGTGTGATTATATATGTCTAATATTGTACTAAGCAGGATGTGGTAGGGTACCTGGTCATTTTCCAACAAGGATGTTCAATTATGAATGACTGTGGAAGCCATGCACCATTCTGGGTAAAATGTGATTAAGTTAATTTCATTATGAAATTCATTTGATTCCTTTGATCTATGAGATTGTAATGTGTGCAGGTCTTTGAACAAGGCCTTACCAGCGAACCATCAGATGGGTAAAAGCTCACAATCAGTACCATAAGGAGAAACACAAAGTTTCAAAGCACAGTAGATGAGAGGGCATGGAAATTAGGGCATGGAGTCCTAAATCAAAGAAAGATAAAGATGTGGAGTCTTGTATATTTAGGGCACGAAGTCCCAAATATTTAAAAGGATCAAGTTGTGGAAGCTTGGATCTTTGGAGTAGATCAAGGCATGGAGTCCTCAATCTACTAAGGCACGAAGATGCATGAAATAGGGGTACGAAATCCCTATTCTCCAGAATAAAAATACCACTCATGGATGAACTTCCTTAAATAAAATTTCATTCTCACAATTCTAGAATGACTTTCTAAAAATAGAAAGTCATGTCCAACATCTCAATCACAACTTTCCAAAAACAGTAAATCACTTTACATAAATTGGTAATCAAGCGGAGTTGAAGAAAAATGAATTAACTTATCATTAATCAATCCTAATAGTCCAATCTTGATTGGATCCTCAATATTATTAATATTATTATTATCTTTTACGTGACTACGATATTATTATTAAAAAGGAATTACAAGTCAATTTTATCTCCTCAATCAATTCACACATCTCCTTCATGACTCTCATGGCTCTATGTAACTCTCTCTCTCTCTCTTTTAAATAATTCATTATACTCTATTTTACGCACTCATCAAAGAATGGCATATTCTTTTTCACTCATTAAAAATATTTCATAAAATATTCCTCTTACGCTCTCTTTAATGCATATGTTACACTCTCCTTAACTAAGGCATGCATACCTCTCCTTAATGGCATAAGTTACACTCCTCTAAATGGAATCCAATGCATGCACATTACTCCTCCTTTATGACAAGAATTGGTTTCTCCTCTTATATATGAGTCTCATGTATTCTCACTTCGGTATTAGGAGGCCAAGAGTGGAAGAGACTTGAGGAAAATAGTGAGAGGGAGAGATATGGGTAGTAGCCAATTGCTTCCATAATAAATCTGGAATTATTGTTAAAATCCTAAGATCTCTAGCTATTGAGGTTGGCCATGAGTGGTATTGAGAGGAAGTGAAAATTTGCTTCCTTAGTTTTCCTTGCAAATCTCTCTACTGTTGTCTTTTGGTACTGCTTGTGAGCTTTTGCAACTCGGGGGTTCTAGGGGGAGAAGTTCTTCCTGGATATGATTGGGAGGAAAACCGGGTGGTTCACAATGAGTTGGTAAGGATATTGGAGCTGGATCATACTCTCATTGGAGCTGGAGCATACTCCCATTTTTTGGAGTTGTATAAATTCACTGCCAGGTATGTTGACAACATTATATTGTGTTTCTTTTTGTAGTTCATTACATGGTTTTTCTTATCTCATTGTTGACTGACACTTAGATTTATATCAAATGTTGCACATTAAATGTTGAAGGAATTTTGCAATAACTGTAGTTTATTTTATGTAAGTTATTTTTGTACAGTTTCATTACAAGTTGATTTACATCATGTCTTAATGGCTGAAGCATTCAGGCTGCCATGAGTTTTATGAAAACATGTTAATAGCACAAATTTGGGGTTTTCTTCTCCTTTTTACAATTGTAGATAAGTTTTCAAAGTATATGTTTGACAAAAGGGATAAATGAGATAGTATGAATTTGTCTTTGGTTGTGGTTTTAAATAATCGCATTTCTGGGTGTTTCTGTTTTGATTTATTTTAACTTCAGGGGGTATCTATACCTTATGGCCATGTCGCCCCAACTTTGATTTCAAAAGACGGAGTTTCAGAATTTAGTTTTGTAATCTTCTATATTTTACAGATTTTTTGCTGCTGCGTGGTGGTTTGTCTTGCTGCTTTTTTTGGTAGCTCCGATTTACCTGGTAATCTCTTTTTATGAAATTAGTTTGTTATATAAACTTGGAATTATTATTTTAAATTATCAATGGTTAATACATTGATAGTTTAATAAACTTGTGACTGCTTGTTTGATAGTTTAATAGTTAGCACCTTGTTTTGTTACTGTTAACCGTTGTTCAAAATTCCCAATGGCTGTAGCTACATTGCTTTGAGCTCTTTGTAAAAATTCTTAAATATTTATAGTTATTATGTGCCTAAATTTTTGTATATGCAACAATCAAGATGGATGATAGTTCTACTTATGTATTAGGTTCACTTCTTGGCATTACGGACAAAGAAAAGAAATTATGTAATCTTAGATTTATGTTAGTTAATGTTGGTGAAATCGCTTTAAGTGTTACGGTTGTAAGTGTTTGAAAAAATGCCTCAATGGTTGTACATTTCATGCTTGCAAATTGTTTGACATATTGCTTCAATGGTTGTAGCTAATTACATCTATGAATTGTCAATAAAAATGACTAAGTAAATTTAGGATTTGCAACAAAGGTGTTTTTGGAGATATCTCAAAGAATAAGCATGATGATTACATTGAAGTAAAAATCCTTGGAAGGAAAATTAATTAGGTGAAATGTTGTAATTGTATGCTCACATATGAATTCATAATAATTGGAAACCACTCCTTTAGAAGTTGAATTATCTTGTTTTTCTTCTCTTTGTTTTACCAAAGAATTCATAGGAATTTTATCTAGAACAAAATAAAATTAGTCACTTTTAAACACTCTTAATTTCAATAGAATGAACAATTAGCTTATTGGAAATTGTGGTTTGTAAATATTGATATTATTTATCCCACCAAAGACTCTATCATTTAAATTTGATTTTAAGACTTATGGTTGTAAGTTTTGGATCTTGAGGAACCATGACCCTGTAGCATTAATGAGAAGTTTAATATTACCATGGGTTAGTTAGTTAGTAGAAATTAGTATGTAGTGTAAAGCATACCAATAAAAATAAAAATATAGATATATAACCTTGTATTAACTTTTACATCTTAAAAACTTAAAATCAAATTGCATTTTGAGTCAGCCTTAGTATAATATTGATGGTTGGTAAGGTGGGACCTTACATATGGTATCAGAGCAGGTTAAAACTCTAGGACCTAGGGCTTGCCTGCTAATATTTATTTACTTACCTAAATTTTTCCTTGGTCAGGTTAAGTAATCATGGAGAGAACATCAAGGAGGAGGAAGGAAGTCTCATCTCCACCTCCCCAAGATAAAGAATATGAGCAAATATCCATAAGGGAAGTAAGGGATATGATGTTATCTTTCCAAAAGATGACTAAAGTCTTGATTAGTAGGGTTGGGGGAAATCCTTCAATGCCTGGTTCTTCATCTCAATTAGAGAGGCAAGAAATACCATCTGATGGAGATGTACATAGAGAGTTGGAAAAAGTTAAGCTTCCTATCTTTAAGGGTACCACAAAAGGGGAGGTAGCAGAAGCTTGGTTGGAAAACATGCACCTATGTTTTGAGTTGCGGAATTATTCTAGCAACAAAAGGGCAAAGATGGCTATATACCAACTTAAGGAGAGTGCACTATTATGGTGGAGGAACTTAGAATCCCAATTGGGATACTGCATGTCTACCTTGACATGGGAACAATTTGAAGATGAATTTCAAGCAAAGTACCTTTTTGTTGAATACTTGGAGAGGAAATTGAATGAGTTCCATGATCTTAAGCAAGGAACTAAGACAATCCTTGAATATGAAGCACGATTCATGGAGTTGCTTAGATATGCTACCCATCTAAATACTGAAGCCCTCAAGGTAAACAAGTTTTTGTATGGATTGAATCCTATTATAAAGGAAAAGGTGCACATTTTGAGGCCTACTACGTTGCATGAGGTAGTGCAACAAGCAATTATAGCCGAGGAAGAATTATTGGGGAACAAAGGGGGGGATAAAACCCCAAATCTATCATTCCATGGGAAACCTCCTCGAAGGGGAGGCCAATATGTAAGACATAAGTCAGGTGGTTCACATCATCAGGGATTTCAAAAGAATCATACTTTTAAGAACCAAAGAAATAACCCAAGGCAACATCTTCAACAAAGTAATGCTCGCACTCAAGAATCACCTAATAAAAGGGTCAAATTTATGAAAACTGCTCCCACTAATGGATGTTGGACTTGTGGAGGACCTCATTATGAGCGAGATTTCCCTGAAAAGAAGACTGAAGCACAATCAGAGTAGGAACAAGCCACTGTTAGAGATATGGGCAGAACCCATAGGATTCATGTAGTCGTGCAAAATTGCTAGGTTGAGCATCAATCTACAGTGCTTGAAGCATCAGGTAAGATAAATGGTATGGTTGTTACTATTTTGATTGATCTTGGTGCAACTAAAATTTTTATTTCTCCTAATTCTATATTGAAATTTAAATTGGTGGTGATAGAGCAAAATGATTTTGATCAGGTTCCAATGGCCTTAGGGTGATCTCAAAAGGTTGAACGCTTAGTGCAAGAGTGCCCTTAGACTTGGGAGACGTGTGTGTCACAAATGTGAATATTTATGTGATGCCACTTGGTCACTATGACATGATAATTGGGATGGACTGGCTTGAAGCCCACTGGCCTGTGCTTAGTTGTCGAAGCAAAACCCTTCATTTTTTGAGTGATGAGGGCCAATCTATGGTTATCCATGGGGAAAGGAGACCTGTTTCTTTAAGACTTATCTCATTCTTGCAGATGAAGATAAGTCTTAGGAAAATATGTCAAATGTATGATGTAATGACTTTAAATGAGGGAGAGGTTTCATCCTTTGAACAATATCCTTTCCTTTCAAAATTCTCCAATGTCTTTCCAGAGGAGTTGCCTGGTTTACCTCCAAAGCGGGAGATTGACTTCTCCATAGAGCTAAAGCTTGGTACCGAACCTATATCCAAAGCTCCCTACCGAATGTCTATTTTTGAACTTCGTGAGTTGCAAGTGCAACTTCAAGAGTTATTGGACCAGGGTATGATTAGACCTAGTGTTTCATCTCGGGGAGCTCCAGTGATATTTGTAAAGAAGAAGGATGGATCCCTTTGGCTCTGTGTTGAATAAAGGCAATTGAATCGAGTAACTATTAGAAATCAATATCCTTTGCCTTGCATTAATGATCTATTTGATCAAATGAAGGGAGCCACTGTATTCTCCAAGATCGATCTTCGATCTGGATATCATCAGCTCAGAGTTAAAGAAGAGGATATTTCCAAAACTGTTTTTCGAACTCGTTTTGGTCATTATGAGTTCGTGGTTGTTCCTTTTGGGTTATCTAATGCCCTAGGAGTGTTTATGAGTCTGATGAATGGTGTATTTAGGAATTACTTGGACAAATTTGTACAAGTGTTCCTCGATGACATCCTAATCTATTCAAAGTCCCCAGAAGAGCATGAGCAACACTTGAGATTGGTGTTACAATGCTTAAGAGAAAATAAACTTTATGAAAAAATGTCCAAATGTTCTTTTTTCCAATCAAAAATCCATTATCTTGGACACATTATCTCTAGTGAAGGCATTGTTGTTGACTTAGCAAAGATTGATGCAATTTCAGAATGGCCAACACCCTCTAATGTGCATGAAGTGCATAGCTTCATGGGTATGGCAGGATACTATCGGAGATTTGTGGAGGGATTTTCAAAAATATCCAACACTATCACCTCATTAATTAGGAAGGGAGTACGATTTAATTGGACAAATGAGTGTGAGAAAGCATTTTCCAAGCTCAAACAATGTTTGACTACAACTCTGATACTTAAGGTTCCAGATATGGATAGACCATTCATAGTATGTACCGATGCGTCAAAAGATGGATTGGGTGCGGTATTATCACAAGATGGTAGGGTGATTGCATATGCCTCTATGAAGTTAAGGACACATGAGGAAAACTATGCAACCCATGCTCTAGAACTAGCAGCTATAGTTCATGCCTTATGACTTTGGTGGCATTATTTGGTAGGAAAAAAATTTGAATTGAAAACAGATCACAGAGGTTTGCAACATATATTTACTCAAAGTGATCTAAATGCTAGGCAAAGAAGGTGGTCAAAACTCCTAAGTGAATATGATTTTGACATAACTTACATCAAGGGTACATTCAACAAAGTAGTTGATGCACTCAGTCGAAGACCACGAATATTTTCAGTAATTCCATTGAAGATTGATTTACGGGAGCACATCTTGAGGGCACAAGATGTAGATGAATGGTGCAAGGAAGTTAAAGTTTCTCTTTCTAGGGAGGGGGCTAAGAAAAACAAGGTAGAAGGGTATTCTTGTGATGACGATGGTATGGTGAGATTCATGCAAAAGATTGTAGTTCCAGATCAAGATGGGCTTCGTGAGTTCATTTTGAAAGAAGCTCACTGTGAAACATATATGGCTCACCCGAGAGTCCAGAAGATGTATGCTGATTTAAAGAAAATTTTCTTTTGGGCAGGCATGAAGAAGGATGTAGCAAATTTTGTGGCAAAATGTTTGGAATGTCAGCTAGTTAAAGCAGAACATGGTCATCCAGCAGGATTGTTGCAGCTAGATAACATTCCTAAGTCCAAATGGGAAGCAATATCTATGGACTTTATTGTTGAATTACCTGAAACAACCAAAAGGCATAACTCTATTTTGGTGGTGGTAGATAAACTTACTAAGAGTGCCCATTTTATACCCATTAGAGATACTTACAAAGCATCTGAAATAGCACAAGTATTTATCAAGGAGGTCGTTAGACTTCATGGTTTTCCTAAGAAAATCATATTAGATAGGTCCTCCATATTTACAGGAAGATTTTGGACTAGTTTCCAGGGAGCCCTTCAGACACAATTAAATTTCAGTATAGCTTATCATCCGAAGACTGATGGACAAACTAAAAGAGTATATCAAGTGTTAGAGGAAATGCTTAGAATGTACGTAATGGATCAACAATCTAAGTGGGAAGATTATCTTCCTCTAGTGGAGTTTGCTTACAATAGCAGTTATCACTACTCCCTTGGTATGGAACCTTATGAGTTATTGTATGGAATACCATGCAAAACACCTTTAAGTTGGGATAGATTAGAGGACAAAATCTCAGTAAGTCCTGAAATTCTTCAAGAAATGGAAGAACAAGTGTGTCGTATAAGGAAAAGATTAAAGCAGGCACAGGATAGACAGAAGATCTATGCTAATATGAATAGAGTGGATTATATTTTTAAAGAAGGGGAATTTGTTTTTCTTCGAGTAAAACCTTAGAAAATCTCTATTAGGTTTGGGAAAGGATCTAAGCTCTCTCCTCGATTTGTTGAGCCTTTTGAGATCATCGAAAGGGATGGACCTGTGGCATATTTTACCACCAGCCTTTCATCATATGCATGATGCATTTCATATTTTCGTACTACGTAAGTATGTTCATGATCCTTCTCACCTTTTAGATTGGCATCAATTATAGGTAATGGACAAAGGAACTCTTAAGGCAGAGCTAGTTTTCATTTTGGACCATCGCACTCGACAGCTTAGATGTTGCATGGTGACCAAGTAAAGGTCAAATGAGACCCGTACAGTCCTAGTTCCGCCACTTAGGAAGATGCATCTTCTATGCGTCTTGAGTTTCATTTTTTATTTAGTTAAACTTCGGGCCAAGTTTAATCCAAGAGGGGGAGTATGTAGTGTCCTATTTTTCTAGTATACTTTTGTCACTCCTATCAAGGGTTATATATATATATATATATATATATATATATATATATATATATATATATATATATATATATATATATATATATATATATGATAGATTGATCATTTGATAGAGGAATAATGTTTTACATACATAGTTATATTTCCTTTTATGTTTATGTATGACAGATTGATCACTGGATTGGGGAACAATGTTTTATATAGTTATATTTCCTCTTATATGTGGCATCATTGATTATCTGTATTAGATGGTTTTGGTTAAGTAAAATGTTATACATATGTTTTTTCTGTTTGTATCTGATTTATGAAGCAGGTGTATGACATGGATGGTGATCCAAGATTGAGACACATATACCCATGGATTCTCATGGTTATGCGAAATAGATGGTTAATTATGATTTATGGATGATACATGATTTATGTGATTATATATGTCTAATATTGTACTAAGCAAGATGTGGTAGGGTACCTGGTCATTTTCCAACAAGGATGTTCAATTATGAATGACTGTGGAAGTCATTTCTTCAAAACCAAAATGACTGTGGAAGCCATGCACCATTCTGGGTAAAATGTGATTAAGTTAATTTCATTATGAAATTCATTTGATTACTTTGATCTATGACATTGTAATGTGTGTAGATATTTGAACAAGGCTTTACCAGCGAACCATCAGATGGGTAAAAGCTCACAATCAGTACCATAAGGAGAAACACAAAGTTTCAAAGCACAGTAGATGAGAGGGCATGGAAATTAGGGCGTGGAGTCCTAAATCCAAGAAAGATAAAGACGTGGAGTCTTGTATATTTAGGGCGCAGAGTCCTGAATATTTAAAAAGATCAAGTTGTGGAAGCTTGGATCTTTGGAGTAGATTAGGGCGCAGAGTCCTCAATCTACTAAGGCACGAAGATGCATGAAATACGGGTACAAAATACCTATTCTCTAGAATAAAAATACCACTCATGGATGAATTTCCTTAAATAAAATTTCATTCTCACAATTCTGGAATGACTTTCTAAAAATAGAAATTCATGTCCAGCATCTCAAGCACGACTTTCCAAAAATATTAAATCACTTTACATAAATTGGTAATCAAGCGGAGTTGAAGAAAAACGAATTAACTTATCATTAATCAATCCTAATAGTTCAATCTTGATTGAATCCTCAATATTATTAATATTATTACTATGTTTTATGAGACTATGATATTATTATTAAAAAGGAATTACAAGACAATTTTATCTCCTCAATCAATTCACGCATCTCCTTCATGACTCTCATGGCTCTATGTAACTCTCTCTCTCTCTCTCTCTCTCTCTCTCTCTCTTTTAAATAATTCATTATAGTCTATTTTATGCACTCATCAAGGAATGACATATTCCTTTTCACTCATTAAAAATATGTCATAAAATATTCCTCTTACTTCTCTTTAATGCATATGTTACACTCTCCTTAACTAAGGCATGCATACCTCTCCTTAATGGCATAAGTGACACTCCTCTAAATGGAATCCAATGCATGCACATTACTCCTCCTTTATGACAAGAATTGGTTGCTCCTCCTATATATGAGTCTCATGTATTCTCACTTCGGGATTAGGAGGCCAAGAGTGAAAGAGACTTGAGGAAAATAGTGAGAGTGAGAGATATGGATAGTAGCCAATTGCTTCCATAATAAATATGAAATTATTTTTAAAATCCTAAGATCTCTAGCTATTGAGGTTGGCCATGAGTGGTATTGAGAGGAAGTGAAAATTTGCTTACTTAGTTTGCCTTGCAAATCTCTCTATTGTTGTCTTTTGGTACTGCTTGTGAGCTTTAACAGTTCAGGGGTTCCAGGGGGAGAAGTTCTTCCTGGATATGGTTGGGAGGAAAACCGGGTGGTTCACAATGAGTTGGTAAGAATATTGGAGCTAGAGCATACTCTCATTAGAGCTGGAGCGTACTCCCATTTTTTGGAGTTGTATAAATTCACTGCCAGGTATGTTGACAACATTATATTGTGTTTCTTTTTGTAGTTCATTACATGGTTTTTCTTATCTGGTTGTTGACTGACACTTAGATTTATATCAAATGCTGCAGAATAAATGTTGAAGGAATTTTGCAATAACTGTAGTTTATTTTATGTAAGTTTTTTTTTGCACAGTTTCATTGTAAGTTGATTTACATCATGTCTTAATGGCTGAAGCATTCAAGCTGCCATGAGTTTTATGAAAACATGTTAATAGCACAAATTTGGGTTTTTCTTCTCTTTTTACAGCTGTAGATAAGCTTTCAAAGTGTATGTTTGACAAAAGGGATAAATGAGATAGTATGAATTTGTTTTTGGTTGCAATTTTAAATAATCACATTTCTAGGCATTTTTGTTTCGATTTATTTTAACTTCAGGGGTTATCTGTACCTTATGGCTATGTCGCCCCAACTGTGACTTCAAAAAACAGAGTTTCAGAATCCGATTTTGTAATCTTCTATATTTTACAGATTTGTTGCTGATGTGTGGTGGTTTGTCTTGCTGATTTTTTTTGTAGCTCTGATTTACCTGGTAATCTCTTTATATGAAATCAGTCTGTTAAATAAACTTGGAATTATTATTTTAAAGTATCAATGGTTAATACATCACTACGAGCTATTTGTAAAAATTATTAAATATTTATAGTCATTATGTGCCTAAATTTTTGTATATGCAACAATTAAGATGGATGAAAATTCTACTTATGTATTAGGTTCATTCTTGGCATTATGAACAAAAAAAAAAGAAATTATGTAATCTTAGATTCATGTTAGTTAATATTGGTGAAATCGCCTTAAGGGTTATGGTTGTAAGTGTTTGACAAAATGCCTCAATGGCTGTACATTTCATGCTTGCAAACTGTTTGACATAATGCTTCAATGGTTGTAGCTAATTACATCTATGAATTGTCTATAAAAATGACTAAGTAAATTTAGGATTTGCAACCAAGGTGTTTTTGGAGATATCTCAAAGAATAAGCATGATGATTCCATTGAAGTAAAAATCCATGGAAGAAAAATTCATTAGGTGAAATGTTGTAATTGTTAGCTCACATATGAATTCATAATAATTGGAAACCACTCCTTTTGAAGTTGAATTATCTTGTTTTTCTTCCCTTTGTTTTACCAAAGAATTCATAGGCATATTATCTAGAACAAAATCAAAGTAGTCACTCTTAAACACTCTTAATTGCAATAGAATGAACAATTAGCTTACTGGAAATTGTGGTTTGTAAATATTGATATTATTTATCCCACTAAAGACTATCATTTAAATGTGATTTTAAGACTTATGGTTGTATGTTTTGGATCTTGAGGAACCATGACCCTGTAGCCTTAATCAGAAGTTTAATACTACCATGGGTTAATTAGTTAGTAGAAATTAGTATGTAGTGTAAAGGATACCAATAAAAATAAAAATATAGATATATAACCTTGCATTAACTTTTATGTCTTAAAAACTTAAACTTAAATCGCATTTTGAGTCAGCCTTAGTATAATAATGATGGTTGGTAAGGTGGGACCTTACAATTATACCAACTTATTGGTGTATTACACATTCTTCCATACAAGGCTTCCAATGGGCTCTTCTTTAATGATTCTTGATACCTTTTATTGTAAGCAAACTCTACCAAGTGTAGGTAATCTTCCCAGCTTGATGGTTTGTTCATCACATACGTTCTCATCGTGTCATGAATCACCTCATTGGCTCTTTCTATTTTCCCATCCGACTATGGATAGTAAGCTATGATGAAAGTTGAATTAGTCCCAAATCCTTTAAATAATCCAGTCTATAAATTACATTTAAAATTTGGATCCCTATATGAAATAAATGCTTTAGGCACATAGTGTAGCCTAGAAAACTAATTCTAATAAATTTCAGCTACATTAGTTTCCTTCTACTTGATTCCATTTGAATGAAATGGGTAACTTTAATGATTTTATCCACCACCACCATTATGAAATTGGTAGTTCTTGGAAAATTTGTGATAAAATCAATGGATACAATCTCCCACTTCCATTGAGGAATGGTTATTATCTAGGGAAATCCAACTTGTTGTAGAAACCCAATTGGGTTCCTATCGGTATTATCCATAGATATCCAACTTGTTGTAGTAATCCAACTGGGTGCCTATATCCAACTTTAAACTTCTGACATTCCAAGCACTTAGCTATAAAATCGACCACCTCTTTCTTCATGCCTAGCCAAAAACATTGTTTCTTTATTGTTAAAACAGTATTTTAGTAACCTCAGTGCCCAACATAAGGAAATTTAACCATTTCATTTAAAATTAACCTTTTCAGCCCCTGCATAATTTGGTACATAAATTTGGCCTTTGTACAAAATAATTTCATCTTTGTTCATAGATCATATAATTTAGTTGTAAATTACCTTGTTCCAGGTTAGTTTTTATTTCCACATATTGTTGGTCTAGATTTTTGGCCTCTATCATTCTTAATATTAAATCAACATTGCAAATGTTTATGGATTTAGCATGCATAATATGCACCCTTCTATTAAGTACTTCAGCCACTGTATTTTCTTTCCCATTTATGTATGTAATTTCAAATTCATACTCAACCAATAATTATAGCCATCTAATTTTCCTAGCATTTAAATTTGATTAGTTTGAAAAATGCTTCAAGCCGTAATGATCAATATGTACTTCCTTCAAACCATAGTGATCAATATGTACTTCAAACCTCCTTCCCATGAGTTAGTACCTCCACATCTTTAAAGCATGTATAATAGTTGCTAGATCCAAATCATGAGCAACATAATGGTTTTTTTTATATTTTAATTTCCTAGATTCATAACACATTACATGCCAATTTCATATGAGAACTCTCCTTAGTCCTTCTCTACATGAATCCATGCACATAATAAATTTTTCATTCAGATAAGAAACTTTTAATATGGGTGCACTTGTTAACAATGCCTTTAAATGTTGAAAGGCCTCTTGACTTTTATGTGACTATTTAAATTCCATGCCCTTCTTTTGCACTAAGGTGATAGGTGGGTTATTCTTGAAAATCCCTCAATAAATATTATATAATAACCTACTAAACCCATAAAATACCTCACCTTTATCATATTTTTAGGTGCCTTGCACTCTCTAAGTGCTTTTATCTTTTCGAGATCTACGACTATACCTTTGTTTGGAATAATGTGGCCCAAATAATGTATCTTCTATGATAAAATGAGCACTTACCTAGCTTATCATACAACTAATGTGCCTTGAGCACTTGTATAAGAATTCTCAAGTGTTTTTCATGCTCTTCCATAGTTTTATAATGCACTAGAATATCATCTAGAAATATAATAACAAAAATGTCCAAATAATTTTGGAAAATGTGAATCTCAAGTCACATAAAAAACACCCGATGCATTAAAAATTCCAAAAGGTACAACTACGAATTAATACTATTCATAAGGAGTTCAAAATTTTATTTGATTATGTCATCCTTCTTAATCCATAGCTAATGATACTATGACCTCGGGTCAATTTTGGAAAAATATTGTGGCTTCTCTGAGCTGGTCAAACAAATTGTCTATCCTTGGAAAAAAATATTTGTTCTTGACGGTGACTTTGTTTATATGCCTGAAATCAATACATGACCTTTGTGTACTACTCTTATTTTTAAAAAGGAGAACCATAGCTCCCCAAAGTTTTATACTTGGGTTACGATACCCTTTATTCAAGAGTTCCTCTAGCTATATCTGTAATTTGTTAAGATATAGTGTACTCATTGGAGGAAAGCTTTAGAAATATTTTTGGTTGTGTGTGGATAGGAAGAGGATGAAGAAACCACGTTCAAAACATCATGTAGATGTAGTGGAGCAAAAAATGGATAGATCATAGTGAATTTCCGAGTTACCAATGGTGAAGAAGTAGAGGATTGGCTAGGTAGGAAATTACTAAATTATGAATTTCAAATGCCTACATTTTATGTTTTCCTAGCCTTAGTAAACAACACTTTACTAAACTAGTTTTTGGTTTTTACGAGTTTTCCCCGTGGTAATTGGAGCATGTAAGTTATTATAAGTTGGAATAAGTTGATTGGATTAGGGGTTTTTTTCCCATTATGTTATGGTTTTGTTTTGTTCTAGATTATTCTATGTCGTTGGGTTCCATTTTATTATGTTCTATCTCTATATTTTAGTCAAAAAATTGAGTCAAAACCAAATCAACACTAACAAATGGTTCCATTTCCAGGAACTGGGTTTATGACTGAAAGGGATATGGAACCCACCAAACAAGGAATTGGTAGGTGGTTCAAGACCAATTTGGATGAATTTTTTGTGTGTGAAATTGAGGATCATAATATTAGTATTGAAATATGGATGGATAAATATACGCTTATAGAAGACCTATATGAAACTTTTTCTGTGAATATCTAGAGTTATTTGTAGCATGGATTCAAAAGCTTAAAGACTACAGCCCACAATGGGGATTAGACGAGATGAGAAATTAGACTCCTAAATGAGTTCCAAGACTCTAGTTGGTGGATAACCAGATCACTTTAGATATTGATTTTTGGTTCAAAAGCATGATTAGAGGGTACATTATTGACTTTTCCATTAAGCTCTTGTCAAATATACAATTTTTGAATGAAATGTTTTGGGAGGCCTAAACGGTTTATTCAGACATTGTTAACTTGTGTGAAAATGTTGCTTTGCGTCAATATTATATTGAAGATGGAATTTGATGCCATGATTAGTTAAATCTCTCATGTAGTGATGATGATTTCGGGGATGGTCAAGGAGTAATATAAGAGAATAGAACTTGCATGCAGGAGTACAGAAACATTAAGGATGAAGGAGGTGCATAATATCCCTAATTCAAACTATGCAAAGGTTGTGCCAAGAAGGTGTAGCACATTAGTGGGGGATAGGTGAAATATGATGGAGCTAGAAGATTTTGTTATGTGTGGTGGTAGAAGGTTATACGATGGAAGCAATAAGCGAGAGGTTTTCTTAAGTACCTATAGTCAACCCAATTTTGGTAAAGGAGGTAGTAAGAGGACATAAGAGAAAGAGAAGCAGTGCATATTAGAGAAGTCTAGATGGAGAACGTACTCTCATACAACACATAAAGGGAGAGGAAGGGGAACATCCATATCCTAGGCTAAGAATAACAGAGAAAGAACATCTCGAGGACCCTGCTTAGAGAACCCATAGGCCAAACCCATGACCCTGAGAAAACCTATTTACACAAAGGTAATGTATCCTAGTAGTGTGTTGCATATTATATTTACTCAAGAAAGTGGATGAACTTAGCCAAGAAATAATAGTTATACTAACCAATTAGGAGGGATTGGGTCACAACATACAACAATTGTAGCTAGTGGGATGTCGTTACGAGATGGTAGACATGATAAAATGATAAAAACTGAAGCTATCAATTTTTCATGGTGCTATAAATGAAGACCGTGAAAAACACTTGTTCATGTGTGAGTTTGTGTGGGATGATAACAATACCAAGGATGATAATATTAAGGTTGTATAGTTGGGAACCACCTTGAAAAATCGTGTTTTAGTATGGTACATGAAATATTAAAAAAATGCTCCACTTGCATAGTAGATATCCTTGTAAGACATTAAGAAAGAGATAATGAAGGGGTTATATAGACCTAAGTCTAGCCCTTAGTGCATGACCAAGCTAAAGAATATCAAGAAAAATATGAATGATTCTATCTAAGACTACAACAAATGGTTTAATGTGTTACTAAGCAAGCTAGCATTCAAGATCCCAAACAAGCAACACAAGGAATGGTTTATTGTAGGGGTTATGCCTCATATTCATGTGTCACTTACCCAATAGGCTATTTAGACTTAGTTAAAAGAATTGAAGAGAGCATTGAATTTATAGGAATCTTCAGCAATCCCAGTCCCATGGGAGAATTCTAGTATTGCTCACCTTTATTGGTAGATGGATGCACTTGTTGTACAACTACAAGATTTGGTAAAGCGAAAAGAACAATGCATAGAGGTTTGGTGCATAATTTTTCACACAAATGGGAACCATAGAAATAAATGCCCTATTTTAACAGACTACATGGTGTTTGGTGTTCCAAATCCAATGACATAGGGGAGAGTTTTATGGTGTGAACTGATGAGCCTCGGTAACAAGAATGCTACAACTCCCAAGGCTACCAACTTTAATTATCAACCTGGGGTTCGTACAAACTTAAGAGGTATCATCACTATATGTGCAGCATACAATGTGTCCTTCCTTTGTTGTCACGATGTAATAGAATACATGTACTAAAATCAAATACTAAACTAATTGCAGAAAATGAACTGCTCGAAATGGAAACCCTAACCTATTGCAAGAAATAAAGTACAAGGAAATAAACATATTCTAATTGCATAAAGATCATGAACTAAATGTATGAGAAACCTAACTTAACACTATTTATCACATGTGATGATTTAAACTAACTGAGCATGGAATCTAATCTAGGGAGTATTAACTGTTGCATGCATGTGCTAATTAAGAAATAAAAGAACTATTTTTCTTTATCTTTTCATTTTATAAATGCAAATGCTAATCTTTCCTTATTCTTTGGTAGGGGAGACATGTGTGGAGGAAGAGGGGTGCAATGGTTTTTATGGCTTGGAGGTCAAGTAGAGGCCTAATCCTAACTTAGATGATGATTTTTCTCAATTCGTGCTCAAAACAGGCCGCTACAGGATTTCCTATAAGATGTCTAGAGGATGTACTAGTTCCTACAGGATCCCCTATTTTATGACAAAAAGTAGGTCGAAAGCTTAGGAAGTGGTATAGAAGGTGGAATGGAGCTTGGGAAAGGTGGATAATGGAAGAATAAGGCATGGAGGTGCTGGACACTACCCAGAACTCAAGAAAGGGGTTCAAGATGGGTAGATTTTCTCAATGCAAATGGCAATTTTTGCTTATAAAACAAGAATTCAAATTGATCTTTTAGTGGATTTTGGTGACATGGGTGGAGGAGGATTGGATGAGGCGAACAAGATGAGGTCTCCATGCAATGTAGAAGCTCCTGCAACAACAAACATTATTGTTTTCATCTATCCACAAATTCATCTATACATGGGAAAGATTTATTAAATAACAGAAAATTACTAGTCTAAAATCTAGAAATTTGAGAAGTAGTAAGCTAGTAAATCTATCAAATGCTAACCTATTCAAGTGAAAATAAAATGGGGTATATTTTTTTATTAAACAGATTTTTTTTTTTTTTTTTTTTTTTAATCTAATGCAATTGGAACCAACTCGATTGAAGTTCGTTAGCATGCTCTAAAAAATAGCAGAAATTTACTGTTCTTTGCTACAAAGGAGTTCCAGAAATCTAGATTTGGGAATAAGAAGACTAATCCAAGTAGATTAGCTATTAATATGTACTTTCAAATATTTTCCAAGGATGAAATGATTCTTGTGATCCTACAAAAGAACTTACATCAACCATTTAATCCAATCCTACAACAAGAAATCATTAATACTAAATGCAGAAATAGAAAGAAACAAGAACAAGAGATACATGTGAATAAGAAGTGAAAAGAATAAAAACAAATGATAAAAAAGTGCTTTGAGGATCTTAGGATGGCCAAGCCCAAGGAAACTAAGAGTCTTATGAAGGATACCAAGACTTAGAAGCTGAACATGACACCAATCTTTATTATTTTCATCAATATAATGACATCCCTGCAAGAAAATACAATGGAGCTGCAAAAATACGAGTTCTCTGCATGAGAATACTAATAAAAATATTCCCCTAGAGGAAAATTTGACTTGGTACTTATACAAAATGATTAGGAATCATTCCCCATGAAAGGAGGAAGCTTTCCCCACCAAAATCCATTAATTAGTGGATATGGTTCACAATGCTAGGAATTTGCATTAAATGGCAAGGAACACATTCCTAGATTTTCTCAATCATTGGAGTTCCACAATCTGTGCTATAATTCCATAATATATTGTTGATTTATTATTTAATATTGGTCTTCTTGTAGTAGGGAGCAAGTCCCTAAATTATCTCCTCCTCCAAATCTTCATAATCTGCCCAATATTCTCATAATATTCCACAAAAAATAAATAATATTAGGCACAAATATGCAATTATTCATAAACCTTCCTAATGAATATATTAAATTTAAAAATACATTATCTAATGCAAAAAGAGAGGTTTAATGTGCTGAAGGATGGTCAGATGGGCCTTAATTTATTTTTAATTTAGAGGCATGGGCCTTAATTTATGTCTAATTTAGAGGCCCATCATACCCCCTGTTGAAAGTGTTTCTTGTCCTCTGAGAAAATTAGTGATTTCATTGTGCCTAATTCATGGCTCCGGTGGCCTCTCTCTTGTGCACTCCTCAGTCCTTTCTCTTAAGAATCTTGGTTGTAAGTTCTAGAAGGAAACCCAAAAACCTATTGGTGCATAGTAAAATCATTGTTTCTTGAGACGATTAGCTTGCCTTCTTCCCCTTATTCAAGATGGGTTCTTTAATATTTTTCAATATGGAAAGGTATTCCACATCTTTATCAACCTTCTGCTACCTTGATCCACCATTTGGACACCTCTGAAACCTTCAAAATGAATTTTTGGGTTTTAGCACAATTTGTTCCTTTCTTCCTTCTTGTAGCAACATTTTGTCTTCCTGTAGCAGCCATTCCTTCTCTTTCAAAGTCTTTTAACTGTATGGGAGTGATGAGAAATGATGTAGAGGGTTTGGAGGATGATGCTAGGGCTCAGAGGGAGTAGTGTAGGTTTGTGAAAATGGAGAGGATGCTCTGTTTGTTTTTTCAAGAAATTTTCAGGGTGAGACAAAGTGTAGGGTTTGTTCTTGAAATTATGAAATGGGATGGATGAATGATGGATAGATAGTGAATATGAAGTGGATGGAGGGTTTGGAGTGTTGTGGTGACTTGGCCTTTGCAAAAATTTCTTCTTTTAACTATTGTCCCCATTCCTCAAAATCATCACCCTTCATAATTTTGACTTTTCAACATTGCATGAGTGAAGGAGTGAGTTGCAATTAACTAGTTGAGGGTGGTTGAAACTACTCACCCATCCTTAACTTATAAAACCTCATCTCTCATGCATTGACAAAAAATTTCTAACTATAATATTCTTAAGAGAAGAGGTCAAGAATATTGCATACCTGTACCTACCTAATGGTTGTTGGAGAGACATGCATGTTGCTGCTGAGTTGATGTTGTTGTGCTCCTAATGGCTCAAGTACATCTTCTTGACTGCTTTTTCTTTTTCGTTGATCTCATTTTTCTGATGGGTTGTCTTCTTGTTTATGTGCAGGTGTTGGGGGACCTATATCAACCTTCCCTAAAGAATACCTGACCTTTTGACCCATTTATCCATTATATTTCCTCTTGTAGCTTCTTCTCGACCTTCCTATAGAGATCTTGTAGTAATTAAGGACAACCTCTTGTAGCAGGCTTGCTTTGTTATATCTATCAAATGGTAGAATGGATTGACCTAAAATTTTTGAGCATGTTTCCATCATCATTATGCACCTACCCATAAAAAAATATTGGGCAATGGATGCACGAAGCTTAAGAAAAACTAAAAATGGTTGAATGTGATGGAGGCCGATTTCTTGGAAATCATGCACTGGAATTTAATAAAACTGCTTGGTCATGTTACTATTATCCATATGAATCTCCCCATGAAACAAATTGTTAAATGGATGCATGGATATCGAGAAAATTCAAAAATGGTTGTAGGTGATGGAGGTTGATTTCTCGAAAACTGTGCACTAGAATTCGCTGAAATTTTCTATGACAAAAATAGTTTTATACTCTATGTATTTCTGTTTCTTGTAGTAAAACAGAGAATTCCTATAGTTTTTTAGGACAACAAGGAAAATGAGTGTTAGAAGATTGGAAATGATGAGTGGATGGTGGAAATAAATGAGGGTGATGGATTTTCCTAGCCTTGGTCATGTTGGAGCATTTGAGAAAAGGAGGAGAAAGTCAAAATTTGAGTTCTTTTGACTAGGTTTGACCTATCTTTTCTTTTGTTGGTGCCAACTTGTTTTTGTTGCTTGCAGATGTTGGAGGGCACATGTGTTCATGAGAGAGATACATGGAGAATATACTTATTATTTTTTCTTTTCTTTTTTTCTTCTAGGCCTACTAGCTGCCTCAATGAGGTTTTCAACTAGTAGGTCTACCTAGGTGCCTCAAAGGAGGTTTTCACCTAGGATATATATATATATATATATTTTTTTTTTCTTTTCTTTTCTCCCAACCCATTCGCCACCTCATGGAGGTTTTCAATCAATGAGCCAATCTCAAGCGCCTCAAAGGAGGTTTTCACTTGAGATTTTATTTTCTTCCTCTTATTTTTCATATTTTTTTGTTTTTCTACCCTACCCTACTTGAAAAACAAAAGTACTTTCAAGTATAAGAATACTTCCAATGGAGCCATGTGTACATCAAGTTGAAAGATAAACTGATGTGTAGGCTTGCAATATATGATTTGACATGTACCTGGATTTCAAAGACCAAATGATTTGACTTTGAAAGGATCAAGAGAATTGCTTTTTTTGAATATTCTTCTTGAGCTGAGATGAATACCATTGAGATCTAAAGGAGATATTTGGAAGTGTTGTACCTCAGCATTGTAAGTGGGCTGAGCTACTTCATTATGTGGGTTTGGAAATGGTGGTACATGTAGTTGAGTGGGAGTGGATATTTGAGATGGATGTGGTTGGGGTTTTGGTTGTGGTGGAGGTGAATGGTAGGGATAACATGGAGTTGGGTAAGGAGGATATTAAGGAAAATATTGAGGATATTTTGGATGGATTCCATAAGTTCCTTGCTGTTACACAAAAATATCGTCATCATGATTATTTGCAGTCAGTATGGGTCTGTCATTACTTGTACTGTCCTCCTAAGCAAGTCTCAGACCTCAGCTCTTCAAATCAAGCTTTGGAAATGAGAGAAAGACATTAAAAATCAATGTAACTCTGGTTCCGCACTTTCTCTCATGGTCACCTGCGGTCCCGCACCTTCTGTGTACAAAAGCTACGTACCTACCTGCTCTGTCCCTAACGGTGTAGGTGTGGACCCCTGTGAAAGTCAAAAGGCGCAAGTTTTATCTTTAAAAACTCACTTTGGGTTAATTCTAGAGGTTTCTAGAAGGAATTTTGACGTGGATTGTTCGCTCTGAGGTGGTTCATGCATCCCCAGAGAAGGAGCTAATCCCTTGATGAGAGGAGCTATCCCTTTGAAGGAGGACTTAATAACCTCCCTCCATTGCACTATAAATGCAGGCATTGGGCTGGTTGCTGAGGAGGTTAGAAGCTGAACATTTTTTAGGGTAAATGCTGGTGAAATCAAGACTTCCTAGTTAGGCCTAAAGAGGAGAGATCACATGCCTTTTTGGTTTCATTGGGGAGTGAGTGAAACTTGTCAAAGTAGAGGAGACTTCTTGTTGGACCCTGAGAGGAGCTTGTACAGCGTCAAGGCAAAGGTTGTAAGGTTCTTCTTCTTTTGAATTAATACAATCAAACTCATTTTTCTCAACAAGTATCTTATGTTATTTGTTTCATGGACTCCTTGACTTTCATGTTAAATATGTTTTATGCAATTGGCTTTTCAGGTGCTATTTAATTTGTTTGCCTTGTTTGTGTTTGCAGATTCGCGAAAAGGAGCTCATTTGGATCGAAGGAGCGAGGGCATCCACAAGCTAGCGTTGGACCTAAGGTAGGCCCTAAAAACACTTGTTTGCTATTGTTTATTAAAGCATATTTAGAGAAAGATAGTGTCTGGTTGGTTTGCTTGTCATTAGGTCTTCTTTAGATTCTAGGAAGGTCTATCTTGTCCGCAAGATCGACATATTCCGTGTGACACTTGCCAAACTTTTTGCCAATAATGGTTTTGGGTTTAATATGGCCAATGTTGCCAAGGAAAGGGTGTGTTCCAATTACTTTGATATGGATGCACATAAGATAGAAATTGTGAATTAGGATCTTGCATTATATCAAGTTGAATAGGATGCCATGGTCCTCTTGGAGCTACATAACATAGCTGCATTGGAAATTGACTTGCTCCATTGTCCTCTTGGAAAACTTCACTCAACCTTGGTAATGATGGAAAATATTTAACATTATGTGATTTTGTATGGACAACACAAATATCAACATCTTGTTTTTCTTCATCTTACATTCTTAACATTTCTACTTGTTTACTTAGATTGCTAAGAATTTATGTTTTAAAGTTATCAAGCAAATTTCCAAGTTTATCTTGCCTTACCAATATTGATGTTGATTTACTTACTCTTGCCCTTACTCTCGATATGTGTTTGCATGTTTCATAAATTTCTTCAAATGATAATTGGTATACATCACCTTTACTCATGAGATCAAGGAGATCAATCCACTCATCCCCAATTGTTCTATGTAAGAGGGCTTTTAGTGTGTCAGATCCTAAATGATGTATTTTTGTCATATTAACATTATACATGAACCTCTCTATTATATCCTCAAGGATCTCATCTTCTCTTTGATTCATTCTAAAGATTTCTTCTTTAAGATCATGATCTTTATATTTTCTATAAATATCTTTTGCATCTCATTCCATGATCTTATTGAACTAATCCCTAAACTCATGAACCATTTAAGAGCTCTATCCTTCAATGTTTCCAGAAACAATCTCAATTTTTGAGTTTTTAATAAGTAACCGTAAGATCTACAAACAATTTCAAATTCAAAGAGAAATTTTTCTGGATCCTCTGACCTTAGACCATGAAATTTTGGAAGAAAAGATGGAGGGATGTTCTTCATGTGCACATTGATATCAGTATCTTGAATGGGAAATCCAAGAGGATATTCCTCATTGTCATCATCTCCATCCATTTCTTCTACATTCTTTGCCATCTTCTTCTTCTACGTGCAAAAGTGAATGGTGATGTGGCTCTTACTGCACCACGTGATCAAATGGGGGGGTGGGTTGGTGTTGGAGAATTTTTTGTTTTTGTTTTTATGATTGAATGAAAACTATAATGCAATGCAGTTTTCTACTTTTGAAATTAAATATGCCTAATGAAAATATTTTTTGTTTTTGCACAAAGTAAAAAGAAATGAATCAACTAGGGAAGAAAACAATGCATACTTTGACACCTCCCCGGCAACGGTGCCAAAAAGTGATGAGCTTCAGTATTGCAACAAGAATGGTGCAATTCCCAAGCAGGGAAAATTTTAAGGATGGAAAACTATCTTGAAGTTTAAAAACACTGGCAAATCTCACTAGTCCCTAATATGCAAACTATAAAAATTTTATTGGTATATTTGTAAAATTATTCAAATTTATAATGATTTTATATCTAGTATCTATATAATGTTGGCGTTTTTTAAGGTAAAATAATTTTGTATTGTAAAATTTGGAAAAATAATTTTTAGAAAAAAATGAAATTGACAAATCTTTTTTGTGGAAAAAATATGGAAAATTAGCCCACCTGCGAATATTAGCCCCTAAAATTTTCCATGCTCCCAAGGCTACCGACCTTAATTATCAACTCGAGGTTCGCTCAAACTTAAGAGGTAGCGGCACTATATGTGCAACATACAATGTGTCCTTCCTTTGTTGTCATGAAGTAATGGAATGCACGTACTGAAATCAAATCCTAAACTAATTGCAGAAAATGAACTGCTCGAAATGGAAACCATAACCTATTGCAAGAAATAAAGTACAAGGAAAGAAACATGTTCTAATTGCATAAAGATCATAAACTAAATGTAAAAGAAACCTAACTTAACCCTATTTATCACATGTGATGATTTAAACTAACTGAGCATGGAATCTGATCTAGGGAGTATTAATTGTTGCATGCATGTGCTAATTAAGAAATAAATAAAAAAACTATGCTTCTTTATCTTTTCATTTTATAAATGCAAATGCTAATCTTTCCTTGTTCTTTGGCAGGGGAGACAGGTGTGGAGGAAGAGGGGTACAATGGTTTTGATGGCTTGGAGGTCAAGTAGAGGCCTAATCCTAGCTTAAATGATGATTTTTCTCAATTCGGGCTCAAAACAGACTGCTACAAGATTTCCTACAGGATGTACTAGTTCCTACAGGATCCCCTGTTTTATTACAAAAAATAGGCCAAAATCTTAGGAAGTGGTCTAGAAGGTGGAATGGATCTTGGGAAAGGTGGATAAGGGAATAATACGACATGGAGGTGGTGGACACTACCCATAACTCAAGCAAGGGCTTCAACATGGGTAGCTTTGATCAATGGAAATGGCAATTTTTACTTATAAAACAAGAATTCAGATTGAGATTTTAATGGATTTTGGTGACATGGGTGGATGAGGCTTGGATGAGGCAAACGAGATGAGGTCTCCCTGCAATGTAGAAGATCCTAAAACAACACACATTATTGTCTGCATCTATCCACAAATTCATCTATACATGGGAAATATTTATTAAATAACGGAAAATTACTAGTCTAAAATCCAGAAATTCGAGAATTAGTGAGCTAGTAAATCTATCAAATGCCTAACCTAATCAAGTGAAAATTCAATGGGGTAAATATTTTTATTAAATAGAATGTTTTTTATATCTAATACAAGTGGAACTAAATCGATTGAAGCTCATTAGCATGCTCTAAAAAATAACAGAAATTTATTATTCTTTGCTACAAAGGAGTTCCAGAAATCTAGATTTGGGAATAAGAAGACTAATCCAAGTAGCTCAATGATTACTATGACCTTCCAAATCTTTTCCAAGGATGAAATGATTCTTGTGATCCTGAAAAATAACTTACATCAACCATTTAACCCAATCCTACAACAAGAAATCATTAATACTAAATGTAGAAATAGAAAGAAACAAGAACAAGAGATGCATGTGAATAAGAAGTGGAAAGAATAAAAACAAATGATACAAAAGGGATCTGAGGCTCCTGGGATGGAAAATACCAAGGAAACTAAGATTCCTATGGAAGATACCAAGACTTAGAAGCTGAACATGACACCGATATTTATTATTTTCATCAATATAATGACATCCCTGCAAGAAAATATAATGGCGCTACAAAAATACGAGTTCTCTCCACAAGAAGACTAATAAAAATATCCCCCTAGAGGAAAATTTGACTTGGTACTTATTCAAAATGATTAGGAATCATTCCCCATGAAAGGAGGAAGCTTTCCCCACCAAAATCCATTGATTAGTGGATATGGTTCCCAATACTAGGAATTTGCATTAAATGGCAAGGAACACATTCCTAGATTTTCTCAATCATTGGAGTTCCACAATCTGTGCCATAATTCCATAATATATTGTTGATTTATTATTTAATATTGATCCTCCTGTAGTAGGGAGCAAGTCCCTAAATTATCTCCTCCTCCAAATCTTCATAATCTTCCCAATATTCTCATAATATTCCACAAAAATAAATAATATTAGGCACAAATATGCAATTATTCATAAACCTTCCTAATGAATATATTAAAGTTAAAAATACATTATCTAATGCAAAAATAGAGATTTAATGTGTTCAAGGACGGTCAGATGAGCCTTAATTTATGTTTAATTTAGAGGCATGGCCCTTAATTTATGTCTAATTTAGAGGCCCATCATGAAGTTTGTGGAGTGTGGGGTCATGCATCCACACCTTTCTTGATGATGCAGAAGTATGAAACTTCTTCAAGAACTTTGTTTTGATACTTTTGCAAGTATGTTTTTCACGAAATTCATCATTTCAAGTCCTTAGAGATGATGTATGATCACATTATGGATTCTTATAGGGTACATGATGGTCAATATAGAGTTATATAAAACTACAATCAACCTGGCAAAGGTAATGCTATGATGGACAGAGGACCTAGAGGATTTGTATGACCTAAACAATAATGAGGAGATTCTGGATTGGGAAGAGGATTGATCATATGATACAACTATGGATAGGTTAGATATCTTAATAGATACTTTCCTATTCCATGCTCAACTTGCACATATTTTCATGTTTTGGATCATGTGATGGAGGACTACCCTCAACTTCTTGCAAAAATATAGGAGAAGAAAGGGAAGAACCTACAGAAATTGACAGTAGATCCACACCAATATAAATCACATGAAAATATTATTATGCATAAAGGGACCAAAGGTAGAGAAAATATTTCCAATTAGACCAATACTAGCTAGCAATGGGTGTGAACAGCTACAAACCTGCCTCTAAAATTTAATCCTCAAAATTAGGAGGACACCTATAAAGAGGTGCATAGAGATATGATTCAAACAAACTAGGATTCCATGGAAGACAACCAAATATATATTATTCTCTAGATATATGACAAGACTATTGTTAAGGATTTTGAAGGAGGAGATCAATCACTTAATTTTTTTTGAAAAGCTACCTAGAAATGATGCAGGATGATAGAGCCTCATACAAGTTATGTGAGATGATTGACAATTGCATTAAGGAGCTAGAGAAGGGAGCAGTGTAAATAGCCATGTGCATAGTCAATAAGGTTTCATTAAAGAAGAGAACCAAATAGGGGATTACAAAATGGATAATATTATTCTTAATTTAGGTTATGATGTAAATATTCAACCTAAGAAGAATTAGGAGATTATGGGGAGACCTAAGTTGAATTTTTCCCTTATTGAACTCAGATTGGAAAATTGATATAGAATTTTTTCTCTTGGGAGATTGACCAATGTTGAGGTAGATATTGTGGGGGTTTCAAATATAGTTAATTTTAAATTTATTGAAATTTTTGATGATACTCATCCTTATCTAGCTATGTCAGGGATTGATTATACCTTTAATATCCAAGTCATCATTAATATAAAGAAAAGGAAAGTGATTTTCCAATTTTGACATGTGTTAGTGATTGCATCATTGGATCCAAGTGACAGAGACAAGCATGTGGAACCTGTTTGGGAAGAGATGGATGAATAAGCTCTAGATGAAGTGTATAAGGTTACTACATGAAGGGAAGACTATTTCAACCTCACTGCAAACGGTGTGTTGAGTTAGTGTAACATTGGTTCTTGTGCCTTGGATTTTGATGAAGGGTTGGAAAATTAGTAGAATTGGTTACACAAAGTTTCTACCAGGAGGTGGACTGATATCACTTGTTTAGTGCATTGGATCACGAATATGGTACATGATGCACTAAGGTATGAGGGTTTGATCAAGGTTGTTTATTTTTATTATGAATTTGAACACAACATACTTAAGTTTTTTAGGTTGTTATATTTAGATGTTTCTCTCAAAACCACGCGAGTCTGATGGTGGGTTGTGCATAAGGTTGATATCAATACATGGCCAAAATGTAAGAATTTGTTATACATTTGCTTCGGGTATTAACCTAAGGTCAAGGGAGTTTAATATATAATGTTTTATTTTCCCACCACCCATATGAAGAGTCATGTGGCAACATGGAATATAAGGAATATACCACAAGAATAGTGGGCTCATAGATTCTTTCACACTCTACATACTATTCCCAAGAACTAGCATGTGGAACTGGAGATATGCAAGGTATTGTGAAATGAGAGGTGATGAATTATAACTTTAAGGATGAACTTAGTTTGATAATTGAAAATGAGGCATTGGAGCATGCACTAAAGATGATGAAGTGGAAGATTTTTTAGAACATTCACCTAAGCATAAGATGGTTCCTCTATGTCCCACTCATCACCATTTATAGTAGGTAAATGAGTTTATGGAATGTTAAAATGTTGCAGAGGATTTTGATGGTGACTTGGAATTGAGGGACATACACATCCTAAAGACTAATGGAGAATGAATTGCATTTGGGTTTGAGTTGGAAACATAGGATTACTCTAAGCTAATTAAAACCAGGAATATTAATATTGGTAGTGAGGAGAATCCAAAACTAGATCTAATTAGGGACTATTGGGATGATGAAATTGCAGAGAAGATAATATATTTACTAAGGGATTATCAAGACCCATTTACTAATACCGTAGTGCTATCAAGGGGGATGAGATTATAGTCAAAATTTACAAAATGGAAAGATAGATGTGATGGTGATGTATTTGTTGAAGTTTAAGCAATGATGTGATTTCCTTGGCATGAGAACCGGTGTAAGCTTTATGAATTTATGGTTTTCGTCTCTTTTTGGATATTGTGAAGAGATGACTGTATGTTGTAGGTTCTAGTTATCTTTGTATGAAACAACAAGGAAGCAAGAACTCAATCATTTGAGGAATTTCAACACCTGACCCTTTGCATGAAAGCTAAGGTAGTGTAGTGTTGAAAAAGGTCATTTTGACACTTCGTCAAAAGGTAGTCATGTTTACAATCATTGGTCTCAGAATTGTGAGACTAGTGTAATGATGATAAGTATAAGTTGAATTTGAAAAATGGATTCAAGGGACCTATTGGCACTTTATGTGTGAGAGTCCAATTTATGCCACATGCTTGTGAGAGATCATCCCATTTAGAGGAGACTATCTCTTTGTAGGAGAGACATGCCACATGTTTGTGAGAATCATCTCTTGAAATTATGGGTGAGAGGATATCTTTGCTACTGCCATTGTTGTGGTAATCCTACTACCGCTTGAAGATGTGGGAATTCAACCCTTTTTAAAGGAGAGTATCTTTAAAGAAGAGAAATAATTGGTTCATGGATTATTTAGCCGAGAGACATAGCCCACACCGGGAGAAATTCGTTACCAACTTCGTGATATCTTCACTTATGTGTTTGGTATCTTGTCTCTTGTTTCTTGTGCATGTTTTTCTACATTCCAAAATTACGTTGAAATGGATTAAGTGATGATAAAGGGAGAAAAAACATAGTTAAATGATGTTTCAATTCAAATTGGGTTGAATCCTTAAAATGAAATCAAATTTAGTTTAAAATTTCCAATAAATCTAATCCTTTTTATGTGAGCCAAATCCAAATCAAGTTCTTATCGTAGGCTCACCCCAGATCAGATTAGGAAACTAGGCTTTGGGAAGGTAAAAATCTTTCCCCGTGGCATGAATTCACCTCTGTGTTGAAAAAGCAGTTTTATCGTTTAGCACATAACTAGAAGGAAATTATATATTCATTGAAAACTCTATGGTAGTGTAAGGACCAAAGTGTGCAAAATTTTACGAAGGGTTTTAAGAAAAATGCCTTTGCTTTAAACATTCTAATGTGTATGCAACTAACTCTCCTTAAATACATTTGTAGTTTGCATGGTTATATCGACAATACTTTTTTTTTATGAAAGCCATCTAAAGTATATGAGGTATGTTTTCAAGCTACCTACATAGAAGTAGGTAAACAAGGTAGTTGAGTCTCCATGGACATCAGTCAATGGAAAGAAAACAAATGCAAAGGAAAGGAGACACCAAACAGAACATATTTTATGTGAATAAATGTGATGAAAAATGGTCTTACTCCCATTGCAAAAGGGAGGAACAAAATGATGAATATTTTTGGAGATTGCATCTAGAGCTTAGGCCCAAGAGGTGGCTACAATAGTTTAACATGATTAGGGATCAAACTTTCGTGACAAGAAAATTATTGTGGCTATGGTTTTGAGTGTTATATCATATTCACATGTTGTTTCTGGTTCTTCTATTTTGCGTTCTATTTTTACAAGAAATAGAAATGAACTTCTTCATATCAGGGTGGTGACAAAACATACAAAGGTAGATACCTTGTCTGACACTAGTTATCAAGCCAATATAATATCTAAGGCAGTTATTAAGAGGCTAAAAATAGAAACAACACCACATCCTAAAACTTATCCTCTCGGATGGTTTTGTAACTATACTAGGCTACAAGTAATAGAACAATGAAATGTTAGGTTTTTTATCACATGTAAATTTGTGGATAAAGTTGAAATATTTGTGGTTCCATTGGATATTTGTGGAATTGTGCTTGGAAGTCATTACTTGTTCGATAGAAACTCTATGTACTTAAGGAGGGAAAATATGGATAACCTTTCTAAGGACAACATTGAGTACATCATTTGAGTTCATCACTTGAAAGATGACCTATCATTGGGTACCATAGAGAAATTGAAGATGCTCATGAATGTGAGTAATACCTTTTCACTCATGTATGTAAAGGTGGAAAAAGTAGGTGATTTGAAGCATGGGAATGAAGTAGTTGCATGTAATACTAACCATGTTATGTTTGAGGAAACATTGGTAATGAAACATGAGAATTTGTTGTGTAAATTTTTCAAGAGGATAAAAAATATTATTAGATCATTTTCATCAACATCTTTGTAGTTATTATTGTTGATAATGTGTCATGCATGGGTAGTGGTTTGAGTATTCAAAGTAGATGGACTTGGGAAAAAACAAATGATTAAAACTATAGTTGCAATTGTCACAATTATTGTACAACTTTTGGTGACGAGCCAACCACAATGAATAGAGTGGAAAAATACCGAACAAATGGGGAGATAATTCCCTCACTTGGTGTTTGAATAAAAACCTTTTGGAGGTCCAAAAGCCTCTTAATGGGGAGGATCCCAAAAGTATTAAAATTAAAAATGCTCAAAACTTAGTGGAAACATATTCATCTTTAAGAGATCAATGAGACAATTCCAATGCAACTTGAATTGCATCAAATGAAATGTGAATGCAAAAGTTCTGGTAGTTTGATGTTTTTCTTTTTTTAAAGAAACGGGTAGCATTTTCATTATATAAACTAGAAAAGGGATAGATCTCGTACAAAATTAAAGAACACGCTCTCTACAATATTCATCATTTTACATTGAAGTAGGACCTTCTTGCTACCAGCTCTATTTACATATAAGCTTTGTACATAGCTAAAAATATAAACTCGCCAAAAAACTCCACAATATCCTATAATTAGACATAACATAAATATATCATTAAAATGAATAACTATCCACTGTTACCAAGGTTGATTTATTCTCCAAAAGGTTCATCCATTATTGTTGCCAATTCTTCAGCTCCATTTCCTCACATTTCTAGGTCCCAATCAGTAGCTATGTCTGCAACACTAGCAACGTTGGGTACCATATCTTCCCCGAACCCGAAGACTTCCTTTAGAAACCTGACCGTATAAGTTTCCACTTTTATTTTCAATGTTTTCCACCTTCTTCTACACACTAAACATGTCAATGCCCAGGTCCTCCATCTTCTTTTGTAGAAGCTCCATATCTTTGTCGAGTCCTCATAACTAGTCCTAGAGGACTGCCATGTTTTCATTTATATCCTTCACAATTTCCTTAATCACTTGCTTACATGAGTTGTCTACCAAACTCTCGATGTTCCCAGAGCGACCTACCCCTATGACTCCACCACTGCCATTACTTGCAGAGGACATCTTCGTGGTAGTTATTATCTGAATTACCACAATCATCTGGTTTACCATTCGCAACCAACTACAGTATATAATGGCCTAGTTAAACCAACCCAAAATTCTTCCATGTCTTATCCTTCATAAATGCTAATTGATTCAGAATCATGTCAAAGCATCTACCCTCCATTTCCTCCACTACCAAAATTAACTAGGAATGATTTGCGATGGTACCAGCCTCCCCTGCAAATGTAACTCTATTGAAACTCCTGCTGAGTAACCAAAACCACGATGCCCACCTATCCTCAGACATGAAATTAAAACTAATGTTGCCACACGTGTGCCATAACTCTTTACCTACCACCCCAGCTCCGAACACACTGCAAGGGACCATCGAGGAATTAACATTATTTACTGTTGACTTGATACTCTGTAGACCCATACGTAAATAGTACAACATCAACTTGGAGCAGTTAATGCAGATCAAGGAATGTGAAATTTATTAACGACTTAGTTAATACTTAATACACCTTGCTACAGAGTCCAGAGCCACCCTAGTGTTGGCTTGTCCATCCACCAGGTGGTTATTTGCCTGCAACACATGGTACAAATCCACCATTTCAATTAATTTTAAGAAGTAAATAAGTTTGATCATGATTGAGGAGGTTTCATATTCGAGGAGGTTTTGCTTCTCAGAGAGCTTCACACATTTTTTATAATCATCATAGAATCACCAACTTACCTTTAGTCACACTCATATTCAGGCCCTTCCAAAGAGAGAGGACTTCACCTTAATTATTCATTGCGGCGCCTAGCCCCCATGCAAAATTTATTTCCATTTTTTCTTCAAGGTTAAAAATTACCCCTCCTGCTACAACCTCCGTAGGGTTGCGTTTTGAAGCTCCATCAAAATACAATTGGCTCTTCCCGATTTTCCTTTTCCATTCAACAAATTTTTCCCCTCTCAGTCTAACACAGAAGAATAGGACAACGTAAGGCTTTGACAATGGGGCTTTAAGATTAGAAGAGGAGATTTCGAGCCACTCTTTTTCAGAGTTAGATAATTCCTTCATATCTAAAACATCGAAACCCCTGGAAGATATAACCTCGAAGAGAAGCGTCATTCCTTTGATTGCTGCGGGTTTCAGAATTATGGTGCTTATTCTAAAAAATAGCCTGGTTACGACATAGCCATATTGACCAACACAGGTATTTGGGAATTTCCATCCAACATCGCCTTAACAGAGAGTTTGGGGAATAGGGAAATTTATGTTTCCATTGAATGAACATCTCACCACAGTCCTAAGCTAATTGCGGGGCAGAAGCCAAGGGAACTAAAGCATAGTTATATGTATCCATGGTAAAGGGACAGTGGAAAAATAAATGCTTGATAGTTTCCTCTGCATTACCACATAGCACACATCGGGAGGGGCCGCTAATTTTCCTTTTCTTTAAATTATCTGCTGTAAGGATTTTCTCATGAACCATTTCTCAAAAGGATATGTTTATCTTAGGGAGCCCATCACCATTTCAAAATTTTCCCCATAATTTAGATGGAAAGGAGGAGGAGGGGTTCTTGATTAAGAGATCATAGCCATATTTAACATAATATTTCTTGGTTTTACCTCCCATCCAGGTGTGGCTATCTAGTTTTTTGTGATAATCAGAGAAAACCCTTTTAAATTTTCAAACAAAAGGTGCCATTCCATGAGGAGGTGATTGGGAAATTCCATAGACAACCACCCACACCACAAACTTTGATCATCCCATCAAAAATATCCACTAGGTAAGAGAAACCATGTACCACCATCCAAACTCAAAGAGTTGGATCAAGTCCCGACGAGCAATCTGAACCTAGAAGGATGCGTTTCCCATTCTCAGGTTTCCAACTAAGGTGGCTCAAAATGAGAGATGACAAGGCTTTGCATAGTCTCCAGCTTTTTTATCCTTTACATTCCCATGATTCTTCTTTCAATCTAGTGAGAGGGTTTTTATGGAAGTGTTTCCTTATAAAGGCCTTTTTACACCACTCATTGGAGTCTGAAAGGAGCCTCCAAACCAATTTAGCCCCCAACGGCAGATTCATTAGTTCAGGATCCTTGATTGCTAACTTCCCATGTTCTTAGGTTGCTTTACCAAATTCTAGTTGACAAGTTGGAATTTGTGATCATTGCCCTTGCCTCCTTGCCATAATAATTTTGAATGAACCCGCTTATTTGCTGGTTAATGAAAACTAGTGCTAAGAGACCAGCACCTAGATACACTAAAAGGGATGATTGACCTTATTTGATGAAGTTAAATCTCCCAACAAAATTGATCCATTTAATTCCCTAGGAGTGCACCCTTTTACTTATTTTTTGTAGTACATTCTTCCAATCTTCCCCTGATGCTTGCTTTAGGGAAATGGGAATCCTAAGATATTTGAAGTAGGTTCGATGAGCATCCATAGGGAAGCCCAACAAATGGCCCATTGCCTTATTTGTTTCTACTTGAAAGTTCCATCCAATCAATTGGCATTTCAGTTTATTGATGAGTCCCCCAAAAAGAAGAAGATACCAATCTAAGTTTTTTTTAATCTAGATGCAATCGCCAGGGAGGCTCCACCAATAAGAAGTTAATCATCGGTAAACTAAGAATGATTAATGCCCATAACATTACTTGCAATACCAAGACCCGGGAGAGAACCATCCATCCTTTTAACTTCAAGCTTACTACTCTAGGCTTTTGTCATGATTATATAAAGAAGTGGCAAAGGAGGGCAACCTTGACGAAGACCTCTAGAGGTAGCAAAGAAGGGGGTTGAGCGACCATTAATTAATGGGGTGATCAAAGGTGAACCAATATGTGCATTAATCCATACAATTAGCTCAGTACTAAAGCCTAACTTTTCCATGAAAAGAAAGAGAAAGGAATGGTTTACCTACTCAAATGCATTTGCCATGTCCAGTTTGATGATCATTCCAGCTTCTCCCTCTTCTTTGCTTGAAAAAATTTCTTCTTGCACCAAGATCATGTTATCAAGGATGTTTTGATGCTACATGAACCCACCATGATTTTCTGAAATAATGGACGGAAACTAGAGGTTTAATTCTATTGGCAATGATTTTTGTCAAGAGTTTATAAGAAGATTGACACAATGAGATAGGTCAAAGTCTAGAGAAGGAGGAGGGATTTTCTTCTTTTGGAATCAGGGCAAGAAAGGATGAGTTGGTGCTTACCCCCAACTTCATTTTGAATCTACTATAGTTCAACATCTTAATGAGGAATTTTTTAATGGTGCTCTAGAATATTCGATAAAAACTGATAGAAAATCCATCTAGACCAAGATCCTTCTCAGGTTCCAAATTCCAGATCACACTGTAATAGTCTAGAATCTTAGATTTTTAATATAATATTATCAGATATGTTGTGAAAAAATATCTAGTGGAATATCCATGTCCGTTTACAGATCATTTGGTATCAAAGCAAGTTTCTTGTGGCCGAAAATCATAAACCCCTAACCATGGGCGACGAAACTGTAAAAAAACCTCGTGATGTTGAAGAGGTGGGGTTTTCATGGCTTGAACAACAAGTCATCGATATAAACTGAAATGTAAACATCCTCATGGTGGCCCTAAGTAATGAGTTGGGGATATTTGGAGAAGATGGTTTCAAATGCAGAGGACAAATCAAAGCAAGATTGGGAGATCAGGAAGACACAAAGAACCAACCAAAGAAAGAACCAAGAAAAGATCAACCCAGTTCGAGTGTCATGAATCAGTCATTGTTTAAAGTGGAAGAAAAAGTCAATATTAGGTCATACCATGACAAGATTGACGCTTTAAAGCTGAACCACTAGTTGTAGAAACTGGAAATTTATTTCAGTGCCCATTAAATCGAGCAAGGGTAGAAGATCTTATTCGTGGCACTGGAATTGGAGGGCCATGCACTGACTTGGTGGGAGAGCCACACAAAAACCGTGAGGTTGGAGGGAGAACCTCTAGTGACTAAGTGGGAGGATTTCAAAACCCTCATTATTCATAGTTTTATCACATTGGGTATGTGGAGGACCAGTGGATCCAGTGGAATTATTTGATGCAAAAGTCGGGCCAAAGCATTCAAGAGTACACCACAGAATTAAGAAAGATGGCTATAATGCTGGGTATCTCTCCAAAGAAGCCATATGTCCTCCTCAAGTATTTTGGGGGTCCTCACTACCATTTGCATGAGCAAGTGATGTTGTTCAAACCAAATCAATATACAAGGTCTGTGTACAGGCATAGTACCTCGAGAATGTACGCTTGCAAATAATGCAATCAAGTGGATCAAAGCAAAAGGAAAAATAGGAAGCTTATAAGGAGGGGAATAAGATGAAAAAAGGGGGAAAGATAAAAATATGACAACCGCAACACACAAGTTTAAATATCCTAGAAACTGCTACAACATTGATGGTCATACAGAGGAGAAGTGGTGCAAGTTGCATCCAGAGCTAAACTTGAAGAAAATGAAAAAAGATAATAAGAATAAGAATCTCATGGCCACTTTTCGAGAAACCAAGTTGAAAGGAGCTTGGACGTGGATGATAAGATCATTTTTACATCAGTGAAGAAGGAGTTGAATCTGAGTAGCCTTCAACAACAGGAAGAGAAAGAAATGACCAAACTCTTCCATGTAAAGATACATGTCAAGAAGATAAAGATTGATGCTCTGTTTGACTTAGGATCGCAGGCTAATCTCATTGCAACAGATATGGTAATGAAGTTGTGGGTGGATGTTTGTGGTCATCCAAACCCATATCCACTGGGATGGGTACATAAGGATGCAGAGCTGAAGTTAACAAAATAGTGCAAAATTAGATTTTCTATTAGTGCTGATTTTATTGATAAAGTAGATCTGGATGTGGTTCCCCTTGATGTATATGGACTCATGTTTGGGAGTACATACATGTAAATTTGTGGTGCAATATTCATGAGGATACCTAACTAGTATCATCTCATCAAATATGGAAAATAGTTCATCATCAATGTGCACAAAGGCAAGTCGAAAATTTCACTAGTAAGTTGCAACCAACCCAAGAAATTGATCAGATCTAGCAAGAAGTATGTTTTATTGTTTCTAAGAGAAAGTAAGTTTGTAAAGGAGCCAATAAGAGGTAAGGCATCCCTAGAGGGGTGTACTAAGAAAACAAACAAAAATTGGAGGAATTGTTACAGGAATACAAGGACATGTTCCAACTTCCAAGAGCCTAAAGGGTTACCCCATAAGAGAGAAGTGGAGCATGAGATCTAACTATTGCCAGACTTCCCATTGCCAAATATTGGCATATTCAAAATATGAGGACTTCAGGAAGGTGTATCAACAATTGTAGAGTCAGATTCATGTGCATGATGGCGACAACACTGTTGACTACCATCTCCAAGATGGGTTACTCTACAAGCTAGATAAGCTATTTGTTCCTAAAGGTGAGAGTTTGCAGCTGATTAGAGAGGCCCACACCTCCAATGTTGGAGGGCACTTTGGTGTATGGAAGACCATGGCTAAGTTGCATAGGTATGTGTATTGGCCCAAGATGTAAGAGCAGGTAGCTAGGTCTATAAGAGCATGCATGCTTTGTTGTAACAACAAGCCTAAAACCAGGAAACATGGTCTATATCATTCCTTACTTATGCCTACTCATCCTTGGGAAAGCATGTCCATGGACTTTGTGGGAAGTTTACAAATAATAAGGAAGGGACATGACCTCCTATTCGTGCTAGTTGACAGGTTCATCAAGATGTGTGTTCTGATGCCCTGTAAAAAGACCATCAATGGACAAGAAGTAACAAACTTGTTATTTGAATAGATATGGGTACACTTTGGAATATCAAGGAGTATTATTTCAAACATGGATATAATATTTCTCAATGGATTCTAGACTACATTGTGGGAGAAGATGGACACAAAGTAGAAGAGATCTACAACATTCCATCCACAAACATATGGGAAGACAAAAGTAGTCAATAGGACATTGGTGCATCTTATGAGGGGATATAGCCAGAAACATCTGAAGACATGGGATGAAAATATGGTATATATAGAACATTCTTATAACAAATCAGTCCACACTTCTATAAGAAAGTCCCCATTTGAGACTTGTTTTTGATATCTTCCACCTTCACCTTTAGGTATTGCATATGGGCAGCAAGGAGGAGTGAGAGAAGATCTTATAGGATATTCTTTGAGGGCTGAAAAAATTATAAAGAAGATTAGGAAGATCCATCTACATGTACAAGAAACAATGCATAAGTCTCAGGAGAAGTATAAGGCTAGGCATGATTAACACATAATAGAGAAATCATTCAAGGTGGGAGACAAAGTATAGCTATAGTTGAACAAGGAGAGCCTGCAATGGCATAGTAAGAAAATAAATGATCTAAGGTATGGCCCCTTTGAGATACTGGAAAAGGTTGGTGCTAATGCATATCGACTGAGTTTACCACCATATATGTGCATTTACTCAGTTGTGAATGTAGAAAATTTGAAACTCTATGAGCCTTCAATGATAGATCAAGAAGAGGAACATGTCCTACCTTATATGGAGGATTTGGCACTAGATGCTCAGGAAGAGTTGAAAGAAGATATAGTTTTGTAGAAGAGTTCTAGAACTAAAAGGCAGGGGCATCATGAACTTTGGTAGATTGGGTTGAAGGAACAACTTCCAAGAAAAGCTAAATGGTACACGAGAGAGGAAGTGCAGGAAAAATTTACTCACCTCATTCAGTAAAAGATTTTGGGGATGAAAAGCCTCCCAAATGGGGAGGTATGATCTAAATTAGATCATTATATTATTTTTTATCCACCCGATGCATTTGGAGTGGAAAACATGGAGGAATCAACTCATGGGACATTTTTTATCAGCGGAACGAGGTTTGAAACCTTCCGGGAGAGTTTTCAGGCATCAAATGACATTTTTTGGGGGTAAAACATTGCCGCTTTATCGGGGAACCTTTTCATGCTATATTATAAACAGAGACCTTTTCAACGGCACAAGAACCCTGTCAATCGAAGTCCATATGAAAAAGTTATGCCACTTCGAAGTTGACCTTCCTTTTTTCACACTATAGTTCAATAGGATGTCACGCCAGCCCCCATTATTCATGGAAAAGGGGCTAGCCACATGTTTATGATGTAAAAGACTCTAGAAGAGTCTATTTTGTAACTTTGGTTAAGAGTTTGTGTAGTCAAACTTAACCATTAGTAGGCTATCGGGTTGTGTTATAACCAGGCCACTAGCAGGAAGAGGTATTTCATTCTTTCAAGAGAATTTTTTTCGATACATAATAAAAGATAGCCAAGAGAGGTAGGAGGTAGAGCACACAAAGAGGATATGTGCACTGTAGCAGCCCACATGCATTACTTCTTTGTAATTGCAACCATATTTCCATATATAGAAAGAGAGCAAAGAGGCCTCACTTTCCAATTGGGTTTTCGCCCGAAAGGGTTTCCAAGAGAGCATATCTTGTGTTTTATGTGTGTGTGAGATTTTTCGTTCTCTACTTTTCTGCATAATTTCAATTCGAATGCATGCACTAATTATAGTAAAATATATAGATCTACAAATTAAATAAAACTTTAATAGTGTAGAATCTCATATTTTTAATATAATATTATCAAATATATTGTAACAAATTGTCCAATGGAATATCCATCACACTTTACAGATCATCAGAGCATGTTAATAGTAACAATTATTGATGAGGTATTTTTTCTTGTTTGGCTTCTTCTTAACATGGTAAGATGATATTCGATTTCTCAACATTGTAATGTGTATATTCGATCTTATATTGTGATTAATATTTAATTCAAGTGTTTCTTGGTGTATTCAACACCTTGTTCCCTCTCAAATGGATGTGGTTCTCATCTTTAATTATAGTGAGAAACAACTTCTAATAGCCCTCTATTATGTGGAACCCCACTAATTAGCATTTTTTTGGTGGTTCATACTAACTCGTGCCCATATCTAGGAAAACACATATTTTGATTGTTCCCTTTGTGATTTTTTATGTCTTACTCACAATGTATTAATGCCTCCATGATTTATTTTTAGTCAAATAATATTTTCTATGTCATACAATCATAAATGACCAACAATTAGCCCCACCTCAAAGCTCATATGCATGTTTGGGCTCTAGGAATATTACAGTACTCGGGCCTGTTGTCTCGACATGGTGGCCACTAATGGGAGAATTCTTATGAAACTAGGGAAAATGTGAAGAAAAAAGTTTATATCCACAAAGGAAAAGGGTTGAAAGGAGATAATTGCAAGAGTAGAAGAGGCAAGATAAACCAAACTACTAGTACATGTACAAGTAGAGAAGAGAAAATTCAAGAACAAGATGAGCCAATGAGGGAGGAAATTTTATGAAAGGGGGTGAGGATAAGGTGAGGAAAATGGTATAGGATCCAATAAAATATGGATATTGGTGCAACACTACCCTTTCTATAGGAAATTCTAGTGCCCTCACACATAAGGATGATTCTAGATAAGGAAAAAATTTAAGATAATGAAAGAAAATTCCTTTCCCCATTGAAATGCACATAGCTAGAATGGTGATGTTGAGATAGTTCTTATCATATTATACCAAGGTGTACAATAAGTACAATATTGTACCTTCCTCATGTGCATGGATATCTTATAGTGTGTCATCATAATTAACCACCTCCTTCCTTCACCAATGTGGAATGTGAGAGCTGACTCTCGCTTACAAAAATAAGAAACCAAGTACAAGAGGAATTAACAAAGGAATGTCTCTGGAAACGCTAAGAGAGATCTTGCACTGGAATGAACCATGGAGAAATGACCAATGGTATAATTTAGATGTGTTTATGTCCATAAACCCTAGGATTAGGGTGATGTATAGTCTGATGTCATGGGTGGGGGAAGGCAGGGAGAGGAGTGGTGATTCCATGTCTCCCTCTCATAGCCAGTGGGACAGTGGTATATTTCATCCCATGTGTTTCATTCCTATCACCACACTTGGAAGAATTCATTAAATTTATATTAAAATTTAAGTGGAAATTTTATTTTTCCATTTACAATGTCACCTTGGAATGAGACAAAATGTTCAAAGGACAACAAATATGTCTTACTCCCATTGAAAAAGTGAGGGGAACGATGATGAAAATTGTTGGAGATTGCATTCATAGCTTAGTCCCAAGAGGTTAGAAGATTTAAAGGGAAAGAAAATTCAGTTGCGATGGTTCAACACGATTTAGGATTGAGCTGCAATAATGAGACAAAGATTGTCACTATGGTTTTGAAAGGTATATCACCTTCACTTTTTGGTTATGGTTCTTTTATTTTTCCTTCTATTTATACAAGAAAGAGAAATTAACTTTTTCATATAAGTGATGAGCCCCAAAAATGGGTAACTTATTAGGCTCATTTTGCCTATTATTCTCCATTAATCCACCATTCTTCATAGTTTATGCATGCTTTTGAGTATATTTATGTTGATTGAACGAATGAGGATAGTCATTTGACCATGAAGACTAATACGTGTTTATTGCAGATTTTTGGACAACTGTTGGACCAAGGTCAAGCATTTATGAGCCATTTGACAGCCGAATGCAAGGGGACAAGGCTGAGGATTCGTAGGGAGGGTTCCTCCTACACTAAATGGCCTCTTCCTCGAGTTCTCCACCATCAGCTCGGAGTTCAACAGCTCACCAACCTTGATTCCCAAGGGCATCTGAGTAGTTTTTATGAAGTGATTGAGTACTAGCAGTTTGGGCAGCCAAGCCCCTCGAATCAAGGAGGACTGTTGGAGGTCCTTGTGGTGCATAAATAGGAAGGCTTCCAGCCTTTGTAGGTTACTTTTTTGAATAGTTGTATTCTGCACTATAGTGCTGCTAGTTTCTCAGCTCATTTTGTAGCTTCTGCTATATTATTTCTTTTGTGACATGGTTATTTTTTAGCAATGGAAAGCAGTTACATTTGGCACCAGTTCTGAGCTTCTTCTTAGGAGCTTGCAGCTCTTGGGGTTGGGCCCAACCCATGTGCCAAGGCTTCCTTTGTGTACTGTTATGTGTTGTTGATGTCTTTATCAAATAATTTCTGTTAAGTAGATTACAGTCTTGCTTGGTTACCTAGGTCATTGTTGATGATTAAAAAGGCTTTTCATGTTCAGATTGGTTTGATAGGTTGATAACAGAGAAGATCTTTAGAAAAAGGCTATCAAGCACCCCTGATCTCACCTCTCCCTTCGTGGGACCATGAGCTGGGACCAAGGCGTCCTTGTAGCCACCAAAAACACTGTCTTTGCTTCGTCATGCAATTGTTAGTGTTAGATTCTCATTTGTGGAAGTTGATACCAGTTGCAGTTACATGCTCAGGTCCATGATTGCTTAGTTTGCATAGCTATTTCACATGATTTTGTTGCCAATAAACTTCTGTTCATTTTCTTTGCTGATATTTAGCTCAGATTAGGTTAAAGTAGCTAGGTCTTTGGTTTTCCGAGTCTTTGTTTGAATAGTTTGGAAAATAACTTGTAGAGCACCTGTGATACCTCTTTGCCTACCCCTACTCCATCAATACCACCTGCTCCGTCCTCTAACTCTGATTCTTGCCTCACATTTGCTACGTTCCCTCACTTTGACCTAATTTCCATATTTTTGTGCAACATTGCTCTACCCCTCCTTGAACAAATCCAACCATCCTTATCACTCACCCGCTTCGTTCGCCAGGTCTTGGACCCCTCCACATCATCATCCAACCTCCGTACCCACTTCTTCACCTTTCTTCCACCATCAACCCTCCAAAATCCCCTTTCGGAACATCCTGTAGAAGCCACAGAACATCCTGTAGAACCCCTGCAGACTTCCTGTAGAAGCTCACGAAAGCGGTTTCTTGAGATCTGAACACTGTGAAACTTTCTGGAAGGGTGCTAGGGACCCCTTAGGCCCTCTTCTAACCTTCCCAACCTCCTGAAAGTGCCTACTCCATTTCCTTTCGCCAATCAACCTCTGCACAGTAAAAAACAGTTAGAAATGAAAAAATATGTTTTCTTCATATTTCTCTTCAGAAGTAGCTTAGTCACATGCATTTTACCTTTCTAGAAGTCAATGGCATCCACTTCTGTAGCTTTCATCCTTTTACTTGCACTAGTAAGGTTAGTCAGTAAAACTAGGGTTTGCTATGGTTTGCATTTCCTTTCAGCTTTCCGCTTCTTTTTGCAAGTAGATTAGCCTCCTTGGAGTTAGCTTTCATCCATCATATTTAAAAGCTTCTTCTAAGAGCTCATAGAAGTTGGCTTAAGCTCTTAGCGGACTTGTGCCAGCTGATCAAGTGACAGCCACGGAAAGAGCTAGCACTTGTGCATATAGCACCGTCACTTCCAAGTTTGTTACGAACTACCGGATTGATAAAAGTAAAGAAGGGAGCCCTAGGAGTTACAGTATTATTGCTGCAATACTGGAGCCCACCAATAAGGGTGGTAGCCAAACATAAAAAAGTAGATACCTTGTTTGACACTAGTTGTCAAGCTAATCAAATATCTAAGGGAGATGTTAATAAGCTAAAACTTGAAAAAATACGCATCCTAAATCTTATCTTTTCTGTCGGGTATGTAACAATACTAAGATATAAGTAACAAAACAATATAAGATTAGATTTGCAAGCACATTTAAATTTGTTGATGAAGTTAAACTATATATGGTTCCATTTGATATTTTTGGAATTATGCATGGAAGTCCTTACTTGTTTGACGGGAATGTTATCTACTTTAGGAGGGAGAATAAGTATCACCTTTTTAAGTAGGGAAGTGAGTACATTGTTCAAGCTCATCACATGAAATATGACTTGTCATTCATGACCCAAAGGAAATTTAAGAGCCTTGTGAATTCAGGAATTTTTTTCTCTCGCCTATTTAAAGGTGGAAAAAAAAAGTGATTTAAAGCATGGGAATGAAGTAGTTGCATGTAAGCCTAACCATGTTCAATTTGAGGGAACATTGAGAATGCAACATAGGAATTTGTGTTGTGAAATTGTAAATAGGATCAAACACATTGTTAACTCATTTTTATTAAGATCTTTTTATTTATTATTGATGCTAATGTGTCATGCATGGGTAGTGGTTGGAGTGTGTAGTGGTTGAAGTAATGAATGTATATGGATGTAGGAAAATGTAACTGATTAATAGAGTAGTTACAATTGTCACATTTATTGTGCATCTTTTTGTGATTAACCAAGCACATAAAATAAGGGGGACAAATACCAGACAAAAAGAGAGGAAGTTCTCTCACTTGGAATTTGAGTAAAAACCTTTTGGAGGTCAAAAAGTGTTTCAATGGGGAGGAATGATTCATGAGGATTCCAAAATGTCTTGAAATTCAAAGTGCTGAAAACTTGATGGAAATAAAATAATATCAAAGAGATGAATGAGACTATTCCAACGCAACTTGAATTGCATCGAGACTACGAATGCTAAAGTTATGGTAATTTGAAGTACATGCCAAACAACAAAAAACGAGTCTAGGGGTTTTCACCTAGCACCACACTAAATTTATAGTATATACAATGATTTGGAAGGTTGAGATGCTGACACATGGTAAAGGCATTTTACTCGTATGATGTGGACTCCATATGGTAGCTAACTCCAAGAGTGATTACACTTGGGTTCCTAATTGTGTGTCAATTGTACCATTGTGGGAGTGACATGTGGGGCTATTGTACAATACATTTAGTTGCGTCTTAATTAAATGTTCTTTATGCTTTATTTAAGTTTAATTGTTGGATTTTAAGAAATTCACATTTAAAGATCTA